>CM040934.1:25122152-25532152 GCA_023029165.1 Gobiocypris rarus | reverse complement strand
TACATTTTATTTTACTGTTTTTACTGTATTTTATCCACAAACAAAAATGCAGATTTGGGGAGCATAAGCTACCTTTTCGTTCACAAAAGTAGTGCGCGTGTGTTAAGGATGCAACAATTTATTGACCACCAATATTTATTGGTCGATTATTTATTGATAAAAAAAGACATCAGATTACATCTTGCACACAGAAGCCATTGGCACATGCCACTATGCTTAGTGGCACATCCGGTTGTCATTGGCATGTGCCAGTAAAACTTGTCACATGTGCCAATATATTGCGACTCAAATTGTCGCCATATGTTGTGGCACCTCCAGTAGCCCACTGTCTGTCACGTATTATGTAGATGTTATAGCATACACACTAAACAGCAAAGTATATAAAAAATCGTTAAGTTAATAATAAGTTGCTTTCAAATAGTTATTACATCCCAGATGATGACATCCCAACATGATTGTTGCAACCATTAAACCAATAAACTTAAACCATATATAATATCTGCCTCGTGGCCTGTTGTATGTGCTTTTTTTATAATAATAATAATAATAATAATAATAATAATAATAATAATAATAATAATAATAATAATAAAAGTTTACACACAAAGCATTTAAATACATATTGTAAATACACAGTTGTTTTAATAACACTTTTTTTCTATTTGCATAGAATTATTAGGTCTGCTGTGTCATTTGAAATTATAAAATAATATAGACACTGTTTAGATAGGTGGCCACAACTAAATGTGAAACCAGCAGAGATATACACTGATAAGGCATAACATTATGACATCCTAATATTGTGTTTGTCCCCCTTTTGCTGCCAAAACAGCCCTGACCCGTCGAGGCATGGACTCCACTAGACCCCTCAAGGTGTGCTGTGGTATCAAGATGTTAGCAGCAGACCCTTTAAGTCCTGTAATTTGCGAGGTGGGGCCTCCATGGATTGTACTTGTTTTTCAGGCCAACACCTCAAACTCGTTGTTGTGCTCCTCAAACCATTCCTGAACCGTTTTTGCTTTGTGGCAGGGCGATTTCAAAATAGTAATATTAGCTGAAAGAGGCCACAGCCACCAGGGAATGCCGTTTCCATGAAAGGGTGTACATGGTCTGCAACAATGCTTATGTAGGCGGTACGTGTTAAAGTAACATCCACATGGATGGCAGGATCCAAGGCTTCCCAGCAGAACATTGCCCAAAGCATCACACTGCCTCCCCCGGCTTGTCTTCTTCCCATATCTCATCCTGCTGCCCATGCGTTCACCAGGCATGAACACAGACATCCATGTGATGTAAAAGAAAATGTGATCAGACCAGGCCACCTTCTTCCATTGCTGCATGGTCCAGTTCTGATGCTCACATGTCCACTGTTGGTGCTTTTGGTGGTGGACAGGGGTGAACATGGGCATCCTAACTGGTCCGCAGCTGAGCAGCCCCATACTCAACAAACTGCGATGTACTGTGTATTCTGACACCTTTTTATCAGAACCAGCATTAACTTCTTGAGCAATTTAAGCTACAGTAGCTCATCTGTTTGAACAGACCACACGGGCCAGCCTTTGCTCCCCATGTGCATCCATGAGCCTTGGCCACCAATGACCCAGTTGCTGGTTTACCACTGTTAAATGTACATATCTACCACAGATGTCACAAATTGAGGGAGTGTGCAATTGGCATGCTGACTGCAGGAATGTCCACCAGAGCTGTTTGCCCATGAATTGAATGTTCATTTCTCTACCATAAGCCGTCTCCAAAGGTGTTTCAGAGAATTTGGCAGTACATCCAACCGGCCTCACAACTGCAGACCACGTGTAACCACACCAGGCAAGGTCCTTCACATCCAGCATCTACACCTCCAAGACCGTCTGAGACCAGCTACCCGGACAGCTGCTGCAACAATCGGTTTGCATAAGAATTTCTGCACAAACTGTCAGAAACCATTTCAGGGAAGCGAATGTGAGCATTTGCCCACACAAGTCGGTTTCAACGATGAACTGCAGTCAGGTCGAGACCCCAATGAGGACGTTGAGCATGCTTGTGTTCTCTTCACGGATGAATAACGGTTTTCACTGTCCTGGGCAGATGGCAGACAGCATGTATGGCGTCATGTTGGTAAGCGGTTTGCTGATGTCCACATTGTGGATCGAGCGGCACGTGCATTTTATTGATGGCATTTTGAATGCACAGAGATACAGTGACGAGATCCTGAGGCCCATTGTTGTGCCATTCATCCACGACCATCGCCTCATGTTGCAGCATGATAATGCACGGCCCCATGTTGCAAGGATCTGTACACAATTTTTGGAAGCTAAAAACATCCCAGTTCTTGCATGGCCAGCATACTCACCGGACATGTCACCCATTGAGCATGTTGGGGACCCTCTGGATCAGTTTTTACAACGGCGTCATCCAGTTCCTGCCAATATCCAGAAACTTAGCACAGCCATTGAAGAGGAGTGGATCAACATTCCACATGCCACAATCAACAACCTGATCAACTCTATGTTGCACTGCATGAGGCAAATGGTGGTCACACCAGATGCTGACTGGTTTTCGGACCCCCCAATACAGTAAAACTGCACATTTTAGAGTGGCATTTTATTGTGACTAGCCTAAGGCACACCTGTAAAATATTAAAGCTGTCTAATCAGCATCTTGATATGCCACACCTGTGAGGTGGAGGGATTATCTCGGCAAAGGAGCAGTGCTCACGAACACAGATTTAGATAGATTTGTGAACAATATTTGAGAGAAATAGGCCTTTTTGTATACATAGAAAAAGTCTTAGGTCTTTAAGTGCAGCTCATGAGAAATGGGGGCAAAAACAAAAGTGTAGCATTTATAATTTTGTTCAGAGTGTGTGTGTGTATATGCATGTATATGTATATATGAGATAGAAGTAAAATGTAAAAGTTATAGAAAGTGGAAAGATAATGAAATATAAGAGGACCTACCTTGCCGTCAACGATGGCAGAGAGGGATAGGTAGTCAAATATCTCTGTGCAATACCGCCAGACTGTAACGGAGCCATATTTTCTAAGACACTCGTCATAAAAGCCATACACTTGTGTAATCTGCCTCGACTCGTGATTCCCTCTGATGAGCGTTATTCGGTCAGGTATCGCACCTGAAGGCATAAATAAAAAGAACTGAGAATAAGAACAGACTGAGAACGTTGAACAAATTTAATGCAGAAATAACATTACAAAGCAAATAAGATTAACTTCTGGACAGATACTGCACCTTTAATGCTAGCAGCAAAAGAAAAGTCTCCACGCTATAGAACCCTCGGTCCACAAAGTCTCCCATGAAGAGGTAGTTTGTCTCTGGAACTTCACCCCCCACCTGAAAACACAGAGGACAACAATCAGAATCAAACAACACACAAAATGGTTTGTGAAAAAAAAAAAAAAAAAACTGATCTACCAAGGTTTTAAAGTTAAATGTATTGTTAATTCAATGAAAGCCATTGATTGTATTCTCGATTGCTTACCCTAAATAGCTCTTTTAAATCATAAAATTGCCCATGTATATCTCCACAGACCTGCAAACAAAATGGTGAGTTGGTTTTAATTGCATAATCCTATAAAAAAAAAAAGTTATATGGTACATGTATAAAGAAATACTCACTGTAACGGGAGAATCTACCCTCTGAACATTACTCTCCTCCACAAGAATCTCCCTATAGAGCAAAACAATGACGTTAATTCAAAATCAACTGTATGCTGATATATAGCTTAAGAAGAATCAGCAATAATAATTTAGGTGCATATGGGTTATGCATTGCTTTGCATAAAAACTAATAAGGCATGCATAATGAGATATCTGGTCTCTTGAACACCTATTTGTATGCTTTACCTCGCTTTAGCACACAACGCCTTGACTTCATTTTCCTTGATAAGTTCACAACGTCTGAGTTGCTCGATCTGTCTGTCCAAGTCAATGACGTCGCCCATGATGACACACATGCATACACGCACAGGTATACTCCTCAATGTGAGGCTGATAAAATCCCTGCTAGTCCTCTCTTAGTCTCACAGAGACCACAAACACACTCCTGGGAAATTAAGAGACTATGAGGTTGTGCACATAATTACACAGACAGATGATCCTGAAAGATGCCAAGATGAGTAAATAACTGCAAAACATTAATAATTACACACACAGATGATCCTGAAAGATGCCAAGATGAGTAAATAAATGCAAAACATTAAAAATGTATAATAAAACACAACAAACACACACACACACAAAAAAACACATTAGAAATGCTAAATAACCACCATTGCTTGAAAATCAGACAAATATCCAAGCGATATTTAGTGAGTATAATATTATTATATAACAGTAATAGTATAGATGCATCCATGGATTTTTTTATTAATATTTTATATTATAAATATATAATTATATTTTTATATACAGAATTTTTTTATCAGTTACATCAAATCTACACTTTAATTGCGTGTTATTAGTTTTAATTATGCATTATCATCACTTAAAACAATACAAAAATTCATAGCATGACTTTAAATCTAATTTCAAATGTAACATGTCTAGCTTACTAAAAAAAGTTATCTGTATATAAAACAAATTGAACTATTTGATATCTTTCTTTTCTTATATTTTGACGAGTTCTTTGCAAATTAGTTTTTGTTGTTGCGTTTTTTGTTTTGTTTTGTTAAATTAAAAAAAATCTGCATTTCTAATACACTTGCAAAGCCTTGTCAACAAAAATAATGTACAAACAAAGCGGTTAGCATTCATTCTAGGCATGCTCTGCTAGGTTTGTTTTTTGTTTTTGTTTTTGTTTTAAATAAGAATTGCATTTCACACGCTTAAATGTACGTATAAATGGAAATAAAATACCTTTGACTTTGGATTAAACTCGTTTAGGCATCCGTCGTTTCTTTTGAAGATGCTAAATTGAAAAAGCGGCGTATGGAAGTGTGACCGTCGCATCAACAAGCCCGCAGCGAGAGTTCGGCCAACCTTTCAAAATAAAGGTGCCGATCACCTGTTATACAGGACAGCGTACATTAATTGTTCTTAAATTACATATATTAAATTTATATTTAAAAAAAAAAAAAAAGAGAGAGAGAGAGAGAGAGAGAGAGAGAGAGAGAGAGAGAGAGAGAGAGAGAGAGAGAGAGAGAGAGAACCACTGATCTGGCAGAAAATGTTAAGGTACTTAAATGTGGTGTTTTGTCATAATACACACAGAGACGTTTAATCCTTAAATGTGGGATATGTGAGGATATAAGACATAATTTAGCCCACAGTTAAAGTCAATTACATTTAAGGGGACAATATAACTATATTAATTCAAATTAAACCAAGAAAGATATTTTAGTTCTTGTGGCAAACCTTTCACAGATGACTGTTGCTATTTTGAAATCGAATGTAGTTTGAAAACGCGCTTTTCCTGTTTGAGAATGTATGACGACACTGACTGTGATTGGTTGACCCGGCGCGGCGAAAGACATCCGTGATATTTGGCGCCATTTGTCGAAAACAATTCAACTACACTAAAACCTACATTACAGCAGAATATGGGCTCTCATTATTAGCGTCAAATGCACATCTGATTTTAGAGATTTACACGTTGAGCGGGTTGTGGGTTTCGGTTTGGTAAATAACACGTTAAGTTTGTTTTTCGCCGGTTTGGGAATCTATATCGATGTTTGGAAAATGTGTAGATAGATAGGCTTTGTGTTTACTTAAACTCGTTGTATTCATAGTTAATGCACTGTGAACTGTAATTTTGGAATATGTATCAACGTATCACTGAAGGAAGAAAAAGAACTGGTGAGTGTCTGCAATGTTTATGAATTTTCTACAAACACATAATTGACAGGTAAACATTTAATACATACAATTATGGAGGCGTCGTTTATTCACACTGTAACCAGCTGCTTATGAATTATGAAATTATACCACCTTACATGTTATACCACCTTACAATTATACTACCTTACACAAAGAGAATGCATAAATAAATGTATTTAGATACATTTTGAACAGTTCATTTACGTGGCTTTGTTTTATGTTTGTTTTTAAACTCTTCTACAATTTTTTTTTGTCTCTTAAATCCATACAGGTTTTTAATTTGGGGGTGAAGCTATGGCTGGTGCTGTTGCTATGGCAGCTGTCATGGAGGATTTTGAGGGTCAGGTATGTGTCATAAAAAGTTGATATGGCTCTAAAATAATATTCAAAAGACACTGGATGGTTTCCAATACTTGACATTATTGTTCTGTTTCTCCAGCCATGCAAGAAATTGAGGAAGGATGGCGATGCACCATCTGTCAAAACCATTACTAACTACTTTATGCCCAAGTCAATGGAGAAACCGTTCTCACCACCACGGTCTAACAACATTATGGACTACTTTAAGAGAACCTCACCTACAAAAGAAATAAAAAGCTGCTCTCTGGTAGCCAAAGAGAACTCCCTGCAACCTTCAGAGCAAGCAAGTCAGGAAGTCCCTGCAAAACCTGTAAGAGGACAGGGACAGAAGCGAACCAGAAAGGGCAAGGACAACAAGAATTTGAAAGAGGTGGATGCACAGATGGTCACAGATGACGTTGTCTTGATAGAGAGTCCCAGTGAATCAGCTGTAAAGGATAGTGATACCATTGTTGTTCCAGCTCAAACCTGTAATGATGTCTGTAATAAAGAATCTTCTGTGAGGGAAAACACCACAGAGGCTGATCCAAATGTTCTGATGGTTAAGAATTCTAGGGAAACTTCTGAGCTAAAACCCTCTTTAAACCAGAGCAGGAAGAAAGATTGTGGGAACAGAAAATCTGCTGTGAGGAGAAACCGAAAGGCGAAAGGGTCCTGTGAAGAGACTAAGGAATGTGATGCTGATACTCAAGAGCCTGTATGTGATGCTAAATTGGAAAAAATTGCAGATAAGAAAAGTATCACCGTCACAATCTCATTTGAAGACTTCCTACAAAATCAGAGCCAAGAGCAGGAGGAGAGCAATGTGATTCCTAAGACTGACACCGCTGAGGTGTTAAATGAAGGCAACACTTGTAATGGTCAGAGTGATTCTGCAAACGGTCCTCTGCAGGTGTCGCCCCGGACTCTCACAATCCAAGCTGAGGTGCATCCCATTTCCCCCGATAATCATGAGTCTGTCATAGCTGCCAATGAGTTAAAAGTCGCATCCATTTTTAGTAGAAATAAAAAAAGTAAATCAAAAGAAGACAAGAGTTTGTCTGTTTCTATCCCAGAGGTTAAACAGGACGTATTGCCTGACCTCAAAAGGAAGTCTAATGTTGTTGTTCTCGAGGAAGATCTTGAACTTGATGTGATGGAGTCCAGCTATAATCCTCCAAAAAGTACTGAGGTGGAGAGAAAGCAGTTTATGAATGCCTTTAAGCAGCCTAGTCTTGATGGTTTTAAAAACAAAACCAGCAAGGGTCAGAGCAAGCAGAACCAGGTTCCAGAGAAGGATCAAGAGACAACAGACAAGGAACATAAAGAAAAATCTCTTGAGAACAAACATGAAACCAGCTCTGAGCAGAATGAAGAACAGAAGAGCTGTCCTAGTGATAAAAAGAAGCGAGTTAGGAAGGCTGGAAAAAAGGGACAGGCTAAGAAAGCTGAAGTTGAACAAGCTGCAACTCCGAAACCTGAAGAACCTCCCACAAACATTGAGGTCGACAATGAGAGTGGGCCAGCTGATAACAACAACAGTGAGCAGCCTGTCAGAGAGTTGAGGAGGTCGACCAGAGAGATCTCACACAGGCAATCAGTCGCTATGCTCAATAGTGTGCCGCAGAAGAAAGAGAGGCAAGAGAACACTGTAAAAGAGGATGAGACCCAAAATACACCCTCACTCTCGTTGGCCTCCACCCCAAAAGGACACAGGGCAAAAAGGGGCGTTTATAGAGCTGAAATGCTCTGCCCACCAGACATGAAAGGCAGCCCTATCAGGTGAGATTAATTTTAATTTCCTTTTTTCTTGTATTATTTATTGTCTCATGTCTTTGACATTTTGTTTGATAGGATGAGAATCACCAGAGTATTTCCATCCTCTGCTACAAAAGCTGGTGATTATGAAATATCAAGTCCTCTCTCCACACGGGTAATTACCACTTTTGATTTATGTGTGTTGCAAAAAATAATGCTATATAACATTTTCAACATTATTATTATTAATATTGTTATTTAATACTTATATTGTTATTTATATATTTATTTTATATACACTGCCCGGCCAAAGAAATAAATTGCTGTTTGGATTAAAATTGGCAAATGCTTAAGAGTCAATGATTGGATCATTATTGCAGTGATTTTTATGTTTCTAGCATGTTATATGTTTGGCGACAGTTGTTTCAACCCAAATAATGGACTGTGTAGCTTTTCATTTCTTAAACAACCATGTAGGAACTAGGACGACACATTATGGCCATATTCCAGGATGACAATGTCAAGATTCATCAGGCTTGAAACTGTGAATGAATTGTTGGGAGGGAGCATGAAGGATCATTTTCACACATGAATTGGCACCTAGAGTCCAGACCTTAAAATGACGGACAGTCTTTGGGATGTTTTGGAGACTTAACAGAGTGCTGGACTCTTGCAATGTGGTCTTGATCTTGACCAAAAATGAATGCACCTCTTGATGAAAATAAATGCTGTGATGTTATTTCCATCAAGAGGCGCATACATTTTACACCAGATCATGTATTGACAATGCAAGAGTCCAGCACTCTGTAAAGTCTACTCCAGCACACGCTCAGAGGTGCCAATTCATGTGTAAAAATGATTCTTCATGCTCCTTCCCAATCACAACCATTCTTTCACAGTTTGAGCCTGATGAATCTTGACATAGTCATCCTGGAATATGGCCATAATGTGTCTTCCTACGTGGTTGTTTAAGAAATGAAAAGCTACACAATCCATCAATTAGGGTTAGAAGAACTGTTGCCAAACATATACCATGCTAGAAACACAAAAATCACTGCAATAATGATCCAATTATTGACTCATAAGCATTTGCCAATGTAAATCCAAAGGGTGAAAATAATAATAAATGTGTATATAATAAGTTAAAATACATTATTTAATATTTGTAACTGGTAGATGAACTCACAAAATCTATTATTTGTTAGGAATTAAATGCAGTAAAAAACAGAAAACAAGCTAGGAAGCTGGTGCAGAAAGCCAAAGCTCTTCAGCAAAAAGGTAAAAAAAGTAAAAAGGACACTAAGGAGAAAGACACTGTGACGCTCTACAAGAAGCAAAGAGTCCATCATAAATTACTGTGAAGATGAGGTGAGATATTGACTGCGTCTTAAAGGAGTAGTTCACTTCAGAATAAAAATTTCCTGATAATTTACTCGGCCTCACATGGTCCAAGATGTTCATGTCTTTCTTTCTTCAGTCGAAAATAAATTAATAGTGAACTTCACTGGAGTACAGCCGTTTGAAGGTCCAAATTTCAGTTTCAATGCAGCTTCAAAGGGCTTTACTTGATCCTTAATTTAAAGAATATCAAAAACATTAGTTTCTTTTCATTTGAAGAAAGAAAGACATCAACATCTTGGATGAAGTGGGGGTGAGTAAATTATCAGGAAATTTTATTTCGGAAGTGAACTTCTTCTTAAAGTAAGCAGGTGTAAATGTTTTATACTTGCAATAAATGCTGCTAATAATTGCTCGAGTTATTCTCTCATCTTTTTAGGACTCTGTAGTTTTTTTGCATGAAAGCAAAAGCACTCCAGTCACCTCACAGGAAAGTGACAAAAGCCAAAAGAAGCTTCGTAGTTTGAATGAGGTTTTGGGTAGAATTACAACTCAAAACAAAACATCCAAGACCCCTGCAGGTAACTTACACTGACAAACATAGTTAAAATTAAGTTAATACTAAATACATTTACAACAATAAGTCAATAATAATAAAAAATGCATTCTTGTCTATTTACAATTTCTTTTTCAGCTTCTAAACTGGCTCCTTTGTTTGTTGACAAGAAAACCCAAAGAACATCTGTTGTTATCTCCATTTTTGACGACAGCAGGTATTACGCTTATAAAATCACACAGTACTTGAATTGGCAAATTCTCTTTAATGCCCTTATTTTATCGTTAGTATAAAAATCTAACAAAGGCTTGTTCCCAATCTCAACCCTGTCAGTCGAGAGGCATCAGAGAACTCGCAAGATGATGACCAGTTCAGAGCAAAGAGAGAGTTTCTGAAGAGCGGCCTTCCGGAGTCTTTTAAAAAGCAGATGGCAAAAACAGCAGCCAGCCGAGAAGCCTACAGTCAGGCCTGTGCTTCCTTCCAGACAGTTGTACATGTTCAGCAGAAGGCTGCAGGTAAGATTACAGGTGTTGACTTGGTTAGAACAGTACATTTGTATTTGTGTGTGTGTGTCCGTGTCCGTGTCCGTGTCCTTGTTTATATTACATTGTGGGGACCAAATGTCCCCATGAGGATAGTAAAACCTGAGATCACCTACATTCTGGGGACCAGCCAGAGGTCCCCACTATTAAAAAGGCTTATAAATCAGATTTTTTGAGAAAGTAAAAATGCAGCATGTCTCCTGTGATGGGTAGGTTTAGGGGTAGGGGCAGTGTAGGGGGATAGAATGTACAGTTTGTACGGTATAAAAACCATTACGTCTATAGAGAGTCCCCACAAAGACATTGAACAAGACGTGTGTGTGTGTGTGTGTGTGTGTGTGTGTGTGTGTGTGTGTGTGTGTGTGTGTGTGTGTGTGTGTGTGTGTGTGTGTGTGTGTGTGTGTGTGTGTGTGTGTGTGTGTGTGTGTGTGTGTGTGTGTGTGTGTGTGTGTGTGTGTGTGTGTGTGTGTGTGTGTGTGTGTGTGTGTGTGTGTGTGTGAGACTAATGTGCTAATTTCTTTCCATGTTAGATTGTTCTGTTTGGAACCTTCAATGGCCTACAAATCCCTTCCTTATTTGCATAAAGGAGCCCTATAATTTACCAGCTCTACAACTGATGTCTTTGGAGAAGTCTTTAGGTTATACTACCATTCCTGCTAAGAGAGCATTTTGCCAGAAGGTTGGTAATCTTTTGGTGACAATTATTAGGTTTAAGTGTTTCACATTTTTATTCAAAAGGCAGATTATTTATTTTCGAATGAAATTAATACTTATATTGAGAAAGGATGCATTAAATTGATCAAAAGTGACCGTAAAGATTTATATTGTTACAAAAAGATTCTATTTAAAATTAAAAATGCTGTTATTTTGAAGGTAAAGCATCAAGAACAAAACTATCAAGGTTTCCTCAAAAATATTTAGCAGCACAACTGTTTTCAACTGATAATAATAAGAAATGTTTTTTGGGCACCAAATCATCTTATTAGATTGATTTCTGAAGTATTGTGTGATACTGACAACTCAAGTAATGATGCTGAACATTCAGCTTTGTTATCACAGGAATAAATTAAAGTTATTAGAAACAGTTATAAATTGTAATGATATTTCACAATATCTCTGTTTTTACTGTATATTTAATCAAACAAATGGTGACCTTGGTGAGCAAAGGAGACTGTATTTATGCGTCCTGTATTTATTGTACAGCAACAAATTTAACTTTTTTTATTATTACTTATTTTTAGGTTTCTTGTCGGAATTCAGAGTTTTCTGAGCCAATCAGACAGCATCTTTTGGAGGAGATAAGAATCTCCAATCCTTCCTTCCCTCATCAACGTTTCTTTATGCGGTTTGTTAAGAGACGTGAAGACTACTTCCTCCAAGCCTCTGCCTCAGGTGATAATTAATCGGTTTGTTTAGATTTTGCCCAGAGGAAGATAGATGTAACCTAGAATTATTCACTGATTTGATTTCATGTCTATTTATATGATTATTTGTAGAACCTGAAGGTGAGTCTAAGGTGTCCTGTCCGGCTGGTTCATCTGATGGCGTCGGCAGGAAACGGAAGCGTGTAGATGAAGGAGAGACAACAGGCAAAGTGGGTAAAAAACCAAAGGCCAGTCACTCAGAAGGGGATGTCATAGTGATTGAAGAAAGTGCACCATCAAGAGGTCAGGCAGCACAGAATGTCTCTGACACAGTGCCGTCTGGAAGAAGTCGAAGAGGACGATCACAAAGGCAAAAGCGGAAAGAAGAACCCAAGCCAGCAGAGTTAATCTCACCTGTGACGAACCAGAGTGATGTTCAAATTATAGTAGATTCCTCTGTCCCAGAAAATTCAAGCACAGAAGGTGAACGTCAAATAAGTTTGTAGACGATCTTTTCACACTCTGAATTAGAGCTGCACGATTAATCGTAAAAGATTTTAATCTCGATTCAAACACCCATGTGATTTCACATTGCAAGCATGAGCAGAGCGTGTTTTGCTGCTGCCCATGTAAATGAATGACGGGTGTCCACTGGCGCTTGTATGTATTGTATTGTTTATCGTGACGCCAGAAGATGGCGACAAGTGAGTGTTTAAAACAGTTATTTAATCATTTTATTTATTAACAAACGCTGATAACGAAATAAGTCATGATGAATGAGACATTGACTATTTTGATTAAATTAATATTTTTTAAATAGACTAAAGCAATGACCATTTTGTCAGAACCTCTAGTTTGCATGTTTTTGTTGTTGTTGTCTGATGTTTTTTTTTCTTCAGAGTCGTGGGAAAATCGTTTTTACACACAAAAAAATCGTGATTCTCAATTTGTCCAGAATCGTGCAGCTCTACTCTGAATAGTTCTCTTCCTCTTAAAGTCTGTGTGAATATTTTTAAAACTTTTTACAATAATGTTCAATTCATTAGCTAGTTTTAATTTTACAGAATGAATTATTAATTTCTACATACACATTTTTACATTTAATGTTGTGTAAATAAAAAAATGTTATATGTATTATAAACAAACATGAATTAACAATGGGCACTAGTACAAAAGTTTGGGATCAGCACATTTTCCATTTTTATACACTTTAAAATGCAATTTATTTCTGTGATGGCAAAGCTGAATTTTCAGCATCATTACTCTAGTCTTTATTGTCACATGATTCTTCAGAAATCATTCTAATATGATTTGATGCTCAAGAAACATTTATTATTATTAATCGGAAACCCTGGTACATTGTTTTAAGAATAGAAAGTTGAAATCAAATTTTTTGTAACAATGTAAAAGTCTTTACTGTTAGTGTTGATCAAATTATTGCGCTCTTTCTGAATAAATGTATTAACTGGTTTTTAAAAAACTGATCTCAAACTTTTGAACAGTAGTGTATTTATAAACTAACATTTAATCTAGAGTAATGCATGCTGTACAACATGGCTGGTAATTGTTAGTGCATGATACCTAATGAACTGAATTTTTTTCTTAAGCTTGTTTGCACTGGGTTGTTTAAATTTAGTTGTTCATGTTTTTATTTCTAGATGGAGTGAAAGAGGATGTGCTTTGGACAGAGAAATATCAGCCTCAGCACTCCAGTGAAATAATCGGGAACATGGAGTCAGTCCGGAGACTGCACAGGTTTGTTATTCTTCCAAGTTTAATCAAAGATGGGTAAAGTTCCCACTAACTAATCAACAAGTCAGTAATTCATATTCTTCCCATTTCATTTTGATCATTACCATTAGCTGGCTGAAAGAGTGGAAACTGAGAGCTGACCGGGAAGAGAAGAGGAAACAGCAGGAAAAAAAGCAAGAGGATGACAGTAATGGTATTAATATATCCTAATTGACAGTACTTGCTGTTTTGCTTGCCATATTCAACTCTACCAATATTCATTGTCTCAACTTTATTTCTATGCAGACTCCTGGCTTATAGGTGAAGGCCTGGATGAGACAGAAGATTATCTGTGTAACACACTTCTTATCACTGGACCCACTGGAGTGGGCAAGACTGCTGCAGTCTATGCCTGTGCGCAAGAACTGGGATTCAAGGTCTGGTTCATTTTTCATTTTACTTTACTTTTTTTGAGACTGTCTAGTGTCATTCAAAAAAGGAAAATATCTGTTGTTTTTTTCCATCAAGGTATTTGAGGTAAACTCCTCCTCTCAAAGGAGTGGCCGTCAGATCTTATCCCAGCTGAAGGAAGCGACTCAGTCCCACCAAGTGGATATTCAAGGTGTCAACGCTCACAAACCATCCTACTTTAACAATTATAGCAGCAACAGCACCACGACCAACAAACCTGGCACCTCTCCCAGTATGAATTTACTCTTCCTTAATGATTGCACTACAATATATAGTGTGCCTGAGTATTCGTATAGAGTTCTCAGTGTCTCTTCAAATCACAGGAAAAGTGAACTCCCCCAGAAGGGTTGTATCATCGCCGAGGAAGCCTCCTCAGTCTCCTCGAAGTGCTCCATCCAGAAAAGGTGGCTTGGCTCCAACATCTCTGGCCAATTTCTTTAAAGCAGGTGGAAGACCCTCTGACAAAGAAGCAAACAGTCAAGACAAGAAAACACAACCTGGTAATAATTTAATATCCAGTGATCTAACTCAAGTGTTATCAAATATTGAATTGATACACATTACAAGCTATATTTAGGAAATTGTTTTCAATCTTCATGTTTGAGAAATTTCTAATGGCATTGTATGCTTTCTAATAAGCATGTCCGAAAAAGTCTGCCAAAGCAAAAGCTACCGACAGCAAAAGCAAAGAGTGCCCCAGTGGAACACCAGCTAGCACCAAGATCTCAGCTGAAGACCAGGGCAAGAAAACTGCCACATCCCTCATCTTATTTGAGGAGGTGGACATCATTTTTGAGGATGACACTGGATTCCTGGCTGCAATAAAAACCTTCATGACCACAACCAAGAGACCAGTTATTTTAACAACCAGCGGTGAGTAAAGTTGGCAGTGAATAGAAATGAACTGTGTAAGATTTGTGAAATAAGTCACCATTGGACTTTTTTTGTCCAGATCCAACCTTTGGTGCGACATTTGATGGGTACTTTGAGGAAATCCATTTCAAATCTCCTTCAGTGGTAAGTACACTTAATTTATTTTCTCCTGTTCTAATCATTTTCTCCTGTATTGGTTTGTGATATTCAACGCTTTGGCTTTTTCCAGGTGGATGTGTCCAGTTACCTCCAGCTGCTGTGTCTGGTAGAAAACGTGAGAACAGACAACAAGGATGTGTCCTGTCTGCTAGACTGGAACAGCTGTGATATTCGGCAGAGCCTCCTGCACCTGCAGTTCTGGGCATGCAGTGGTGGTGGACAGCAGGTGCAGAGACCTTTGCCTTCATCAGGTAAATATATATTTAATTTATTTGCAAAAAAAGGTACACTAAGAACTCAATCTGTATATCATTATGAAAAACTTCTTGTTTCACAATATAGATCTCAAAGGAGACGTCAAGGGTGATGTTCAACAACAGTCTATCAAAGCTCAGGATGTAAATGAGGATAAACTACCTCCTTGCCACACTGCATGCACAGAGACTTTGCTAGGGATCCGCAATATGCAGACAAAAAATATAGCAGATATGCTGCTAAAGGTGAGTATTGAATTTGTGATCTTTTCAAATTAAGAATGCAATGATATTGTATAGGTGCGTCAGTTCGGCGCACAAGTGATCGCGGTCGTCTCTTCCTAGTCAAAGAATAAATATGAATCAACATCATTTGGTCATCAACGGTATGTTGAGGATACGTTACAACTTACTGAAACGTATCATATGTCACGTAATCACTCAATCAGTGTTTAAACAGTTGAAAAGGGCAATAAAGCAGCTTGTAAACAATGTCACATAGCATTACGTTTACCCCAGGCAAGTGCACAGCTGGTTAGTTCACTAGAGAAATGAACTCTTTTGCTAAATATATGCACTATATTAGCCTATATATCATTATATTCTACTTACCCTGTTAGTGATGTCTTGATTTATATAATGTATGTTTAAATAAATGTCATGAAAATAACAGCCACTGTGTATAAATGATTAATTTCACCAACGAATTGGAGTAAAAACATAATTTTATAATTAGATTTAGAAGTTAATGCAAAAAACTGCCTAATGTGAAGTTTACATGTTTGCATACAGTGTTATTTGAGTGTTGATTATTATATCTACAAATAATATGCAGTTTGATTCAACTCACACACGTCACAGTAGCGTGAGCAGCACCTGTTTTGTTGCTGCCCATATCAATGAATGAGAGCGGTCACATCGGAAGCATGATGGCCAACCAACTCAGTTATTATCATGCACTCCTCATGCTCCGCTGATGCTTGCATTGTGAATCGGAGTAAAAGACAGAGCATTATTGTCATTTAGGAATAAGATCATGTGAGTGTTTGAATCAAGATTGCAATCATTTACCGATTAATCGTGCTGCTCTATTCAATGCCAATAATTAAAAAAAATAAGTTTATTGGCCAATAACAGATATTGTTACAATATATTGTGTATGTTTATCATCATTTATTTATTTATACAGTGAAAAGATAATAATTTAAACATGTTAATTTCCAAAATTTGTTCCTGATCAAACTGTTCTTATTTTACAGCATGAGTCTTCAATACTAGAGAGCATTAAATGCTGGGATCTTCTCTCAAAGGTCCACAAAATGGGAGTGGCTCTTCTCTACTCCAATATGGAGAGTCTGCTTCCTCTGCCAACTTGCCCTTTACCGCAGTCCACCCTCAAATTACAATCAGCATCAAACCCACAGTCCCAACCTGAGCAATTACCTCATACTGTGAGATTAGAAGTTTTGGAAGAGCCCTCTGATGACGGTAGTCCCCTTAAATTGTCCTCCAGAATGAGGGGGCGCAAGAAGATGGGCATGGGCAACAAAGACGTTTTCCAATCTGATTCGGAGTCAGAGGAAGACTTCCTCTCACTGCCAAAAACCAGCAGAGATCCCGCTCAAAGCACTAATGCGGAAGCAGCCAATCTGTCCATGAATGTGCCTGAAGCTGCACCGAAGAAACCGAGGCACATTGTGTTATCTGAAGCCGAAAGAAAGAAGAGCATGCCAGTGACGCATTGCTTAAGCAGTTTAGCAGAATATATGGACCACATGTCCTTCCTGGACTCCTCATTGCACTACCAGCCTTTGCAGGCAGAGGGTTCCTGCAGACCGCAGTACTTTGGCTGGACCGGTGCAAAGGTCAAGAGCGGGTTGACCGATGACATTCGGTTAGAGTGTGTCAGCCGGTTAAATAGTGTTAGTGTCGATGAAATCCAAGCTGCATTGGGGCATTTGAGTTTTAGGAAGTGTAAGGCTGTAGTCTCTGAGGCCTGGGACAGAGCACAGCAACTGGAGGAGGAGATCAGAAGGGAGGCAGAGGAGGAGCTCACCCTCCCTGTGGCTCCACACAGAGATGGCTTCAGCCTTGCTCAAGTCACACCTTGTGAACCAAGGTGAGAATTCAGGCTCGGTTTTTTTGGCTTTTATTTATACTCCATACAATTCAGGGGGGTGGGGGGTTTGCTGGTAAAAAAATGTCCCCACAAAATGTCCCCACAAAGATGACAATATCTGAAAGCCTTGTCCTTGTGGGGACATTTTTTGGTCCCCATGAGGAAAACAGGCCATAAATCACACTAAGTGATGTTTTTTGAAAATGTAAAAATGCAGCATGTCTCCTGTGATGGGTAGGTTTAGGGGCAGGGGCATTGTAGGGGGATAGAAAATAGGGTTTGAAACAGTATAAAATGCATTACGCCTATGGAATGTCCCCATAAAACTTGAAAACCCAACGTGTGTGTGTGTGTGTGTGGTTAGTTAGTTCAGGCAGTGGCTCAGTGGTTCATGTAGATTGTCTACAAACCGGAAGGCTGGGGGTTCGATCCCCGGTTCCACCTGACCAAGTGTCGATGTGTCCATGAGCAAGACACCCAGCCCCACCTGCTCCCGACGAGCTGGATGGCGCCGTGCATGGCTGACAGTGTGTGAATGAGAGAGTGAATGGATGAATGTGAGGCAACATGTAATGCGCTTTGGATGGCCATGGGTCTGTTAAAAGCGCTATATAAATGCAGTCCATTTACCATTCAGTGCATTAACTAATAATAATACAACATTTGATTTTAGTAATGTAAATGTTAATCAATGCAAAAAGTCCCGCACACTATCAACTTGCAATTAAAAGTGATTTATTTTATCATAGCAACGTTTTGATCTTTCGATCTTCCTCTGGCATCACACACATCACACAGTTTCAAAATGTTTTTCATTTCCACTGACCTCTCTTTACACTGTGAGGCGGTTTATACACAACATACTGTAAGATTATGTTAATTTTGTTTTATATAGGCTGATGGAGAGGAGAAGTGACGTAATGAAGTCGGTGCTCTCCACCATGTCAGCTGGTATGCTGGGAAACCGGGCAGCAGTGGCTCTGGACTACCTCCCCTCTCTACGCACCATCTGTAGGTCAGAGAGACTAAAGGAGCAGGGAAAGATCAAACGGAGGTAAGAGTTATTAGATACTTCATAGAGTATCTGCAGTGCACTCATGTCATTAGTGCTTACAAAACTAAACATTTAAAAGAACTGATTCTATTAGCATATTACTGATTTATTATCAAGCATATAATGCTGTTAATTATAGCAGGTACCATTTGCTTCCACTAGTTGGGGCATCAGTGAGAAGTCTGGAATATGTTCCTGTATTAATATGTATGAAAATTCATTTGAAATAGGTGTTAACACTATTATTTTAGTGTTTCCATGACTAAAAAAAGTCATGGAAATTGATTAATTTAAGAGGTATGGGAACCCTGTGGCAAGTTAGGAGAGAAATATTTTGGTTTAAAATAGTCTGCTCTGTGCACTCTTGACCACCCTGAAAGACTGAAATCTCTGTAATGCATGACACACCCTTGTTTTTGAACAGAGACCCTGTCCTTTGTTACGCTCCCAATGTGAGATCATTTCCAGTTATTCAGATACCACACTGAGTTGAACCGTGACAAGGGAAATGCCCTTTACACACTGGGCACAATTCACAAGTTAAGATTACACCCTATATTTACAATAGGCAAAAGAGTCACAAAAAAACAACTGTCAAAAATCCTGCTTTCTCATAAAGGTTGAACACCATATTTGATTACCTAACACGGTAATCCCAGTTTAACTGTCTCAACTTGCATCTCATTAATATTGTGTTTAGTACCTGATGCATTTGTTTTTTTGCTGGGCTGTCAAAGAAGTGTGACAATTTAACTTGGTCATAGTGCACAGGTCTAAAAAAAAACATGCACAAAAAAATGCTGTGAAGGGACGGGATGTGGCTTTTGCAAAGCTTAAATTTGGCATGGGGTCACAATGTCACAGATGAGGTTTTGTTGCTCTTGTTAATATTCTTGTTCATGTTAAATATGAGTCTTTTATATATTTTTTGTCAACATTTGTTTCATGGACTTGTTTTAAAGGATCACATTCACTTGTAAAGATCCACATTTAACAAAATGATCATAGTGTTGTTTTTTTCCCCCACTTTTACAGGTTCTTGCACTATTTGGATGGTATACACTTCACTCTTCCTAAAAGCACAGTGGAGTTCCTGGCCTCCGAGTTCCCTTAAATTACATGCATTTTTAGGCAGCCGCGTAAGGGGTGCTTTTAAATATGCATTTGTACAGTAATATATACTCTGAAGGAGTGTGGTTTTATGTTTTTTTTTTAGACCTAACATATTTGTACTGATGTTTTAAATTTGTTGATCATTTATGTTTTGTAATTTGTCATGCATCTTCCAAAATCTTTTATCAAGTAATAAATGTGGATTTGTTATTTGCCAGTAAACATGTTTTTTTTTTTCTTTCAAAATATGTATGTAAATTGCAAGAGCTCTGTAAACATGATGGTGCTATTGGATTTGTGTACAGTTTGTGTATGATTTTTTTTTCCCCCACCATATTTCATATTTTATCATGAGATGGTAGATCTTACATTGTTTTCCATAAAACCGAGCCATGAAGCACTTTTTCACTTCCACATCTCTTAAATGGGACTGTTTTAGTCCACTTGAATCCAGGAAGATAACTGTATGCCTGTTAAACCTAAAAATGCTACATTTTTGTTTGGTTATGCAGACCAAGTGAATGACTGGAGTAAATGTACTAGCTTGCAAGAATATTGTAGCTGTTGGAACCTATGATTTAACCTAATTATAATCAGTTATATCCGCCTTGATAATCATTCTCATGTTTTGTTTGGTTCAAACAAATTTTATATTTTTACCATATTAAGCACGAAAACACCCTATCCACAACGAGCCGCTGTTATAACTTAGTTTCATTATTACCTAATTATCCTCTCATAATGTGAATATTAAATGAGCACAAATCTTAGGTGTAGCCCAGAGTTTGTTGCTTTCTCCAGGAAGTGAACACGAAAGGCTTTATAGTAACTGAGGGAGTGCTCGCGGAAGACCGCGCTAGCGAGTCCAGCTGCTGAGACCGCCGCGCTCAAGCGCACATGAGTGTTGACTCAGACGCGACCGGAGCGCAAAAAGGTTGGGTGACTGAAGGTAAAATAAAACCGCACCCTGCTGGATAAACTAGTCGTACAACGCAAAGAAGAGCTGAAACTACAATCTGTGTTTTTAAAATCAGTTCGCCTATGGCAAATCGGGAAAAGAACAAGAAGACACTTCTAGAATTGGTGAAGCTGCCAGAGAATAGCTGCTGTGCTGACTGTGGAGCTGCAGGTACAGTAACTGCTATTTATTGTCAACACTGCTTTAAACTATTCTCTCACAGCTATTTGTGTACTTTTTTTTATTGGGAATGCAAGTAATTAGAAAGTTCTCATAATATTTTGACGCACTGTTCGTAGCTTAAAGTTACAGTTCTGTAGGAAGGCTATTAATAGTGAAGCCTTAGAAACCGCTTATTGTCATGGTTCTGTGGCTTCTATAAACAGACTGCCATTTGTTTAGAAACCAGTAGCATTTAGGATCTATTCATACCGTAGTTGTAGGCCTTTATGAAATTTCTTTAGAATGCTTTGACAAAGAATGGTTAGCAGGGTTCCTACACACATTTAATCCATGCATTTGCATGTCTTTGTGACTACAATATGGTCATTAATGGTTTCTAAATAAGAAAAGAAAAAAAACTGCATAGAAATTACTCTTAAAAAAGTAATTTTCTAGCTGATAATATATAGAATGAAAAATGTATGTAGAATATTAATATTTATTATATTAATATTTCATGGCCTTTCCTGAAAGTCACAATTTAAAAATTACTTGACAATTCATGTTTTCCATGAACGTGGTTTATTTATCTATTGTTTGACTCACAAACTTAATAGATCCAGACTGGGCTTCATGTACATTGGGGATATTTGTGTGTCTAAACTGTTCTGGAACTCATCGCAATCTTCCTTCAATAAGTCGTATCAAGTCCATACGCTTGGACTTCTGGGATGATGAGCTTGTGCAGGTAAAATTGAGATTGTGAACTAAAAGTTTGAATAATAAGATATTGATTCTTACATGTTACATTTTGCATAGTCACTGTTTTACATTTCAGAATCTAGTGGTTACATTAAGTCAGGAATGTGAACCCTAACAACATTGTGTTTCCTTTCGATGCAAGTTCATGAAGTCCAATGGAAACCGTCCTGCCAAAAACTTCTATGAGAAATGTGTCCCTGTCTTTTATTATCAACCCCAACCAGATGATTGCGAGTGAGTAGTACAGACTCTTCTACTTGACTGAAAAGCCAAACTAAACATACAATTATTTATAACTGAAACACTAGGTTTGTATCATAATGGAACAGATCTCTGATTTGGGAAGTTTAAAAAAAAGGGCTGATCTAGCTAATATCTTACTGGCAAGAAAAACGCTGTGTTCTATTGTTGATCACAGTAAGAGGAACTACTAATTCCACTGAAAGAACCATTCCTTTAATTCTGTCAGTTGTCTTCTCGATTCTTAATATGATTCACTGCATATGTATTAGTTGAATTTATGCTTATATTCAACTAAAATAGTACAATCTTCATACATTATAAAATAATATTGCATGTACTTTAAACTGTTATATACTGTATGTATGACATCTATACATCAGTTAACTCCACAACAAAATGTATTATATGTACACTGTATAGAGTCCTTAGAGAACAATGGATTCGAGCCAAATACGAAAGAATGGAGTTTACAGAGAAAAACGCAGAAAGACCCTACACAGCAGGTAATCCATTTCCGTTTCCAGATGTTTTATTTTGGATCCACTTTATATTAGGTGGCCTCAACTACTACTAACAGTTTAACTAATTATTTCATACAATGCACTTATTGTGTATATACATGTTTTTTACATTGTAAAAAAAAAATATGCATGTAATTACTGTAGTTATATTTATAATTATTCAGTTGAACCATCCCAAACACCTAACCCAACCCTTAAACTTACCCATGCCACCACACCTGTCCCTAACCCAACCCTTAAACTTACCCATACCACCACACCTGTCCCTAACCCTACCCTTAAACTTACCCATACCACCACACCTGTCCCTAACTTTACCCTTAAACTTACCCATACCACCACACCTGTCCATAACCCTACCCTTAAACTTACCTATACCACCACACCTGTCCCTAACCCTACCCTTAAACTTAGTCATGCCACCACACCTGTGCCTAACTTTACCCTTAAACTTACCCATACCACCACACCCGTCCCTAACCCTACCCTTAAACCTACCCATACCATCACACCTGTCCTTAACTTTACCCTTAAACTTACCCATACCACCACACCTGTCCCTAACCTTACCCTTAAACTTACCCATGCTACCACACCTTTGCCTAACCCTACGCTTAAACTTACCCATACCACCACACCTGTCCCTAACTTTACCCTTAAACTTACCCATACCACCACACCCGTCCCTAACCCTACCCTTAAACCTACCCATACCACCACACCTGTCCTTAACTTTACCCTTAAACTTACCCATACCACCACACCTGTCCCTAACCTTACCCTTAAACTTACCCATACCACCACACCTGTCCCTAACTTTACCCTTAAACTTACCTATACCACCACACCTGTCCCTAACCTTACCCTTAAACTTACCCATACCACCACACCTGTCCCTAAATTTACCCTTAAACTTACCCACACCACCACACCTGTCCCTAACCTTACCCTTAAATTTACCCATACCACCACACCTGTCCCTAACTTTACCCTTAAACTTACCCATACCACCACACCTGTCCCTAACTTTACCCTTAAACTTACCCATACCACCACACCTGTCCCTAACCCTACGCTTAAACTCACCCATACCACCACAATTGTCCCTAACGTTACCCTTAAACTTGCCCATACCACCACACCTGTCCTTAACTTTACCCTTAAACTTACCCATACCACCACACCTGTCCTTAACTTTACCCTTAAACTTACCCATACCACCACACCTGTCCCTAACCTTACCCTTAAACTTACCCATACCACCACACCTGTCCCTAACTTTACCCTTAAACTTACCCATACCACCACACCTGTCCCTAACCTTACCCTTAAACTTACCCATACCACCACACCTGTCCCTAACCTTACCCTTAAACTTACCCATACCACCACACCTGTCCCTAAATTTACCCTTAAACTTACCCACACCACCACACCTGTCCCTAACCTTACCCTTAAATTTACCCATACCACCACACCTGTCCCTAACCCTACCCTTAAACTTACCCATACCACCACACCTGTCCCTAACCCTACCCTTAAACTTACCCATACCACCACACCTGTCCCTAACACTACGCTTAAACTCACCCATACCACCACAATTGTCCCTAACGTTACCCTTAAACTTGCCCATACCACCACACCTGTCCTTAACTTTACCCTTAAACTTACCCATACCACCACACCTGTCCCTAACTTTACCCTTAAACTTACCCATACCACCACACCTGTCCCTAACTTTACCCTTAAACTTACCCATACCACCACACCTGTCCCTAACTTTACCCTTAAACTTACCCATACCACCACACCTGTCCCTAACTTTACCCTTAAACTTACCCATACCACCATACCTGTCCTTAACTTTACCCTTAAACTTACCCATACCACCACAACTGTCCCCAACTTTACCCTTAAACTTACAATGGATATTATACTTAATGTATTAAGCTTGCATCTTAGTTTGTTTACCTAAGTCTGTTTTATAATATTAACAAATTAATAACATTAATCTTTCAACAAAATTGTTTCACCTCTAGGTGTCTTTGAGGGCATGCTGTGGAAGAAAGGAAAGGATAATGGACAGTTTCTCGAGAGGAAGTTTGTTCTTTCAGTGCATGATTTTACCCTCAAATACTACAAGGAGGATGTGAGAAAAAAACTTTTTATTTAGCTTTGAAGTTTGTGCACCATTTAGAAATGATTTGTTTAGTGAAGGCATTTGTTGTAAAACACAGCAGAATAACTAAGACTTTTAAGACAAAGCTATGCATTAATCATATCTTTTTAACACAATATTTGCTCTATTTTTAAATATTTGCCTTTGTAATTTTGGAAAATGTAAATAATCAAATGAAGTATTTGGTGCACAAATGAGTTGTAGACATTTATTATGTCTGTGCTTATAAGGAATCTAAGGGGCCAAAGGCCATTATTTCTGTGAAGGACCTGAATGCAACCTTCCAGCCTGAGAAGATAGGACATGCTTACGGCCTTCAGATCACCTACTGCGTGGATGATCACACCCGAAACCTTTTTGTTTACCATAAAAGTGGACAGGTATTGGCTTTTTTTCCTGCTTTATTCCAAATAATTGTGCAACTGAACTGTAGTGCACCTCATATTTGAACTAAATGAGTTTCAAAGGCAGCTTGTACACTAAAGAGAACACTACTTGTAAACTTGTACACTATCTGCTCTGTAATTCCTCCATTTTAGGAAATTGTCAATTGGTTTAATGCCATTAGAGCTATTCGCCTCGTCTACCTGAAAACAGCCTTTCCTACAGCTAATGATAGAGATGTAAGTACATTTTGTATACTTGATTTTGACTTACTAAAGTACCATGTATCTCCTCAAATTACTTTACAAAAAAAAAAAAGAATTCTCAAAACCTGTGTGGTCTTCTCATGTTGTATCTGCACTAACATTGCCACATAAAAGGAAGTTCTGTACGTTTCCCCTTTTCCAAGTGATTTTACTTCCTAAAACCATCAACAGCTAAATGCCTGTCTTCTCTCCAATTTCACAACATGAATGATCGTCAAATAAACACCCTCCCACAACAATGTTAACAGGACCCGGAAATGTGGTTTAGTTTTTTTGTGAGTTGCTGGCATCGCTAAAGAAAAAATGCATTTATTTAAGTTGGTTAGCTAACAGAATGCTTTATGTTATATATTTCAAAAGTTTTCTAGTCTAGTCAAAAAACAAATTGTTCTGTGATTAGTGCACCATCACTGAAAATCACTGTAGATGTAAACTTCAATTATATTGTATTCTGTAGTGTTAGCATAACACAAATCAGTTTCCATTTGTGGCTTATTAGTGAATAAGCCTTAATAAAATAGTACAAAATAATATTATACAAATTTAAACAAAAGTCTACTAGAAACACGATTGAAATATAATCTAAATATTAAAGCTGCAAGCAGCGATGAAAGGGGCCTCGCACCCGGGACCACTGCCACCCGGTGGCCTCAGAAAAACAGCGAATAGTGGGCAACATGCATTTAAGCGGGTAAATATAGAAGAAAAATGGCAAAGTCACTTCGATGTGCCACATTTCCTTTTGCCAGCAGGTGGCGCTTTGACTATAACTGAATTTTGCCATGTAGTTGTCTTCAGGTCTGGACTATTATCAAACGTGAAATCTGGGGCAGATCTGACAATGTATGCCTGAGTTACAACAACTTCCTGTTTCGTGGCGTAAATTGCACACATTAGCACTTGATTTAATGTGTTTCTAGCATGTTTGAGACTTGATGGCATATTTAAATGAGTTTCTGGGAGTGAATTACAGTGTAAAGCATGTAATTTCCTGTTGCCAGCAGCATGTGTTTAGGTCAGGACTCTTATCAAACATGTGAATTTTGGGGCAGATCGGACAATGTATGCCTGATTTACAACAACTTCCTGTTTCATTGCAAACATCACACTTTGTCAGGCTGCCACGGACACGCCCTTCAGTGAAAACTCAAGATCTTCACAATTTAACATCACCATGGCCTTTAGATTAGACTGACCTAATATGATGTTGATCTGGATAAATCTCTAGGAGGAGTTTGTTAAAGTATCACATGTGGAAATAGCAAAAACTGCAAAAATTTTGCAGAGAAAATTCAAGATATCTCACTTCCTGTTGGGTCTTTCAGATTTTGCACCCAGGGTTTTTTGTTGTTGTAGCTATTGGGCTGTTACATGTGTCTACTGAAATGTAGCTCGGATGGCGCTTAATTAAAATTGTGTAGGTGACGCTATCAAGCCATTTTGCCACACCTAATTCTGAAACCCATATCAGACGTAAATTTTCACCACTTCTGACAATTATGCAAAGTTTCATGAGTTTTCGAGTGTGTTTAGGCCCTCAAAAATGCGATTAATTTGGGAGAAGAAGAAGAATCGGCTGAGCAATTACAATAGGGTCCTCACACCATCGGTGCTCAGACCCTAATAACCGGCGTCATGAACAGGTGCTGAAATCAGTAGCTGATACCATCTGCATTGGAATCCAGAAGAGTGAACATCAGCCTCCAACAAGTATCGCCTTTGTCGGGGAGGAGAAAGACCTCAGGTGAAGCGTAACTGCCTCAGAACTAGGGAAGCAGTTTAAGTTTTAAGAACACATTGCAAAGACGACACTTAGATCAGATTTGGTCTAAACATCTGACTTTTCTCAGCAAGTGGTTATGTTGGAACTCACTGTCCCCTTGAAAGACCAGTTGGAGAAAGCCCATTAGTGTAAAAGGGGAAAATATCTTGAGCTGGTAGAGGAATGTAGGAGACATGGTTGGAGGACCCGTTGTGAGCCCATTGAGGTTGGCTGCAGGCAGAGGCTTTGCAGGACAGTCATTCAGTGTCTTTGGCATTGGAGAATTGTGGAAAAGGAGAGCCACCAAGAACATAATTTAGAAGGGTGAGCCATGGTGTAGCGTGCCACTTGGACACGAGCCGGGGACTGATCAGGTGAGGGTGTCTGATGATCTAAGACCTGAAACACCCCATGACCCTGGGTTCATCACCAATGATGCACAAGTTGGTGTCTCAAGAAACTAACCAAAGCACTGTGAAACATTTGTTAAACAAATGTTAACCAGCTTTCCCCCCTGTGTTTAGGGTTAATCATTTCTTTATTATTATCTTGATTTTAAAACTCTCTGCCATTGTTTTGTCTTAAGCTAATACCATGGATAACCAGAAACTACCTGAAAGAGGGTTACATGGAGAAGACTGGCCCTCTGGTAAGTTACCACCATAAAGAAAACTATAAGTTTTTGAATCGTTTTTGGTCCTGCTGTTTAAAGGATAGTATGTTAGCATGTAGGAGAAATGTGACAACCCTTTGAAATGAATTTAAAAGTGATTTGACTTTAAAGCAAACACCTCTGACTGTTTGCTTCTGTTGAACAGCAGCGAGAGCCATTCAAGAAAAGATGGTTTATCTTGGATTCCCTGGACAGAAAACTACTCTATTTTAAAACACAGCTGGTATGTTTTGCATTACTTCTTTCCTTTCCTAGAAGTGTTGGCTCTTTTTCAGTTTCATGTGTCTCAAAACTTGAAATACATGATAAGTGTCTAATAAATTTTAAAGGATTACTTCTACATACATTTTTGGTTTTAATATTAAGAATTTTCTTTTTTATTATTCTATAGGATGCCATTGAGCTTGGGGTTGTTTTTATTGGCTCAGAGAATCATGGGTATTCAGTGAGAGAGTGTGTCCCTAAAGGGACAAGAGGCAACAAATGGAAGTGTGGGGTAATTGTGGAGACGCCAGATCGGCAGTTCGTCTTCATGTGCGAGCAGGAGCGTGATCAAAAGGAGTGGGTGGAGGCCTTGAAAACAGTCATCTCGAAACCTATGATGCCCCAAGATTACACTAGTAAGATTACACCACTCTCTATCAAATGTGTTAATTAAATATAACAAAACATATTTGAGTTGGTAAAAACATAATACTCTACCTCTTTTCAGCCGAAGCCAATATCCGTAGACGGAGGTGAACACAATGGCTGGATGGGATAACACAACCCTCTAGACACATGCACTCTATCACTAAATCTTAAAATGAAACAAGATATCCTGGTTAAGTCCCATAATTTTTTTACTCAAAGGGAACCTTGGAAGAATGTCACTTTTGGGCATTAATTCTAACGAGCAGTTAAAAAAAGGTATTCCCATTTTGGATTTTGGGATGTGAAACCAATCTGAGAATATTGCAGGTCAGATGTGGATGGACTAACTGATTGAGCTCTCTGAGGAGCAGAAAGGATATGAAGCTGGATGAGATCGTGACTCAATACAAGACATTCTGAGCCTTGACCAAGAAGTGAATCTCATTTTAGGCCTATGAGCAAGAACTGAATTAAGACGCACATTTGACAATGAGTCCACGTGCAGGATCTGCCTGAGACACAAAATAGAAGTTAAAAATAAGGAATTATGGCTGTAAAGAAATGGAGAAATGCAGATGACATGGAATGTGTGATGAAAATGATAACTGTAGAGCACATATAGGTTTGGACATTTGGACACTTTTTGTTTTTTCTGATTTATATGGGCGATTGAACAAAGCTGAATTATGTTGATGTTCACAATTCTTAAATTTTGTTTATATTAAAATATATTTTCTATCATTAATAAGTTTTTAATACCCATGTTTTCAGTTTCTTTTGTTATATTCAATTTAAATTTTCTTCACAGACTAGTAACTTTAGCAGTATGTTGAAGTATTGAAGTGTATGTATTTATTAATCAATTATATATTTAAAATATTATGCATAATGTGTTTATTATTTATTGTGAAGTAATAGCGGATAATAACGACTCTATAAGCTATCATTCTCAGCAAAGTACTGTGGAATATTTTTTAGCTTGGCAAACAGGCTCGAAGGCTGGGCCTGAAAGGTGACACGCGTTTCCTCTCCAGTCCTACAGGAGGCGGTATAACACAAATGCGAATGGTAATCAGAAAATCTCAGCGCAAGGAGATCCGCGTTTGTCCGCAGCTGCGTTCCGTAGTTGCCGGTTATTGGAGGTCAGCCTCATCTGGCGTGAGCTTGAAATGTGAACCCAGAAATGTCATGAAGTGAATCTGAAGAAAGCAAGCAGTGCCTTCATATACGCGGAAACGCCTTGACTCAATGTCATGAATCTCATCTGTGTTTTAAACAGCTGCAAACAGAAGTTTAATACAGACTGAGACAGACAGAAGTTGATCCGTCCGTTTTGTCCTACACAGGCCTGCGCTATTACATATAGCGGCAGGTTCAATGATCTACGACAAAGGACTCGTTCAGTTTTTATTTTGATCACATTAAAGTTGCAACGATGAGAAAGGACGTGAGGATATTACTAGTCGGAGAACGTAAGTGATTTAATTCCGTGTTTTCCTGTTTTATTATTTGTGTCAACTGGCTGCAGTTGCTGAATTGATTCGCATATCTCCAGTTGGTCAACACGCGCTGCTCTTCACTATTATTAATATAAGCAGTTTGTGCAATATAAACTCATTCCATTCAATGTTTTATTTTTACAAATAAAAATAAAAATGCAGCCATATTGGACAACAAGTGACAGAATGAAAGATTTTGACCAAGATATCAGATAACAACAGTGACAAGTTATTAAGCTCTGTACGTGCTATTAAATGTTGTCTAAACTGATTACTGTCATCCAACACGTTATATTAATCTGCCAAATTAAATTAATAAGTCTTAATAAGTAAAATACATTTATTGGAAGTATCCACTGGAATTATCATAATTGACCAGATCAGCAAATCCTGAAATGAAGGATGACACTCAGCATTAATGTTTTGTTGTTAATTTGAGTTAGTTTCACCCTTGTTTATCAGGGTTATTTATAGCAGTTTTAGGAGCAACTCTCACAGCCTTCTAGATTGTAGGAGCTGCCAAACTTTAGATGGGTCAGCCAAAATAGTACGTGTCCATGTAAACGTACTGCTCACCAATGCCAAACTGTCAAGCTTCAGAGCAGACAACTTCAGTCATAATTGATTATTTGACATGTCACCAATCTTACATGTGTTAATATTCAGATAGTAACACCAACACTTTGAGAACATAACATACTGATCATGATATCAGACAGTACATTTGTGGGTTAAACATTATTTTCACGATGCCATAGTTACAGTGTAATTATATTTAAGTACTGAGTTGTATTTATTAACTACATGTACTTACTATAGGGTTAGGGTAGGATTAGGGTTTGGTTGATTTGTTTGTAATTATGCATATTTTACTGTTAATAGCATAGTACACGCAGACAAAAAATGTGTAAAAATGGCACCTTTAGAGGTACAACAGTTTGTCACTGGGGCAGTACCCTTAAAAGGATATATTTGTACCTTTTTTTTTTTTTTTACCACAGAAAGGTTCACAGTAGTACCTTTTTATAATTTACATAAATATTGATCCCCTTTTTAACCACTTTTTTTGTTGTTTGCTAGTTAATTTTAAATGGTCCTGTGGTTTGACATTCATTTTTGGGTAACACTTAACAATAAGGTTGTATTAGTTAACATTAGTTAATGCATTAGTTAACATGAACTAACCATGAACAACACCTCTGTTCAGCATTTGTTGATCTTTGTTAACATTTGTTCATAAAAATCCAGCTGTTCATGGATTGTTCATTTTAGTTCACAGTGCATGAACTAATGTTAGCAAGATTATAATAAAGCATTAGTAAATGTTGAAATTAACAAAGATTAATAAATGTTTTTTAAGTGCAGTTCATTATTAGTTCATGTTAACTAAAGTAGTTAACTAATTTTAACTAATGAACCTTATTGTAAAGTGTTACCAATTTTTGAAAGTAGTCTTGCAATATGATGCAGTAAAATCTGCATGATTGATATTTAAATAGAACAAATCAACTTTAACCTTGTCATCTGCCCCTTTATAAGGGCACTCAAATCTTGACACTACAGGGATGTTTCTGGATATCATTTAGTGCTATGAATTAATCCAAGAACCCAGTGGTGACTTTGTAATCCTTTTCTTCACAGCCAAAGTGGGGAAGACCTCCCTGATTATGTCACTCGTCAGTGAGGAATTCCCTGATGAGGTACTCATCAAACTAACTCAAAGAGTCTTGATGAAGCCTTTTTTTTTTACTTGCCTAAATGCATTGCATTAGTGTGGTGTTTCTCACTTGTATTGTGTATCTCATTGAAGGTTCCTCTCAGAGCCGAAGAGATCACCATTCCTGCTGATGTCACACCTGAGAGAGTGCCCACTCATATAGTGGACTATTCAGGTAACGATGCATGATCACTTATATCGCTGTATGATGAGATTCATAAAGCCTGCATCACTATACAACTTTCTACTGACAAGGTTCATCCTCTGGTGTTTTATTCTGTGCTTTCATATTACATTTTTTGATTCCACAGAAGCAGAACAGTCAGATGAGCAGCTTTACCAGGAAATATCAAAGGTGGGGCTGGTTTTAGTCTCTTCGATAACACAATTTAGTTTGATTTGATTGTTTTATTCACCTCCCTAGAGTTTTCTCTCTCTTTACAGGCCAATGTTATATGCATCGTATATTCAGTAAACAACAAGAAATCGATAGAAAAGGTAAGTTCCTTGTATGCCAGACAATTTTTTCTTTCTTTCTGTAGTTACCAAGCCAAATAATTTTTTTGCTGTTTAACTTTTAGTTTCTGAAAGGTTATGTTGTGTGTCCTTTTATTGGCTTCCCTGTAGGTGACAAGTCATTGGATTCCCCTCATCAATGACAGAACAGATAAGGACAGCAGGTGTGTGGCTTCATGCCAGGTTCTTGGAGGCATCGGGTCTCTTGAATGCGCTTTGGTCATTACACATACTTTTATAAAGATAAGTCTTTATTCTCCCTGCCACAGAAAGATGTGCCTTTTGATCAATTATAACATGATATAATATAACAGAGTACAATTTAACATAATATATAATATAATATATAATCAGTATAGAGATGTCATATACAGTAAACATGAGATGTATGCACTGTATTTTTGAATAATTATATTTGCATAATATAATTATGTAAATATTAGATATGCATTTGCATGTAAATATGTATTTGACAGGCTGTTATTGTCAGTACAGCAAATATCATTAAACAATAACAATGATTTATCTATGTACTAACTTTTAATTTACTTTGTCTAACCCCATGAAGATTGTCCTCCTGCTGATTGGCAATAAAACAATAATAATCCATGTAGTTCCCACGTAACAATTACTGCTTGTTTGGAATTCTGTTTGATGCCAAAAAGCCCCACAGAAATTTACCTTCAAGGATTGTGTCTGAAGCTGTAAAATATTTTGAATCAGTTTTTCTTGTCACAGAGTACCATTGATCCTGGTGGGGAATAAATCTGACCTAGTGGAGCACAGCAGCATGGAGACCATCCTACCCATCATGAACCAGTACTCTGAGATTGAGACTTGCGTGGAGGTGAGAGATGCTCTGTCTGAAAAATGTGCTTCTGGTCTGAATGTATGCGATGACGTGCTGTACATGCCTCTCCAGTCCCTGTGAGACTGAGTGTGTGCAGAGGGGCAGTAGTGCCATGGAGGAAAGTGACATCATCCTTTGGGTCATGTGTCCTTCACTCATTCCTGCTTTACTAGAGGCATTGGTTTCAGTCTTAAAGAAGAGATGGCTCTTGCACTGAGAGTCCAGTGAATGCAAATCAAATCAGTCTGGTAGTGCAGGGTGTCTGCTAGTTATTGTTTGATTAAAAAAAAGAAGTAATTGTCCCTCCCAAAAATGAAAATTATTCCATAATTTACTCTTCTCAAGTCATCCTAGGTGTAGAAGACATTCTTCTTTCAGCCAAACACAAACGGAATTATATAAAAGATATCCTGGCTCTTCCAAGCTTTATAATGCATCCATCCATCATAAAAGTAATCCATACGGCTCCAGGGGCTTAATAAGGCTTAAAAAGGCTTTCTGAAGCAAAGCGATGTGTTTTTGTAAGAAAAATATCCATGTTTATAAATATATAACTATAATCACTGGCTTCCAGGAACGGCCGAATGCAAGTTGAGTTCTGGTGGAAGAGTGACCTCTGACCTCTACGACGCATGACGTAGGACGTAGGATGTAGGAGTAGCATAAGCTTAGGTGAGAGTAGACTTCTAATTTGTGACTGTTGCTCTGTCCTCTGTGCTTCATCAGTACGTCATGCATCAGGTCAGAGTTCACTCAGATGCCAGAACTAAACTCGTGTACGGCCGTTACTGGAAGCCGGTGATTTATAATATGATTATAAAGTTGAAAAGCACATAATGGTTTAATGTACATTTTATGACTTTATTACGCTTCTTTAGTGTTCAGCCAAAAATCTGAAGAATATCTCAGAGTTGTTCTACTACGCCCAAAAGGCTGTTCTGCACCCAACTGGACCTCTGTACTCTCCAGAAGAAAAAGAGGTAAGAGATTTAGCACCTCATTTTACTTCTGTTGGACTGCTGGACCTTACTCTAGCCCCTTTGTATGGCAAATAACAACATGAGTGGATTAGATGCTTGAATCAAAAAATTCTAATGATCTGTTTTGGAGTAATGCGTTTCTTTCTGTTTATTCTCCAGATGAAACCATCTTGCATCAAAGCACTTACTCGCATTTTCAAAATATCAGACCTTGACAATGATGGCATTCTGAATGATAATGAGCTTAATTTCTTCCAGGTGAGAGCAGTTTTCTTCCGCACTCAAATTGCTGTGGCATTTTTATTGTTCCCTTGATAAATGACTGAAGAGTTTATTTATGCACAAACTGCACCTTAATATGAGTGTCAGATTTTCTCAAGTAACATTGTTGATGATTGGTGGTCCTGCCTTGCAGAGAACTTGTTTTAACATACCCCTGGCACCTCAAGCCCTGGAGGACGTGAAGAATGTTGTGCGCAAAAATATGTCAGATGGGGTAAAAGACGATGGCCTCACACTGAAGGGTGAGCTGAGTAGAACGACAAATGCCACTTTTATATATATATATATATATATATATATATATATATATATATATATATATATATATATATATATATATATATTAAAGTGTATGAATATAAATCATATAGATAGATAGATAGATAGAAATATATATATATATATATATATATATATCTTTCAAAAGTTGAGATATTATTATTAGTTTTCCATTTGTATATAATTAAAAATGTCATTTATTTCTGTGACGCAAGGCTGAATTTTCAGCATCATGTCACATGATCTTTCAGAAATTATTATAATATTTAGGATTCTTTTATGATTAGAAAGTTGAAAAGAACAGTATTTACCTGAAATAGAAAGCTTTTGCAACATTGTACTGTCATTCAAAAGTCTTGTGTCTGTATTTTTTTTAAAAGAATGAATACATTTATTCAGCAAGGATGCATTAAATTGATCAAAAGTGACACTATAGACATTTATACTGTTGCAAAAGCTTCATATTTTTATAGCTTTTGACTGGTGAGATATATATATCTTGGATGGATGGATGGATAGAGATAATGTAATTATATTTTTTCTTATATTTAAGTTATTAATAATAATTCATTTAATATAATTATAGTATATAAAATAAGGAATATATTTATAAGGAATAAAGATATAAATACTATGAAATTTTGTTATTCGTTCATTTATCTAGATCTGTTTGTGTCTGTGTTCTTATTTTTATTTTTTTTTAAGGTTTCCTGTTCCTTCATACACTCTTCATTCAGCGGGGAAGGCATGAGACCACATGGACTGTGCTCAGGAGGTTTGGCTATGATGATGATCTGGAGCTGACACAAGAATACCTGTTTCCACTGTGAGTCCCACCCCAAATCTAGTACTTCAACTTTAAAGTGCCACTATTACGGTATTTTAAATCTCCTACAACAGGCATCCTAGGTCAAAACTTTATTTTTCTCATAATGTACATTGCGCATCACCACAGTGTTCAGTGATTCTCAAATAACTTATTGGATGGATTTCTCTAAATCCCTCCTTTCTATGGCATACTCTACTCTGATAGGCCAGATGACCCAGTCTGTTGTGATTGGTCTACTGTTTAAAGTGCACATCGTAAGCTAAACGCTCATTATTTACCATAACTGAATTTAAGCACTGGAGGCTTCCAAAAGTTCAGCGATTGTACACACTGTATAATCAGTAATGATGACGTCAATTATACCATATCAATCTGAGCGTGAGTCTTATGATGAAACATTGGAAGAACTAGTTATTCAACCCAAACCTCCAACGCAAGGACGACTTGAGCAGGAGGTTTCTCAGTGATGTGTTGCTCATTTTGATATACATTATGAGATGTTGCAACTGTAATCAGCAATAACAAGTGTATGTCCATCAACAAACCAATGTGTATACTTATAATTTGTTGTGGTGCACATGCGGGGACCGTATCAATAACAGCGTATATGTTAGCCAAGCACTAATGTGAATGACTGATGTAACATGAAAGGTTGTAAAACGAATCTTGCTCCATCCTTTACCTTTACCTTAACTCAAAGTAGAAAGAACGACAGACAATCTGCATCAACAGACACCGTTTTAAATAATAGCTGCTTAGCAGAAGTATTTCAGTAAGATAGTAAAGACACGAGTTAGCTGGTTAGCTGGGAACCTACACAATATAATACACAAAACTATGAATTTTGAACAACCAGTAGAAAATACATCAATAATTATTCATACTTACTGTTTGTGATTCTAAGGAGCAAGCTGGTCCAAACGGGTACTGGCCCATTTTTCCAGTGCAAGCATTTTCTGAATCCTGTGTTGAACTCCGAGGGGTGTCAGCTGGGGTTGTGACAGTGAGGAAATGTTCCCCCTTGTTAATCAACGTGTGACAACATCGGTAAAACCGGTATCACCGGTTCTAAAGAAAAAAAAAACGGTATCAATCTCAAATTCTAAAGCGAAAGTAAAATTACCGTGGCAGCTCGGCATTCATAATGGTTGAGCATCAGTAAAATCCCTTGTTGAAGGGCTGGTCAAATTGCTTGCAGCCGAGCCACATGCAACATAGGCTGACATTATGCAAATGTATTATCTAGTAGGTGTAGAACCGTCTCTCAGGTAGGACTAGGCGATACCTAAAAAAAAAAGTATATCTCGATATTGTCAACATTTTTACGATATTCGATATATATCTCGATATGTTTGCAATTGCTTTTAAATAAAATAAAAAAAATATGTTTTGCCCCCATTAAAAACAACAAAAACTATTTAGATAGAACCAAATTAAATACAAAATGTTAATGTTTTCTGAACGGTTTGGGATGACCAAAATCTTAAATCATCTAACATGTTTCTGTTGCTTTCTTTGTCATGTGCCGCGCGTGTAAATTTAACTCTTCCGCTTCCAATGTTTAGTGAACGGTGGAAGCAGGCCTCTGCGTTATCTGGTAATGTTTTTAGCAAAGTATGTATGTTGAATTTGAATTATTCGATATTCATGATATTTTCAAATTTTACATCGTTGTCAAAATTATTGCGATATTATCGCTAATATTCGATATATCGCCCAGCCCTACTCTCAGGTAGATTCGAATTACTGACGACTCGCTTAAGCGGTTCAGAGTCGCTTTCTTTCTTTTGGGAGACAATAACTTTATTTATTGTGCACTTTCAACTTTAAAACTTTGCAGAATGTGTACATTCACAAACAGGTACATTATACACTGCATGAAAAGGAATATTCAAAAAACCGTAATAGGGTAGCATTAAGTAGCTCATAATCTCTGGTTGGATCACAATTTGCAGATCTGTTGTGCTCCCCCGGTTTTGTAAAAAAACAAAAATTTTATCTAATCAGGTCGGTTGAATTTTCTAAAGTCAATTGTTTTTCTAGGATAAAAATACCCCCAGACTGCACCACAGAGCTGAACCACAATGCCTACCTCTTCCTCCAGAGTGTCTTTGACAAGCATGACAAGGTGAGCACAGCAAAATGCCATTGAGTTTCCCAAACAGCTGCATTAAAGGCAGCTATGTGTCTTGAGTTTGAATAAAGATGTTTGAACCTGCTGTATGATTAACAGCCTGGCCATTTGTTTAATTGCATAATACAAATGCCAGCTGCCATATCACCCTGCAACCTAAGACTGGTTTCCCACTGAAGCTAAGCAGGGCTGAGTCTGGTCAGTACCTGGATGGGAAACCTCCTTGGAAAACTAGATAGCTGCTGTTAGAGGTGTTAGTGAGGCCAGCAGGGGGTGCTCACCCTGTGGTCTGTGTGGGTCCTAACACCCCAGTATAGTGATAGCGACACTATACTGCAACAAGCACCATACTTCAGATGAGATGTTAAACCGAGGTCCCGACTCTCTGTGGTCATTAAAAATTCAAGGATGTCCTTTGGAAAAAGTAGGGGTGTAACCCCGGCATCCTAGCCAAATTTGCCCAATGGCCTCTGTCCATCATGGCCTCATCATTACATACATATACGATTGCCTTCATCACTCTGTCTCCTCTCCACCAATCAGCTGGTGTGTGGTGGGCGTTCTGCTGCAATATGGCTGCCGCCATCATCCAGGCGGATGCTGCACATTGGTGGTGGTTGAGGAGTGTAAAGCGCTTTGAGTATCCAGAAAAAGCACTATATAAATGTGACCAATAATACAAATGTGTATTTTACAGCACCTAAAAGAAGGACCTGTTAGGGGCTGTTCACATGCATTCTTGTATTTTTAAAAGTTGGCATAAGCTGAAAAAATAATGAGACAATACGCAAAAGTTAAAGATACCCATATGACGCTTATTTTAAGTAGAAAAACTATTTAAAAAATGTTGATGAACAGCCTGCTCTATTGAATTACTCACTTTTTTTCCCACCCTAAATGTGTGTGTCAGGATCGAGACTGTGCACTGTCTCCAGATGAGCTGAAGGATTTGTTCAAGGTCTTTCCCTACATGCCTTGGGGTCCTGATGTCAACAACACGGTCTGCACAAATGAGCAAGGCTGGATCACTTACCAAGGCTACCTTTCCCAGTGGACGTGAGTACCATCCCACAGTGCTTTACGATTGAAACAATGATTCTATTGATATTTGCTGTAGTCGTTCATTGAAATGTTGAACACATGATTTATCTCCATCTCAGGCTAACAACATACCTAGATGTGCAGCGATGTTTGGAGTACCTGGGTTATCTTGGTTACTCTATTATCCAAGAACAGGAGTCACAAGCAGCCGCCATGACAGGTAGGTGTGTTTTAGCTTGCATGTTTATTTGTTCATTTATCTCTGAGGCTGATTTATAAACCATTAATGTGTTCTTCCTTGTGCAGTCACCAGGAATAAGCGCATCGACCTGCAAAAAAAACAGACCCAGCGTAGTGTTTTCCGCTGCAATGTTCTAGGGGCTCGGGGCAGCGGTAAAAGTGGCTTTCTACAGGCTTTCCTGGGCCGGAACCTTGCGGTGAGTACAAATGCCCCGCAGGAGCATCTAGTGTTTTGACTTTGACTGATTTTGACTCTCTCCCTCTTCATATTACAGCGTCAGAAGAGGATAAGAGAAGACCACAAGTCTTACTATGCTATTAGCACCACTTATGTTTATGGACAAGAGAAATATCTGCTTGTGAGTCAGTTCTTTTGCTTTTTACACTAATGTATAGTCCTCTTCATGTCTGGCCAGTGCTGATTAACAGTTCTTTCTCTCTCAGCTCCACGAGGTGCTGCCGGACTTTGAGTTCCTGTCTGAGGCTGATCTGGCTTGTGATGTTGTTTGCTTGGTGTATGACATCAGCAACCCATTCTCCTTTGAGTACTGCGCTAAAGTCTACAAGGTCAGTATGCTTATAAAATAGGTTTACTGGCAAAACTTCATTCAATGTGTTATGGTGGTTTCAGTAGAATCATTTTCAGGTAATGTTGCTGAAATGAATTAAAAAAAATTTGTGAGTCCCAGCTGAAGAATGTATCAGATTATTTAATACTATCAAATTAAATTCAAAGTTTGAATGTATGTGGAGTTATTGTGGGTTTCTTATGTGGAGTTATTGCGGGCTAGCTTACCATAAACACTTGCCTAATTGTCATGGTTATGCGACATGGACTTTACTGAAAGTCACTTTAATAAGAAAAGTACATGGATGTATTTGTCATCTAAACTACCGTTCAAAAGTTTGGGGTCAGTCTTTTTTGTATATTAAATTTTTAATGATCTTTTCTGCTGTCCAAGACTGCAATTACTTGATCAAAATACAGTAAAACTGTAATATTATTATATATTTTAAAATGTTATATATTCCTGTGAGGGCAAAGCTGAATTTTCAGCGTCATTAAACATTTCTTAGTAATATCAATGTGAAAACATTGGTTTTCAATGAGTAGAATGTTTAAAAACATATAAATATTTTATAACAATATAAATGTCTTTACTGTCACTTTTTATCAATCTAATGTGTCGTTGCTGAATAAAAGTATTATTTAAAAATAATACTTGGGATAAAGGGTTGTCTTTCAAAGTCCCTCTGCTTGCAATAGGATCGCACTACAACCAACCAGAGCAACGAAGAAGGTGAAGCAGAGCTAGTTGATAGATTAAACTTTCAGTCAGTTTTTTTATCCAGTCGGCAAAACTCAGAACACATCTTCCTTTTTTAAGAGTCACTTCTCAAAGAAAAAGCTTAACTCCAAGTCTTCCAGAGTCACGGCCAAAGCCGTTTCGAAAGACCACTGTTCGCAGCTTCTTTGTTTTCAAGTAGCATGCGGAACCGTCGCAACCATTGCTAGATGACCCTGGCTGCAAATTACATTTGCTGCCGCTAGGGTGCGTCTAGATTTCTAGGCTACAAAAAAAGAATTAAAAAACACAGAAATAACTCCAAATATATGTTGTTATGCTGTTTAAGGATCTATTTTAACACCATGATGTCTTTTCACAGAAACACTATATGGACAGCAAGACACCCTGTGTGATTATTGCCGCCAAGTCAGACCTGCATGAAACGCGTCAGTACTACAGCCTGACCCCGTTGGATTTCTGCCGGAAACATAAGCTTCACCCGCCACAGCTGTTCACCTGCAACTCAGCCGAAGCACCCAGCAAAGACATCTACACCAAACTCACCACCATGGCCATGTATCCGTGAGTATATACTGTAGCCCCTTCTTTAACACGACCAATCTGCCCCACTGTCTGCTACTCCTGTTAGATTGTGATTGGCTCCTCTGGCTCTCCCTGCTCGCCTCTTTTGTGTTTGTCTATCTAGTTATCGTCTCCTTGTGCTTTTAGGAAGCTGTTAGGAAGGTGTCATAGCAGTATCTTAGAAAGCGGTTTCATTGGTGTGTTTTCGGAGGCATTCAGTTTTCATTTGTTCCTTGGTCTTTTACTGTACTGCAATATCAGGTAAAATGGTTCTGTAGTGGCTAGTGGTGATGGTAGTTATGGTCTTTCCTAAGGCTGTGTGCAAGTACTTTGTTTTAAATAATAACTGATTAAATTTTTATTTTTATGGAAAGGCTGTGTGTGAATTGTGAAAACCGACTCATGGTCCAGTTTATACAATACAGAGTACTTTAGTTTTTGGTAATCCATTCTTATGAAAGAACTTTATATAAATATGTCATTCAAAGTATACATTTAAATATTTTTTTATGTCTTTTTAATTTAAAAAAACTTTTTTTTTTGTTTATTTATTGGTAGGGATGAAGTTTGGCCAAAAAAGCTGCTTACCTGTAAATGAAAATGGTGGGCTTCGTGCAGTGCTAATATTTATATAATTAAATTGATAATTGCTTTGCCATATCACAATTTCAGTTTTATTTCACTTAAACATTCGGCACAACTTAAGATTTTTGCTTGAGCTTGTTTTGCTAGGTTGTATAAATATTTCCTCTTTTATATGTTTGGATTATGATGTTTCAAGCCTTCCCAGTGTGCTCTTTCTTTTCCAGTTTTTTCCTTTTGCGTAACTTGTCAATAGATTGCCGTTTTTCCCCACAATTCTCTTTTCCCAGCAATTGAATAGTTTCCTTTTTCTTTTAAAAAAAAACTGTGCTTACCTCCATGCACTACTTCATGTCCAATCCCAAGTGGAGGATCCAGCTCTCTTGGAACTTCGTCACATGATACTGATTCTTCCTGTCTGTGTGTGTTTCTGCAGCCACGCCAAGTTACGCTGCATGTGCAGCTGCAACAGGTGCACCTTTTGCATCAGTCACAACCTCCTGAACTCTGAGCTGGTGCGCTCGGTAAAGGCTAAACTCTACAGTGCAGTTCTGAACAGGTCTCTGAGTACAGCTCCAAATACCCCCACTCTCTTTCTTCGCTAGGCTATCTCTAACCTCGGCTTCTTAACACACCTTTACTTGCTGTTGGCCTGACAGGTTTACATTGCATATCCACAGAGGGATTTTGGGAAATGTTCTGGCTATATGTTAATTTGATGAAGCCTGTGTTATTTTAAGTTTGTGTCGCTGAAAGGAATGACTCCCTCAAGTTGTTCCAAAACTGTACTACTTTGTAATTTCTTTGTTCTGGTGAACACAAAAGACAGAATATTGAATTTATTATTGACCGGGTGGCCAGAATAACTTATTTCATCCACACAAGGCCCAAACATATGGCGTTATAGCACCTCCTATTGATTAACATTGTATTAGAATATAACATTTTCTATACAAGTGATTCATATGAGGCATGGTATTGCACTTTAATTTCTGCTTCAGCCTGTGATGCATCTTACCAACCAAATCTTAACCCAGTTTTCAAAGTGCAGACTGAATCTTGCTTGTGTGCTTGAGTTTAAGACTAATCTTAAGTAAAACTAAGGATGGGATTCATCACTTTTTTTAAAATTAAGACATTACTCATTTTATTCCACAAAGACACATTAAATTGATCAAAAGTGACAGTAAAGACTTCTACATTGTTACAACTTTCAATTACAATTTCACTTCCTATGAAAAAACTTTCAACATTTATACGAAATGTTTCTTGAGCATCAAATCATCACATTAGAATGATTTCTGAAGGATCATGTGACACTGAAGACTGGAGTAATGATGCTAAAAATTTAGCTTTGACCACTGGAATAAATCACATTTTGTAATGTATTATAATAGAAAACAGTTATTTTAAATTGTAATATTTTACACATTTTTTTTAAATCAAATAAATGCAGCATATCCGTAAAAATCCTTATGATTTCCATTTCTAGTTCAAATGTTCTGGCATGCAGCCTTGTTTCCTTTTATACCTGCAAATGGATATGGTTGTTCTCAAACATGCCATAAACATTAAAACTACATGTTTATTAAGGCATCCTTTGGATTTTGGACAGAATAAGACAGATTTGCTTTCATCCTCATGTTGTGATGATGCTTAGCCCTATTCAGGTGAGGTGGATATGCAAGAAGTAAATCTGCACTAATTCACTCATCCTTGCTCCAGGGACAAATGTGGCCGCAAGGTTTATATAAGCCTTTCATTTCTGGTTGCATTTCTTCCTGAGTTTTTGTTTTTGTTTTTTTTCTCATACTGAGCCGTTCCTGTCTTAGATTTGGTAAATCTTTGAATCTTTCTTACTGCTTATAAATAACCAGGTGAAATGCATGGGTGTGAGTTGTATTTCCTTATTCACATAGTAAAGAATAAGTGATCATTAATATCTAAAGTTAGTGCAAGACTAAACCAGTTTTATTTTTTATAATTTTCTTCAAAGCATGTGCCTTTCTTACACCTCTATGGTTTTTAATCTCATACTCATAGTGCACAATTAATTTGGTCAAACCTTTTTTATATCGAAGTCCTTCTGTCTATTGAATTTAATCTTGTGAATTTGTTTTGTTTTGTCCCTCCATAGGTGTTCCTTTTCATTTGTTTGGCTGACCCTTTTCGTCTTTCTTTTGCATCTCTTAACATCATGTTAGCAGTCCCTAATTGGACATCTGTCCCTCTCTCTCTAACCATCTCATGTTTCTCAGCACTAGTTAAGAAAGCTTCCTCGGGACTAACTGTTCATATGCTTAGAGTTGACATCTCTAAGGGGCTTAGTTTGTGTTGCATTGTGTCCTTATTTGAGTGGCTAACATGTCTAACCTGTTGCTGCTAATATAGTGTTTCATCTATAACAAGCTTCTCTTGCCATTATTGTTTGGTGCTTTGACGGATAGTATTTTTTGCCTATGTAGTTTAATCAGTGTTTTATAGTCAGTCTGATGTTTAAGAAGATGTGTATGGTCTTATATTCAGGTTATTGATTGTTTGTCCATACTGCAGCGCTGAGTAGTTTTTAGAGTTAAATTGTATAAAAAGACACGATCATTTTATCTGGATTTTTTTTTTTATGTCGCAGATATAATATAACATAACTCACAGAGGATTGGACAATGAAACCGTTGTAGACAATGATTGGACACCTATATATGCGCAGCCTGCGGGTCAGTCTTCACTGAATTTACATTCCATCAGTAAGAGCAGAATGTGAAGTTTGGATTAGCAGAGCAATATCACAGCTGTACATAAGATATTGCAATCCACACAAGATAATGGGAGATGTATCCGAGTTCAAAAGAGGACAAATTGTTGGTGCGCGTCTTGCTGGCTCATCTATGACCAGGACAGTAAGTATCTGTTGTGTAAGGAGAGTAGGGTTGCAGAGGTTCCAGAAACTTTCCAGGATTATTGGAAACGTTTGGAAAGTTTCTGGAAATTTACCAGAAATATTCAGCCCCTTTGCAACCCTAATGGAGAGCTATGGTATCCAGGATAATGCCACCATATAGTGTACCACATCCAACAGGATTAACTGTCGACACTAGAGAAGGCTGTCTGAAAAGGATGTCCAGCAGGTACTGACCTGGATTATAGCCGAAAAACATAAAACCACAGCTGCCCAACTCACTGAAGAATTAAATGCGCACCTCGACTCTTGTTTCCACCAAAACTGTTTGTCAAGGGTCAATATTCATTGTCAGGCTTCTATAGCCAAACCTTTGGTCAGTTGTGCCAATGCCAAATGTTGGTTTCATTAGTGTCTGCCAACAGAGCAACTCTTGGGTTGTGGTCAATGTGAAACATATATTGCACTCTGAGTCCATCTTCACTGTTTTTCCCACATCTGTGGGATTTATGGTGTGGAGAAGCCCCAAAGAGGCTTAACACCTGGACTTTGCTGCCCAGAGTGAGGCATGGGGTGGATCAGTGATGGTTTGGGCTGCAATATCATGGCATTCCCTACTGTGCTTGCTGGACATGTCACTGCCAAGGTCTACTGAATCATTCTGGAGGACCATGTGCACCTAACAATTAAAACATTTGTACCCTTAAGGGGGTGCCATGTATCAGCATGATAATGCACCAATACACTCAGAAAGACTTGTGACAGATGTGGTTTGATGAAAGTGTAGTTGAACATCTCACATGGCCTGCACAGTCACCAGATCTAAATATTTTTGAGCCACTTTGGGGTATTTTGCAGGAGCAAGTCAGAATTTTGTCTTCCATCAGCATCACATAGTGACCTGACCACTGTTCTGGCCACTGTGAATGACTTGTATCTGTCATATCCAAGATTAATTGATGCTGTCTTAGCTTCAAAAGGAGGCTCTACTACACCAGGGTTCCTCAAACTCGGTCCTGGAGGGCCACTGTCTTGCAGAGTTTAGCTCCAACCCTGATTTAAGTCACTTACCTGTGATTTTTCTAGTGATCCTGAATACCTTGATTAGCTTGCTTAGGTGTGTTTAATCAGGGTTGGAGCTAAACTCTGCAGGACAGTGGCCCTCCAGGACCAAGTTTAAGGAACCCTGCTCTACACCATACTGTGGTCTAAAACCAGGTGTTTTGTTTTCATTGTCCAACCCTTTTGTGCGTGCGTGCATGTGTATAATAAAAAATTTATAAAAATACAATTACATTTAAAGTGGCATGTAATGCCAAGCTTAAAAACACTAAAAAGTAATTTGGTAAAATGGACAAAAGCATTCAGAAATTCCCAATATTTTATGTTTTTAGTGACAAAGCTGCTATTTCTCAGTAATAAATATAGTGGTGTATAAGAGTGTGTATGTTTACAGCATGTGGTGAGCAGTGCGGTATGTTGGGGTGGTCCTGTCGGGTGTGTGGTTGTTGAACTGCCATGCTGTGTGCATGTGTGTATAAGGTTGAGATCTTTTATACAAGATGGGGGCACGTTTCTGTTGGCTGACGAGGAGCCCGGCCTCACCCATCAGGTTCATGCAGTCAGCTTTGTAGAGGACTCGGTCTACATGGAGTCGTCTGTCGACCCGTTTGTCCCCATTTGTGACAGGTAAAGACCCCCTTCCTGGGGTACAAGGTGCCACAATGGGATTTTTTTTTTTTTTTTACCATATCCTTAAGGTATCTGCAGATGCCTGGATTGAATTATCCGAATTACTCTGTATTATTTGTTGCTTTGTGAATGCCATATAATCTTTGTTGTTTTGATAGGCTTTTTTCCTTCAGCTACGTAATATTTTTCATGGGTTTCATGCAATCAAACATTGCTCTGATAAACCTTTTGAAGTTTTTTGTCTGAATTTGGATGGGTAGTGTTGAGCTGTTTAAACTTTCTATATGCGTGTTGGATGAGTTTGAGCTCACACGAAACCTCTTGTTCCTGTAGTGTTTCTCTCTTTCACCCTTTCTTTACCATCTGAGCAGTATGCTTTAAACATGTTTGGCTTTTTGTCCCTGAAAACATTAGCCAATTGTCTCTGCTTTCCCATGCTGCCTCTTTTGTAGTTTCAGCAGCTCCTCTGTCTTTGTATATTATATGTCCAAAAGCAAAACAAAATGCATTTTTTTTAACAATATGCTTAAATACCTATAAATGGAATGATAAATGATAAAATATAATACAATGGTTTATCAAAGTGAATTTTTCATGAAATATCATATACCCTTTGCCATGAATTGTAATAGTCCAGTGAGATTTTTGTATGCACAAGAAGTCTGACAACAGCCCATATGATCCACACGGAGATCTGATCTCACCATCATCGAGTCTCCAAGATGCTTGGCAATGTTTCCAAGGCGCTTAAAGAAACCTACCTGCAAAGCTACTAAATGGAAATGCATTTAAAAAAGCTTTTGTCCAAGATACAAAGTGTGGTCACACCAAATGTTGAATTGATTTAGGTAATATAAGTTAATTAATAAACAAAATCTATTTATGACATTATTTTTGAAAGCATGGCCTAAAAGTTTTCACAATACTGTGGCTTTGCAAGTAGATTTCGTCAAACTTCTTGCCGAAGTTGCCACAGTTCTTCTGGAGTTAGTCTGTCTCAGTTTTTTTCTGTTTCTTCATGTCACAGACATGAATGATGGTGGGATCAGATCTCCGTGTGGATCATACCGGCTGTTGTCAGACTCCTTGTTCATAATAATATCTCACTGGTTTACAATTCTTTGCGAAACGAATGTTTGGAAATGTAAACTGATATTTCTTACTGACATGTACAGCAAAAGAGAATAAATAATTGGCTAATGTGCCTAAGACTTTTGCACCGTACTCTGTGTATAAAAAAGTTGGAAGAATGTTAGATGACAACCTAGCACTGCTTTTTATTCTGACATTGTCATTTGTAATTTCTCACAAACCATATAAACAGTCCTATGAAGTATGTCTTAACAATCCTGTTGTTTCTCTTTCCTCTGCTTTTTTATTTTATTTTATTTTTTTATAGACACATGACCCAAGCTGACCTGAAGAACTCTACGTTTTGGCTGAGGGCAAGTGTCGGTGCCACCGTGTTTGCTGTTCTTGGCTTTGCCATGTACAAAGCTCTCCTCAAGCAGCGGTGATCAGTGCAACTGGCATGTTACAGCAACCCGGGCCCTCAAAAGAAACTACAAAAACCATGATCCCTCATTCCATCCTTATTTCATTTAGGACAGAAGATTCCTAGAAATAGTTAGCTACATTTTGTATCGTTAACTGCCTTTCCCAAACCAAGTGTTATAGGAACTCTCCTCATCAGCCATGTGCTGGAACGGGACATCTACAGTATGGCAGGAGCTGTAATCGCTTTCTCTGCTGATCTGACGTGAGGTTTTTATTGATGCACACTGATGTTTTCCTCAGGTCAGTATAATTGCTGTGACCTATATTGAAAAGAGACAGCAGAGTGTCAGGATGTACTCTGATAGGTGACTGAATAAATCTCTGTTTATAAATGTATATATCTTACTGGACATTATAAGATTGTCTCTAGCTAGTGAACAAACCATATTTGAACTGTATCACACAGAGATACACTCGTGCTTGAGGGAGAAGCACTGAAACAAAGCCATTTCTCACATGTAAAGGTCATTTTGCTCTTCGCACATCACAGCTGTTTATTAATTTATTAGCCTTTTCTATGTTGTTTTTGGCATTGCTTGGAACATGCATATAACAATGGATTCTTTTATGCAATATTTGTTTTTTATTTTGATAAGTTATATATTTTTTTCTTTCCATACATCTCATGGCCTTTATAAAGATTACGCACAGGAAAACCCCTTTTTATGTTCTGTAATATGGCATAACTAGGTTTGTTCCAAACCAGATTAAATAGGTCATTCTTACTACTTTACAAGGACTGTATGACATTTTTCCCAACTAACAATCATGTAGAGACAGTCATTTTGTTTGTCTAATGTTTTAGCTCTTATGCATATGTAACTTTCAATGCAATTTTCTCTATTCAAAACCATGGGATTGTTGCACTTGTGGGTTTTCAAATACTGACAATAAATAATGGTGTGAATAAATCAGGCTGTTGTGTTTACTTTAGAGACACTGCCTATTTGAATTTGAATCTTCATATAATTTTGCAATAATGGGAAATGTATTACAATATAGTTAGTTAATAATAATTTTGCACCAAAAAATAAGCACACATTTAATTAGGCCTACCTTTTAATTTTATTTAAGACATTTTCATGGCAGTTAAATACATTACTATATTTACTCAAAAAATATAATATTTATTTTTGTTTTTTAAAGCAGTGAAATAAATATGTTAGTTTATACATAATGTATAGCTTTTCTTACTATTCTCACATTACAATCGCTTACTGAGAGTGTAAAAATTAAATAAAATTGAGAACTGCAAAGCAAATTAGGAAGAACCTCCCCCATATTTTGGCCAGGACAGCATCTCTTTATTATACAAAAATCTGAAGTGAGGATGTAACCATTTCAGGGGGAAGTCATGATGTTGATTAATGTTTATGGTGAAGTGTGAACACTTTCAGCTTTCAAAACTAAGCATGAGCATGTCGACTGGAAGAGGAGTGCCGGCTCCGCTCTGCCAGGGTTTTCTGAAGAAACGCAAAGACAAAATGGTATGAATATAATGTACATATGCTAGTGTTTCATGTCTATCATTTCCATCATTTTGTCTTTCAGACAGTCTAAAAGTAGTTATTGCAGTAGTTACATTTTTATACAGTATTATCTAATTTATACTCATTGCATAATATTAGTACATAAGGGAATCTGCTCTGTAATTCGATATATTTTCCTCAGAGACTTCGGTGGGTGACGTACTGGTTCAGACTTTACAATACAACACTTTTTTTCTACACTAAAAAACATGGGAGTGCTGTAAGTATTTAAAAGTTTGATTTAAAAAAAAAAAAAAAAAAAAAAAAAAAAATATATATATATATATATATATATATATATATATATATATATATATATATATATATATATATATATATATATATTGTTAAAGATATAGTTTTTTTTGTGTAATGTGTTTGAGATTTGAAAAAATTATGGACCACCTGTTGAAGACACCTCCTTTGAATTAAAAAATGCAGTTCACTGGTGTTTTGCAGAATATTCTGTTAGGGTTATTAATCCAATGTTTTTATTTAACCCAAACAGTTAGACCTCAGGGGACAGTATTACATATACGAGGTGAAGTGGATTTGTAATATTATCTGAGTGTCATTGTGTAGATGCTGGTAAACTGATTTTTAGAAGGCCAAATAAGTGCTTCTCATGTTACCAACATGGCTTAACAGGTTCAATCTGTGCGGGAGGTCAACAGATCAGAGAACAATCGCTATCTATTTGAGATCACAATGAAAAATGGGAAGAAGAAAATGCTGGTGAGTTTTCATGTTGGTCATAAGAGTGTCTATAATGTGTTTGAGGATGTGGTCTGCCATCTACCATCTGTGAATAGTGTTATTTTTTTGAGACAAAGACAGGTCTGTCATAATAGTTTCAAAAAGGAACATGCTTTGCAGTGTGACTGAAGAAGCTATGAATACTCTCTTTATGCCTCTTTTGTCCATAAACATTTGCAATTTATTTGTGAATTGTGTGCTAACAGGCTGCAGAGACAGCTGATGTCAGGCAGGAGTGGATGGACCAACTCTGGAAAGCCATGCTGCTCAACGGGCCTGACAGAACGGGATCTGTCTCCAATGGGTACCGCTGCACTTTAAGATGTTTCATTTCAGTGATTGGATTTGTATGAGATTTATAACACTCTGAATGTGTTGTGTGTGTGTGTTATTGAGATTAGGGAGCTGGTGCCAGATAACAACCCTGAAGCTCGGTCTATCCAGTGTGAAGAATCAAATACTGAGACCGGCAGCACTTCATTGGACTGCAGATGTCTCTCCATTGGTCAAGAATCATTCCAGTCCTTCACTGGTACGTCCCGCATTGGTGATGCGACTTTCTCCAGTTCCACTTCCTGCTGACTTTTAATGCTTTTCTGTAATACAGACCTGTCACTCTTAAAGGGATAGTTCACCCCAAAATTTAAATTTTATGTTTATCTGCTTACCCCCAGGGCATCCAAGATATAAGTGACTGTTTCTTCAGTAGAACGCAAATGAAGATTTTAAACTCCAACTTGCAGTCTGCCAGTCGTATAATGCAGTTGAATGGTGGAGTATGAGAAGTAAGAGAGTAAAAAAAAACATGCAAATACAAATATCTAATACACCATTATGTCCAACAGTACACGATCTTGCGTAGAGATACACGCGAGAGATCACTTCTGGCCCTTGTGTAAACTACGCCATAACATGTACATTGACCTCACCGGAAGTGGTCGCGCGCTGAAGGCAGTTGGACATAGTGGTGTATTAGAGGTAAAATATTATATAAATAGTGTTCGGTTTCTCGCACAAACAGCACAGATCTCGCACAGATCGTTTAGTGTCTTAAGACATCCATGTGTCATCACGAGCCGCAGTGTTTGGTATGGATTTGTATGTTTTTTTTACTCTCATAGTTCTCATACACTAATGTGTTAGCATTCACATGCATTATACGACTGGCAGACTGCAACGGCTGGAGTTAAAAATCTTCATTTGTGTTCTACTGAAGAAACAAACACACCTACATCTTGGATGCCCTGGGGGTAAGCAGATAAACATCAAATTTTCATTTTTGGGTGAACTATCCCAAGTAATCCCAAGAAGTCAACATGAAACAGAATTTGCGATTGTATATGTATTTCCTATTGTGACTTACATTAAAGTTAAACAGCTTCTCGAACAAGAGAAAATGTAGCTGATCTCAGTGACAGGTTGTCCCACCCTCACATCGAGAGAATGTTGATGCAAGAGGGAGGGGAAACGTATTAAAGCAACACTAGGTAACTTTTGACGCTCTAGGAGTTATCAAACAGAACTCCATGCGTCTTGAAGAAGAACATTGTAGCCGGAGGTACTTCTCTCTGTTTATGTCTATGGCCAGTCACGCAGGTACTGGGCTTCTCCACAGAGGTGCCGACCTAAAACATAATAACAAAATGCCCTTATTATATTGTGAAAAACATGTTAAAAGCTTAGTGTTAGTTCACCAAATAATGAATCATTCAGTTTAATTTAGGCTTTTATTCACTTAAAAACATTGATCAGTGCACATACATAGAGCACATCAAATACGATAAAGGGAAGATCAAATGTGCTTGATTGATGGATGTATGAGGTTTGTTCTTTAGTGTTGCATCTGCATTTGAGTGCTGATGATATGCTCTGTGTATGTCCACTTATCAATGTTTATATGGGAATGAAAGCCTTAATTACATCTGTTCATATGAAGCGATTGTGTTTCTTCAGAAGGCTGGGACTAAACCGTTTGATTCATATGGATTTCTTTTACAATCTCTTCATGAACATTCAAGCGTCAAAAGTTTTGGTGTATTGGACTTTAAATGGAGAGACTGGAATCTCTAAGGTTTCATTAAAATATCTTAATTTGTGCTTTGAAGATTAACAAAAGTGTAGTAAATTTGAGTAAATTATGATGTCAACCTTGTGTCTAGGAAACGTCACAGACAAAAAATAATAATAATAATTATTGAAATCCATTCATGGATGTCTGTAAAGACTCTTACAAGAATGTGTGTCCTCAGATGCTGATGAGAGTGAGACTCAAGAAAGTCTGCACACAGACAGTGGAATGGAGCAAAGCACTGAGGAGTTTATACTGACTGACTATGAATATGATGTTCTACCATCTCAAAAACGTGTGTATAATGAATTGATTGTGAAATATAATATAGTATTCTAACATAGAATGTTCACATGTCTGCATTTAGGTTTGCCTTGCCTGCTGTATAACACTTGTTTATAGGCAAAATGATTCTATATTGTTTTAATACCTATTACTTTTGATAATTAAATTCTAATGATTGATTGCAGTTGCTGAAGAAGTCATCTATGACACTCCCCCTTCCAAATGGTCAACCAATGAGGGAGAGCATGGCAAGTCTCCACCCACTCAAATTATACATTTACACTGTAAACTTTCATGTATTTCGCACAGTATGCTGTGATTGTTCTTAATTTTACAGAGGTGACTGAAAGCATATATGATGTCCCAAACCCCTTGATTAGGAAACTGACTGAACATACAATTGGTAAGATCTTAAAAATATTACAGGATGATGGGCATGATTTTTACAATATTTGAGCTGACTCCAGTGTAGGGGTGTCCCCGACTAAGGATTTACGTAGTCCAATCAGAACTGTCTTGCCGTCGACTGATAGTCGAATCGTGTGTGTGTGTGTGTGTGTTTGTGTTTGTGTGTTATGAAAAAAACATTAGTAAAACGATCCATCATAACATTTTAAAGCCACAATGTACAGAACATCACACAAAGATATAGAAGAAAATATAGATATAGATATAAGCATTAGTTAAGCATTAGTAAATAGTCAATTCATCATTTATAAAGCATTAGTAGACATTAGTAAGCGGTTTATATCTACAGTTGTAAATGCTTTGTTCTTGATTTATAAGCATATCTATGTAGCATTAGTAAATAATCAATTCATCATTTATAAAGCATTAGTAAGCAGTTTATAAATACAGTTGTAAATGCTTTGTTCTTGTAGTTATAAACTGTAGTTATAAACCGCTTACTAATGTCTACTAATGCTTTATAAATGATGAATTGACTATTTACTAATGCTTAACTAATGCTTCATAGCGTGTAGTTATTATAAAGTGTTACCATATACCTTTCTAATAAATAAAAATAAAAAACAAATTCAAGTCAAGGTCCAGAACAAATGTGTGCAATATGCAATAAAGTGCAGGGGAACATACATTCAAAACGCAAGCCACAGATAACCCTGAGTGAGCAATATTAAAATAAGAATAAATAAATTATTAAAATAACAAAAGTATAGCCAGAATTGTTAACTTTGTCTTTTTAACTGCAGTGATCTGTGGCAGTGTTTTTTTTTTCTCACTCTGTGTCCCTTTGAGTTTTTTCAAATAGAGTGTGAGGAAAACCGTTAGTTCTTTGTGAAATCACCCATTTCACACAGCAATCGAAAAAATGACTTTACCGGTAAATACACAAATATGCTGTGGTATGAGACCGTTCACACGTCAGCACCAAAATACTGGGAAAACTGTGGGGAAAGTAACGCGGGACGAAAGTAGCAAACTTTCTCAGAGCCCTGACTTCATTTGCATTCCAAGATATGACAGCACGTTCAGCAGCACGCAACCCTTGACGGAGCTGTCAAATATCACGTGATTTGGTCATCGTTTCCCGCGTTTGGGTCTGGATCGCAGTTTTCGAATAGCAGTAGGCCTACTTTTTTTTCTAATTACAAGTTGTGTTTCTCGTTTCATGTGCCACAGTATAATGATCAATCTACAGGTTATTTAGCCTAGTGCTGTAACACACCCTGAAGGTTTGTGTAGTCAGAGTTTTTCAGTATAAAAGTTTCATGTTTAAATTTCAGGACTTCCTGTCTGGACGAAAGTAACACTTGTAACTTTTGTCCCGCTATTATATATATATTATGCTAATTCAATTTTCATATTGGTCATAGCCTACTGTTGAATATATATATATATATATATATATATATATATATATATATATATATATATATATATATATATATATATATATATATATATATAATATATATAATGGATTGACATTGCCAATAAAAAATATTCTAAACAATTCAAGTTTGTAGGCTACTGTCGGGTTAGGCTACATTTGATGAAACTGAAATTTAAAATGAAAATGTAATTTAATATTTTTTTTTGCAAAGAAAAAGTACAATTAAAAAAGTACAGTTACATATTAACAAGGTCATAGTCAGGTATATTTAATAAAAACAAGTGTAACACAAAAAATCTAGCTTGTATTGTTGTGTTACTTTCGTCCTAACTGACGGGGTACCAAAAAGTACCAATGTGCAACTTATATTCAAAGTTAAATTCTACAGTAGTCTACATTTGTACAAAATACCACCTGGTAGGCCCTATTGATAGACCACACTTGTGAGTTATTGACCTCAGCAAAATATATCTCCTAAATTCTGTTATGTTAGTCATTAAACACTGCGCCGTTGTCTTCATTAGCCCACATCAGAAGAAGCGTTTTAGTTTCACTATTTTCACTATTTAGTTGACAACATATTTTAACGTCTGCATGAAAGGCATAAGGGTGTGATCAAACAGAACGCGTTTCTTCTCTTAAAAACACGATATACTAAAACTAGGCTAATTGCAGAGCCGCAGCGTTGATGGATTGGAAGAGAAGGCTGTGCCTCGAGCGCAAAATGTTGAAAAAGCCGAGAAACACGGTGCAATGGTCAAAGTTGATCATTTCCCACTAAAGACTGTATGTGTGAAAGGTACAATTGAGCACCCCCATATAGCCAAAATGGCATGATCCTCGTTTCATAACAGAGTACTGTTAAATTGCACAGAATTTTAATAGGATTTTCATGTTCTGATTTCTTTATCATGTGCCAGGACAGAGTAATAACTTGGTCAGCTCAACATAGCCTATTTGCTGTATTATTACTTGAAAAATAAATGTGCTTACCAAACCAGTGGATGTATGATGTGTTTTGTGTTTTGCAGAATCTCACCACAGTAGTGAGAGTCCTGTGGGTGATGATCTTCTGAATGACATGATAGCCTGTTTGGACAGTGAATCTGCTGCCTGGGTCAAAACTGCCCCTCTGTGAACCTCATGGGTCACTTTGAGCAAGACGGAGATGATAAATGTTTGTTCATGATAAATCCAAATTGTTATCACACATGTAGACCAGTGACCTATGTTCATTTAAAACAGTTTATAATCCTATGTTGCTATTTAAAATAAATGTTATTTCAAAATAAATGACAAGCTAATCAGTTTTCTAATTATTCATGGACTTAAAGTTGTTCAAAAGACTACCAGTTTCCCTGTCATTCTTACTGTACAGTTTTCAGTCCATACCAATGTTTTCATGTTTTGTTTAGTTTTCCTCCAGTAGCTGCAATTTTGTCATTTTATTCAATTTTACTTGTAGAAATGTAGAAATGATTATTTGAAAAAATAAAAAAACACATTCCCCTACCTACCTAATGGTACAGCCCACATCATTCATTCAAATACTAATTTCTGATGTTACAATTTATTATGAATAAAAGTTGAGAAAATGTTCCATTTCAGAATGGAAATGAAATCGAAATGAAACCCAAGAAGCTAAAAATTATGAGTCACCCGTGTTCATGTGTTTCTTTCCTTCACCTTGAGTTTATAGCCTACCAAAGTCCGCCCACAAAAAAGGGTAGGATAAGCCTTCAGCAGCTCATTACTTCAGTAGAGAGAACAGGCGGGTTACACCGCTTCACATCTGTGTGTGGGAGACGTTTCAGAGCTGCAGAACAGAAACTGTTCATTTGCACTTGTACGTAAGTGTGTTTTTGCCTTTTCCTTATGCTGTTGTTTGTTTTATATTAAATGTGGCATATTCCACAAAGCAAGTTATTGCTTTTGATGGTTAAGATTGGAGAGTACATCAAGAGTGTGTCTTTAGAAGATAAATAACTTCACAAACTGATGGATTATTGAGGAGTATACTGTGCCACAGTGTTACTTATGAATAAATTGAGGTTGTAAAAGTTACTAGAATTTTCTAGTATTTTAATATGCTATTAGCTATTTTGTTGGTCTAAATAAAAGGTTGTTTTTATTTGTGTGAATTAGACACATGCAAGAAGCACACACCACATCCACTGTCACCCTCTGTATAAATACAACATATTCATACAAATATATTCTGTATACATACAACAGTGTCCACAATTATATTCTGTCATATATTCAATATTTGCCCTCTTTTATCAGGCTGTCAGATACACCCTTAAAAATAAAGGTGCCAGGAAGAACCAAAATGGGGTTTTCACAGCGATGCCATGATTCCCTGAAGAACCGTTTTGTGAAAGGTTCTTCAAAGAACCATTTTTTTCTAACCATTTTGTAAAGAACCTTTCTGCGCTACAAAGAACCTTTTGTGCAATGGAAAGTGTTGCGGAAAAATAACGTTAACTCTGTTGCATTTCTGAATAAGAGACAAACCTTAGCCAATTGTGTCTTTATAAAGATTTAATTCTTGCAAGAATGAATCCACAGTTGGAGCAACCATGCTCATGGTGAACATAAGTGTGAACTGAGGAACAATAGAAGGCCCAAGCTTTTATACCTCTCAGTGTCTCAGTGTTTTTCCGCCGAGGAAAAGGTGATACAAATGTCTTTCCCCCACCCTTCTGTAACAAAAGCAAATAAGAAAAGCAAGGGACACAGTGGTTCCCCCTCTTATCTTCCCCATCAGTGTTTGTGTCAAGGCCTCAAGCGGTGATGGGGAGTTTACATTTGTAGGTTTGACTGTGTGTGTGTGTGTGTGTGTGTGTGTGTGTGTGTGTGTGTGATGTAGGTTTGACTGTGTGTGTGTGTGTGTGTGTGTGTGTGTGTGTGTGTGTGTGTGTGTGTGTGTGTGTGTGTGTGTGTGTGTGTGTGTGTGTGTGTGTGTGTGTGTGTGTGTGTGTGTGTGTGTGTGTGTGTGTGTGTGTGTGTGTGTGTGTGTGTGTGTGTGTGTGTGTGTGTGTGTGTGAGTGATTTAATAAGTGACATCTAAGGCCCGGAGAGTCCCAATCTAGGTGTCCCGTGACCCCATGCTAAGAGGTGTTTTGAATAACAGAGACAGATGTTGATTTCTGTATAACCTTAAACATAAATCTTCTTCTATGATACAAATTTTCCTCTACAATTCCCCCTTTTATCATTCTTTGATAATTCACAAGAAAAATTTTAAATGTATATATGAATGTTGTTCTTCTCAAGTCGCACAGTCCAAGCATCGAAAAGGGCACCACGGCTTTGCTTTGCTTTGCACCAGTCTTTCAGATGGCAAGATGAATCGCACAGCTGTACGCCCAGAAAGAGTTATGAAGATTAGTCTTTTCTGCTCTGTTAATGAAAGGATACCACCTCTCTGTAGATTGTGCAACTCTGATTCTGTGGGCTTGCAATAGGTTCTAAACTTGTTGTCTCAGCTCCATGTTGTGCCAGCGTCTCTGCTCCTGAGATGGTAGCGGCAAGTGATGTTTGTGTGACCTCCGTCCGCACAGACGTGTGCCTCCAGCTCCTCTCGGCTCCTTCACCCGATCACTGGTGGGATCTTTCTCAGCTACCTTGATGGCGGTGTTTGTCATCAGAAGCACGACAAAAGGCCCTAGTCACCTTTTCACTCTCCATCTGTTCCTTCTGTAGTCAACGTATCACGACATCAAACATCTGGTCTGATGTTATGTAAAGGAGTCCCTTAACCTGCGCACAGATCTTAGACACAGAGAGGACATTTCTTTTGCAATAATTCACAAATTATATTGATGTAAGCTATTGTTTACCCCTTCCATTAAACAGTCTCGAACAGACTCAGATTTGCTCTAGGCCTTTCCTTCTACAAAAATTTTCATAAAAATACTGTACCCCAGACAGTTTTCATCATCAGTTTTAATTTAACTAATTCCCCCTTTGGCTGCCTGATCATCCATGCAGCCATCTAAACATAATGGTCAAAGAATGTTTGGGGTAAACAAGGCTTGCCATCACCACACCATTTTGAAAAGTGCAGCCACAGTTTCCACAGCTGTTTCTCCGCTGTTGTGGCGAAGGTCTCCGTACTCTGTAAAGAAGTGAAAGCGTTTGTGGTTATTTCAAATATCAAAAAGACATTATGGTTCCTTTGACTGCTTCTGCCTCGGCCTTCGCAACCTCATCTGCCTGTTTAAATAAAATCTTTGTTATTAATATGCGCTGCATTCATAGATATCAACCTGGCCAGTCAAGAAAATTGTGTCTTGAGAAGCAGACACAGTTGAACTATTCAGAATTGGACGCCCATGCGATATTACAATTTTCCTGTGTTTCCACAATGCCCCAAAATGATGCCCAACTCCGAACTCAAAACGCAAATCTGTTCAAATTGTTACACTTTTACCTTTCATCAGCTTGCATATTTCAGTCAGGGCTACAAGCTCTAGTCTTAACCAGGCAATCTTTATCCTGATTCTTTGTGTTTCAGTGAAAGTTAATATAAAATCTGTATTTCAAATCTGGAAGCCGGGCTAAATGAGTAAGCTCTGTTACTGCACTCCTGTCAATTTAGGGGTGTGTGATACCTTCAAAATCCAAACACATGACACCTTGTTGCTTTCAAGTGTTTTAACCACACATCACACATCCCTAGGCCAGACCCTCAGTCACTCCTCAGACACTGCGTCTAGAATAATGCATTACACGACCTTATTTAGCTGGATTTTAACGTTTAGCCAAACTTTTTTCTTTTCTTTTTTATATTTGATAAGCGTTTTTAATTAAATAATACTGACTATGTACTTTAAAAAATAAGATAAGTGTTAACATTTATTATAAATTGATTTTAGCGGCAGCCTCCTCTGACTTCCGTTTTTAGCGACAGCTGACGTCCGGTTTTAGTGGCAGGTACTGTCGGCTGCCAGTGGCAGCCACTTCCTGCTGACAGCTGCCGATTTTTGCTGAACCCCTTCTCGAGAACAGGCGGGTTACACCGCTTCACATCTGTGTGTGGGAGACGTTTCAGAGCTGCAGAACAGAAACTGTTCATTTGCACTTGTACGTAAGTGTGTTTTTGCCTTTTCCTTATGCTGTTGTTTGTTTTATATTAAATGTGGCATATTCCACAAAGCAAGTTATTGCTTTTGATGGTTAAGATTGGAGAGTACATCAAGAGTGTGTCTTTAGAAGATAAATAACTTCACAAACTGATGGATTATTGAGGAGTATACTGTGCCACAGTGTTACTTATGAATAAATTGAGGTTGTAAAAGTTACTAGAATTTTCTAGTATTTTAATATGCTATTAGCTATTTTGTTGGTCTAAATAAAAGGTTGTTTTTATTTGTGTGAATTAGACACTGTCACCCTCTGTATAAATACAACATATTCATACAAATATATTCTGTATACATACAACAGTGTCCACAATTATATTCTGTCATATATTCAATATTTGCCCTCTTTTATCAGGCTGTCAGATACACCCTTAAAAATAAAGGTGCCAGGAAGAACCAAAATGGGGTTTTCACAGCGATGCCATGATTCCCTGAAGAACCGTTTTGTGAAAGGTTCTTCAAAGAACCATTTTTTCGAACCATTTTGTAAAGAACCTTTCTGCGCTATAAAGAACCTTTTGTGCAATGGAAAGTGTTATGGAAAAATAACGTTAACTCCGTTGCATTTCTGAATAAGAGACAAACCTTAGCCAATTGTGTCTTTATAAAGATTTAATTCTTGCAAGAATGAATCCACAGTTGGAGCAACCATGCTCATGGTGAACATAAGTGTGAACTGAGGAACAATAGAAGGCCCAAGCTTTTATACCTCTCAGTGTCTCAGTGTTTTTCCGCACGAGGAAAGGTGATACAAATGTCTTTCCCCCACCCTTCTGTAACAAAAGCAAATAAGAAAAGCAAGGGACACAGTGGTTCCCCCCTCTTATCTTCCCCATCAGTGTTTGTGTCAAGGCCTCAAGCGGTGATGGGGGTTTATTTACATTTTATGAGGTAGATGTAGGTTTGACTGTGTGTGTGTGTGTGTGTGTGTGTGTGTGTGTGTGTGTGTGTGTGTGTGTGTGATTTAATAAGTGACATCTAAGGCCCGGGAGAGTCCCCAATCTAGGTGTCCCGTGACCCCATGCTAAGAGGTGTTTTTGAATAACAGAGACAGAAGAAGATTTATGTTTAAGGTTATACAGAAATCAACATCTATGATACAAATTTTCCTCTACAATTCCCCTTTTATCATTCTTTGATAATTCACAAGAAAATTTTTAAATGTGTATATGAATGTTGTTCTTCTCAAGTCGCACAGTCCAAGCATCGAAAAGGGCACCACGGCTTTGCTTTGCTTTGCACCAGTCTTTCAGATGGCAAGATGAATCGCACAGCTGTACGCCCAGAAAGAGTTATGAAGATTAGTCTTTTCTGCTCTGTTAATGAAAGGATACCACCTCTCTGTAGATTGTGCAACTCTGATTCTGTGGGCTTGCAATAGGTTCTAAACTTGTTGTCTCAGCTCCATGTTGTGCCAGCGTCTCTGCTCCTGAGATGATAGCGGCAAGTGATGTTTGTGTGACCTCCGTCCGAACAGGCGTGTGCCTCCAGCTCCTCTCGGCTCCTTCACCCCGATCACTGGTGGGATCTTTCTCAGCTACCTTGATGGCGGTGTTTGTCATCAGAAGCACGACAAAAGGCCCTAGTCACCTTTTCACTCTCCATCTGTTCCTTCTGTAGTCCCGTATCACGACATCAAACATCTGGTCTGATGTTATGTAAAGGAGTCCCTTAACCTGCGCACAGATCTTAGACACAGAGAGGACATTTCTTTTGCAATAATTCACAAATTATATTGATGTAAGCTATTGTTTACCCTTCCATTAAACAGTCTCGAACAGACTCAGATTTGCTCTAGGCCTTTCCTTCTACAAAATTTTCATAAAAATACTGTACCCCAGACAGTTTTCATCATCAGTTTTAATTTAACTCATTTCTTTGGCTGCCTGATCATCCATGCAGCCATCTAAACATAATGGTCAAAGAATGTTTGGGGTAAACAAGGCTTGCCATCACCACACCATTTTGAAAAGTGCAGCCACAGTTTCCACAGCTGTTTCTCCGCTGTTGTGGCGAAGGTCTCCGTACTCTGTAAAGAAGTGAAAGCGTTTGTGGTTATTTCAAATATCAAAAGACATTATGGTTCCTTTGACTGCTTCTGCCTCGGCCTTCGCAACCTCATCTGCCTGTTTAAATAAAATCTGTGTTATTAATGTGTGCGCATTCATAGATAACAACCTGGCCAGTCAAGAAAATTGTGTCTTGAGAAGCAGACACAGTTGAACTATTCAGAATTGACGCCCATCCGATATTACAATTTTCCTGTGTTTCCACAATGCCCCAAAATTATGCCCAACTCCGAACTCAAAACGCAAATCTGTTCAAATTGTTACACTTTTACCTTTCATCAGCTTGCATATTTCAGTCAGGGCTACAAGCTCTAGTCTTAACCAGGCAATCTTTATCCTGATTCTTTGTGTTTCAGTGAAAGTTAATATAAAATCTGTATTTCAAATCTGGAAGCCGGGCTGAATGAGTAAGCTCTGTTACTGCACTCCTGTCAATTTAGGGGTGTGTGATACCTTCAAAATCCAAACACACGACACCTTGTTGCTTTCAAGTGTTTTAACCACACATCACACATCCCTAGGCCAGACCCTCAGTCACTCCTCAGCGACCAAATACATGATTAGTGTAAAGGAAGAGAAACAATCATTGATTCTCTTGATAAATCCAAATCATCACAGACCCCAATGTTGTCCAACTCAAACTAAACGACAAAAAAATAAGTAAGATAGATCAAAATTAATCTAAGCGCTTTAAATCTCCATATAAACATCCTTCAGTTTGTGCTTTGGCCACAGTTCAGATGACTCCTCTGCCCATGCAGGCCGTATGTTTGACATGCACTGATTCTCTTTTGTGCATCTGTCATGGTTGTCATTATCCTCTCTAACTCAACGTCATGTTTATATTCAGATCTAAATGCTCCCAGTTTCTCACTGAACATCATATTCTTGTCAAACTTCCTCCAGTCCGTTGTTTCAACACAATTCTTTTACAAACCACCATGTTTTTGTTCAAAATTACTGTTTCCATCAACTGCACTTTCACTCATCATATCTAACCATTTATAACATAAACCTAAATTTGTTAATGTTGAAAACTTTTCATCAAAACGACATAATTATCTATTCGTATTACATTCAATCAGCTCGTTCACTCATCTATCTCTTGTGACATTATGCTTAATCATATTCAATACCCAATTCTTTATCAAAATCTTTCCAATTAATTAGGATTTTAAAGTATATTTTCCTTTCAATGTCTTGAATCTTCTTTTCCTTCTTTCCCTACCTTCATGTTCCTCCTTCACTACATCCATAAACCTCCTCTTTGGTCTTCCTTAAACCTCCTGTCTTTTCCTCAGTGCGACTGTCTCCAAACCGCACATCATCACTGTTCTCACTACTGTTCTGCACACCTTCCCTTTCATTCTTACTGTAACCCTCACACAACAGACCTGACACTTTTCTCCACCCGTTCCAACCTGCCTGCACACACACACTTCTTCACCTCTTTTCCTGGAACCTCACTGTTCCACTTGGTTCCCTCTCATTCTCAAACATGTATTCTGTCTTCCTGCGGCTAACGCTCGTTCCTCTTCTCTCCAGAGCAAACCTTCAACTCTCTAGACTTTCTTCCACCTGCTCTCACTACAGATCACAATGTTATCCTCAAACATCATAGTCCATGTAGATTCCTGTCTGACCTCCTTTATCAGCCTGTCCATCACCACTGCGAACAAGAAGGGGCTCAGAGCCGATCCTTGATGCAGTCTCACCTTCACCGTGAAGTCCTCTGTCTCACCTACGGCACACCTTTCCACTGTCCACTGCTCTGCAGAAATCCAAAATATTACTGTCCTCCATCTCAATCCTAGTCACACAGAAAGCCTCACAGCCTCTTGGTTTGTTTTTGTTTTTGTTCTCTTACATTAATTGTAGTTCTCTAGATAAATTAATATCCTGCCTCCATTTAATGGAGGAAACACAAAAATAAAACTTTTCATTTTAAAGTTTATATTCCTTTGCCCCTCTGGCCTTTCATAATTGTGATGGATTCTCTGAATAATTTAGATAATGACTTAAACCAATTTGTCATTTTGTCTCTGTCCTCAAGTCTATAATTTTTACGCTACTATTTTAACTAATCCAGAGAGTAATTCAAATCCTCATCATAAATGACAAAAGTAGTCATTATTATTACCAGTAACAGACCAAGCTGGATATCAATCCACTTAAAGCTTGTCCATGTTCTGGATCATCTTTTATCAGAATCACTCAGAATAATATGCTTCTTTTAAAGTCTGTCGCTTAACCCATCTGTAGTGATAAAACACTACGCTCAATCAGGGCATAAATATGAACTGCTCATTCTCAAAATTTGCTTCTACTTGGTTTCTTAATCATTTTCAAATCATGTCTGTTTACTATTAAGTTGTCTTTAGAAAAGTCAGCTGGGTTGTTTTGGTTTTGTCTACGCTTTAACATGGCCGATTACAGACACTGTGCCATCCCCGCCTCCACAAGCAGCCTCTCTCTCTCTCTCTCTCTCTCTCTCTCTCTCTCTCTTACACAGATAATCTTTTCAACAGCCTCTGAGACTTTAACTCAGAACAAACTATAATCTTTAGTTTAAATACCTTTGTTATCCAGACCTTCTCTTTTGAACTTCAAAAGCTGTCCTCATCTTAAAGCCATCATCATGTCTCCGAATTATCCTATGCCATATCTAATGACCTGCAGGATTTAAGACTATGATAGAGACATATTAGTTCAATATCACACAGTTTTACTTATACCAATTAATACATTTTGTTTTGTTCTCCAAAAATTTATGACAATTCACAGCATGGTCTCAGCTGGCTCTTGAATGCCCCTTACCATCATAACTTTCCCTCAGGGTCTTCCTGGAATTCACAAACAATATAAGCGGTTCTTGGGTGAGCGGTATAGAGGAACATCTCTAGGTCGGAAAAAGCTACAAAAACACAACTCCTCCCTTTATGATGCTGCTGGCCTCACAGACATCTGCTCAACTCTCATACACACCTCACATAAAAACACTCTCCTTCTTGGAGGTGATCAAATGTTGATGAAACCCTGGCTTAGGTTGTCCTCCTGCTGGCCAAGAGAGGATCTTACCCGTCTTTGGCGAATCATCTCACGCACATTTGTCATCGCTTAAATTTTTTTTTTTTTGTGACCCTCAACAGGATGTTTTCTGGAGCTTTGCATAGAGTGCATTCAAGAGTCATCAGAGCCATCTGGTCTCCTTACTATAGGTAGAACATGGAGACAGGTTAATTATCACAATACAACTAAATCACTATAATCCACCACTCAGTGAATTTAGCCAGAACAACTGTCCTTTCAGTTTAATGTTCTGCTACCTTTGTGTCTTGATCCATCGGTCCTGTACATGGTGAAGGCTTAGATCAGACACAACATTTTGAGTTCTATATTTTAAAAACATCTCGTTTTGTAAAACATCTCATTTTGTAAAAACATCTCATTTTGTTTCATCAAAATATCTATCATTGCCCTCCATGGCAATCCTTTAACTATTAGTCAAAATGTCCTTTTATCAAATCATTGTCTCTATGATTTTCAACTGATGCCCTGTGTTTAACCATAAGTATCTCATCACTTATGGCACATGCTCAGATAACAGCTTTGTGCTGGGTTTGAATGAGAGAGAGAGACTCCGAGGCCTTCAGGGCTGGCACACTGCATCTTCATCTGCACTGCAACTTTTCACTCTTTACACAAGCTAGTGAGATCTGGTTAGAAATTAATATTGTTTTCAAATAAACTTCAGACATTTTCCTTTTAAACTCTATCCTTAGACTGAAATCACACTTTCAAATCACCCTCAGATTGAGTGTGTGTTACTTAGGCCACAGCACCAGAAATGACGTGTTGGTGCCAGATTCAGATAAGCAAATCAGCATTTATTACAGCTCAGCACAAGCTTATCTTTTGAAACCAAAGCATCAACTTCTAGGGTTTCCAACATATTAACTTACCTAAAGTTATTTCAACAACCCAATATTCAGTCCAATAAGCATTATCAGAGTTTTGCAAAAGTGAGAAGAGCAAGAACATATTTATTATAACCCTATTGTTATTTCATTATTTTCTTAGACAGAGTTTAAATCTCATCTCTGTATTCATTTCTTTTACTGGTTTAGTGTGGTTGCCTCATTTGTCACACCTTCTACACCTTATGGGTGAGTGGACACGGCCCCGCTGACCACAATTAAAACACTCTGTGTCATACAGCAATTCATGGTATCTTTCATCTGCTTTTTCAAAACAAAATCACATTTAGCTATCAGATTCCCACAGTTACTGGGATCTTTCCTTCAGGGTTTAATGCTATCAGATTCCCTTAGTTACTGGGATCTTTCCTTCAGGGTTTAATGGCATTCCACCCATTTTACAACCCATGATTATTCATTATGCACTAACATCTAGAAATTTGAATTTCTCTTGTTCTCAATTAATTTGTAGCCAGTTAAATTGCCGTATAATTTTCTAAACATAATTAAAACATTGCTGCCCATTTTCTTAATAAGTTCTACTTATTTCTTTAAATTGCTGGCTTCAGAGCAGAGCTGCTTACAGCTCTCGTCTCAAAAACTTTATCCGGCCTGATCAAGTTACTGATCATGTCTCTCAAATTGTTAGCTCTAATTTTGTTATCACAAACTGTTATCCATAGCTTATCAAAGTTCATACTCACCAATGATCTTTAAACAACTGTAGTTTCTGTGTGATCAGACAACATCTTCCTTTCCCTGTTATCTGCTTCTTACAACAATCTTCATTTGCATTTCTCACACATTTCCCACAACAGCCCTTGTTAGCTCTAATTTTGTTATCACAAACTGTTATCCATAATCAAAGTTCATACTCACCAATGATCTTTAAACAGCTGTGGCTTCTTTGTGATCAGACAAAAATTTTCCTTTCCCTGTTATCTGCTTCTTATAACAATCTTCATTTTTCATTTCTCACACACACATCCCCACAAAAGCCCTTAGATTTGTCTCCTCTCCTCAACAGATTCATTCACCACTCTCATCCTGTTGACTCACAGCGTTTATTTTCTTTGGAAATCATGATATTTAATTAATTTCTCTATATCCCCATACATCTCTGGCCATATACTTTTTCATTTGACAAAATACCGGTGTATCATATTCTGCTAGCTTCTTTGGGATATTCCAAAGTGGCAGTCTTTCTGTGGTCTTTGCGCACGCTATTAATCTGTCGGACGTCTCCGTACAGATCTGATCCTTCACCCAGGACAGACGGGCGGACGCTTCCAGCGCCCTCTGTGATCTCAATTCTCCCAGAATATCTTGATCGCATTCCACGATCTCAATTCTCCCAGAATTTCTTAATCACTCTCTATGTGATTTCAACTCTCCTAGAATTTCTTAATCACTCGTCGATCTCAATCCTCCCAGAATTTCTTAATCACTCGCCGATCTCAATCCTCCCAGAATTTCTTAATCACGTTCCATGATCTCAATCCTCCCAGAATTTCTTAATCACGTTCCATGATCTCAATTCTCCCAGAATTTCTTAATCGCGTTGACCACAGAACCAGACTCCCCCTATGGTTTAACCCTTAGTTTCCCAAATCTTAATTTAACCAAATTCACATTAAAATTCCCAAAATTTTAGATTTGTCTCTTACCAGAGTGTCCGTTGCCATCTCCGGTTCGCTTTCTCTTATTCCAGTGGTCGGACCCTCCAGAACCCCTAGAGCAGCCGGCCCTTCTCCCTTAATCAGTCGGGGTAAGGCTGTGACTCTACGTCCAGGATGATCAGTCACCGTCCGCTCCCAGGGTTCGGAAGGCACATCCAAGGAATCCAACTTCCTGACACCAAATTGTTGCGGCAAAAATAACGTTAACTCCGTTGCATTTCTGAATAAGAGACAAACCTTAGCCAATTGTGTCTTTATAAAGATTTAATTCTTGCAAGAATGAATCCACAGTTGGAGCAACCATGCTCATGGTGAACATAAGTGTGAACTGAGGAACAATAGAAGGCCCAAGCTTTTATACCACTCACTGTCTCAGTGTTTTTCCGCATCGAGGAAAAGGTGATACAAATGTCTTTCCCCACCCTTCTGTAACAAAAGCAAATAAGAAAAGCAAGGGACACAGTGGTTCCCCCCTCTTATCTTCCCCATCAGTGTTTGTGTCAAGGCCTCAAGCGGTGATGGGGGTTTACATTTACATTTTATGAGGTAGATGTAGGTTTGTGTGTGTGTGTGTGTGTGTGTGTGTGTGTGTGTGTGTGTGTGTGTGTGTGTGTGTGTGTGTGTGTGTGTGTGTGTGTGTGTGTGTGTGTGTGTGTGTGTGTGTGTGTGTGTGTGTGTGTGTGTGTGTGTGTGTGTGTGTGTGTGTGAGTGATTTAATAAGTGACATCTAAGGCCCGGAGAGTCCCCAATCTAGGTGTCCCGTGACCCCATGCTAAGAGGTGTTTTTGAATAACAGAGACAGATGTTGATTTCTGTATAACCTTAAACATAAATCTTCTTCTATGATACAAATTTTCCTCTACAAAAGGTTCTTTGGATATTAAAGGTTCTTTATGGAACCATACACCCCGCCAAAGAACCTTTATTTTTAAGAGTGTCTGTTAAATCAATGAAATACATTTTCAGTCTAAGAAAATTATGGCTGTTGGTTGTTTTCTTCAAGTTCAGTTAAATGTTTTTATTAGAACAAGACACTGATTATATATCTGCTATGGTGATAAACCTAGAACAGATTATTATTAAATAAATCAAATGTTTTATAGTTAGATAAACTAACTTCTGGTGGCTGTTTTTATGTCCATTTGGTAATAAAATCGTTAAGAGTTTTAAGCATTAGTGATGTGTTCATGTTATATACTCTTCCAAGATGCAAGATCTAGCTAAATCAAGTCATATATTATTGTTACATTTGATCGAAGTCTTGTTTTCTATGAACATTTTGTTTTCAATCAGTCCACTCACTCTTCAAAGCAGAAAAATAAGGTTTTATGTGATATAAAGTAAATATCTTTTGTTTATTTTTTTCCATTCATGGTAACTTAAACTGTTCAAGTTTGAATTTGCATTCTTTAGATTCATTTGAACTGACTATCCCTTTTACAGCAGGCTTAGCATTTGTGTTGGACTTTGCCCTCATTGTTAGTGTCATTATTTGAATAACTGAAGGAAGAGGAAGCTGATTCCGTATACATTAAAAAATAGGACGGTGGGTATTAGACTATGATTAAACTTTTAAGCAGTTTAAAAGCATTTCAATACATATGATACAAATAAAGTAAATTAATTTGCTTTGTTTCAGCATTCATGGCACAAAAACTTTGAAACATGCTCTTTGGATATTCCCTAATGGGTGAGTATTTATAATAACAACATCCTTAAATAAGCAAATTCTTTTCAATTTAGAACCATAGAGCATATTCTGCAGTTTTGGTTTAATGTACAATTTAAAAGTCCTATTATCATTTATAACAAATAACTACATACATGTGTCTGCTGACAGCCAGATTTCCATGCTCATACATTTATGAAGATTATTAACTTTGATCTAATTCGAGATAGACCTTTAAAAAAATTAATTAGCGCATGCTGGAAATTATATAATTATTTGTTTAAACTTATTTGGTATTTTAATGCCCTTTATATAAATTGCCTATTTGCTCTTTCTAGACTACAGTTCTATACCGTGTTCAGACTGGAATGAAAACCATGTCAGCGCATGGTTAAAGGTTATTGGGATTAAACCAGAGCACATTCAGAAACTTGAGAAAGAAGAGGTAACAGGACCGGTTCTTCTAAATGTTGTTACAAAGTCATATTTAAAAGAACTTGGGTTGGGAGGTGGCCAAATACAGCTTTTGCTGAGTAAAAGAGATGAACTTTTACAACCAGACAAGTCAAAAACAAATAAAAAGAAACCTTGCTTTGAAGGAGAACGCAGAGAGGAAGCAAAACATGAAATTGCGTCTTCCAGTGATGTCATTAGTCATGAACAAAACCTTTCAACGAGTGATATTCTTGAATCAACTGTGTGTTTGCCACAAAGTAGGTTTCGGAAATTTAATGATAACGACGAACACTTCAGCTACATAAAACATGCAGTACTCCCACCAGAGACAGGAATAGACAATCTAATCACTCCATGTCATGAGTATAAATCTCTGGAAAATGCCTGTAAATTAGAGCCAAGAAAGCTAAAGATCAAATTTGCCAGTGAAGTCATTAGATTTTCATGTGCATGCATGAATATGCGTGCAAATGGCACAATCCACTTTGGGGCCATGGACAAGACAAAAACATCATACAAACATGGAGAGATAATTGGAATTCCCATTGAAGACAAGGAGGTCTTTCAAGATGCTTTAGACTATATTGAAAATTGTTTTCCAACACAGCACTCTGATGCCAGAAAATGTATCAAGCCTCCAAAATTCATTCCGGTAATTGACAAAGACAGTCAGGCCCAAAACTGGATTGTAGAAGTTGATGTAGTTCCCATGGTGAATGTTGTGAGGGGAAAATTGTATAATGCCCGAATTCCAAAGTTCAACGAGAAAGCAAACAAAGTTGAATATGAACAAAAAGCTAATTATCAAAGAGTTGGGCCTAATACACCACGTGTTACTGAAGATGAACTTGTCAGTTTCATTCAAGCTCTCAAAGACGTTGACCAAAAAAGAGAATGGGAAGAAAACAACCAGAATCAGATACAGGCTCATTTTAAAGAGGACTTAGGAAGAAAACTCTTAGTCCTTCTGACACATGGGAAGAAATACATGGACAAAACATTGCGTTACATTATTGTTTCAAATAGTTTTGATGAAGAAAACCTACAAAACATCAAGTTCCTTGCCCACATGAATATCTTCTCTGTTTTTGATTATGACCCTGACTCAAAATTATCTGGACTTTGTCATAATTACCAAGAGCGCCATGCAGTGAACCTTCACTTCCTGCGTGATTATGATCATAGGGAGAACACCGCTGCCTTTGTCAAGAAACTACAGCTCTATGACAGAACAAGCTGGATATTCTGCAACGGTCGAAATGATTACATTGGAGGTGAGTGTCCATGTGATGAAAAAACCTGGATCAAAAACAAGAAAAAGCTGTTGAAAAGAGCTATATCTGTGATCTGCAATGAGATTCTCCCTAAAAGATCATTTGTGGTGCTTTTCATTCTCACGTCTGACGTTGAACAACCCCTTGTTGACACATTTCATGAATTCTATGCAGAAATGAGTGGCCATGAAGATATAGTCATAATCTCAGAATCAAGGGAGAATTATAAGAAATGGGCAAGTCTTGCCCAAGTGTCTTGCTCGATGGATGTGCTTGAACAAATCAGTATCGTTGGTATGCCAATGAGTCATGTAGATGCAACAATTCAAAGCATTCAGCTCACCAGTGTTCAGGCCACAAGGCATTTGCCTGTGTCAAACAATGGAGTATGCTTTTTAAAACCTGTGGATGAAGATAGTATGCTCTCCTTAGAAATAGTCCGTGTTGACCAGTGTGACGAAACAAATGTAAGTGTTATGGAACAAGAGCAAATACATAAAACTGAACAATACTTCTATCAAGGAGGGAAAATTGACTGGATGAATTTGTGGCTGGCTGACAGAAATCAATGTGGGGAAGTAATCAAACGTGATGCATATACAGAAATTAACAAAATGTTGGAAGATCTTGAGCGGACAGACTCATTGAAAAGGTCCATTGAAAATATTAACATATATCATCAGCCTGGTAGTGGTGGAAGCACGGTGGCACGCCAGATTCTCTGGAACTGGAGGAAAAAAATGCGATGTGCTGTTGTAAGGCAGTTGTACCAGGCTGCAACTGTCTGTGAACATGCTGTAAAGCTTTGGAATTACGAGGAAGATGACAAGAATGCCTGTTTACCTGTGCTTCTGTTGCTGGAGGATTGCAATGCAGACTATCAGGATGACCTCAGACGAGAATTAAGCAATGCAGTCACAACAATGAAAATAAGCCCTTCGAAACTTTGTTTCATCATCCTCTGCTGTAAAAGATCTCTTGATCCAGAAAGGATGTGTAAAACCCTGCCTTTACGCACAGTCGGTGTTACACACAAACTGTCCCCAGCAGAAAAGAAGCTCTTCTCAAAGAAGGCAGAGAGTCTCAAGCTGAAGTTTGAAGCAGAATTTATACTCACTTTTGTGCTCATGAGTGAAGAGTTTGAACAGTCTTACATCACAGATTTTGTTGAAAACCTGCTGAAAGAAATTGATCATTCATCTCTTCAGACACAGTTGATCAAATTTGTGGCACTACTGAACAGCCATATTGAGAATTCCTACCTGTCTGTATCACACTGTGAGGCATTCTTAGGTTTAGGAGTCCAGTTTGAAAAATCAGATGAGACAGGCAAATGTCCAACATCGACATGGGTTGAAGAAGTTCGACACCAAACATTTGAAATTTCCTTGAATGAGCAAGCCAGGTTTTTTTTCATACAGCTGAAATCTAGCGAGACACACATCTCCTCTGTGAGAATAATTCACCATATGATAGCCAAGGAGATCCTGAAGCAGCTCCCCAACAGTCAGAGCCAAAGTGAAATAGCAATGAGTCTCCTTAAGGACAAAGTGCTGTTCGACCACAGATTTGGAAGGGATGAATTTAGAAAGTTTGTTAGAGATCTGTTTATCAAACGGACCAAAAAGAGCAAAGGAGATCCAAATGACAGCTGGTTTTCTCCTTTAATAGAGCATGTTAGGGAGAAAGAAGATCTAGAGAAAGCCATTGACCTTTTAAAGGAAGCTTACACTCGTTTTGATGAGGATGCCTTTGTTGCTCAACAGCTTGCACGACTACTTTATGAACACAAAAGTTTTGAGGAAGCTGAGATTTGGGCTATAAGAGCCAAGTCTCGCCTGCCACAGCACACATATATACTTGACACACTGGGACAAGTATACAAAAAGTGGTTTTATGGAAAACATGATGCCATTTGCAAGAAAGACTCTATTCAACCTGAGGATGTCACTCATATCATCGATACTGCTCTAAAAGGAATCACTACTTTTAGAGATTCTGAAAAATGCCCCCAGTCACAGACCATCTGCATGAATAATTCATATTTTGGAGAAGTTGATATAGGATGTCGATTGCTTGAGCTCCTTTCAAATGTAGACATGTTTGCTACCAAAGAGGGAAATAGAGATCTGATGAATTACCTCCTCACTGACTACATACCGGAGGGAGTACAGAAACCTTGGCAGAAGTTTCATGGCCTTTTAAAAGGAATGAAAAACAGCATTAGAAATGCACTAGAATGTATTTCTGAGGATCTTGCTCGCTTTCAGAATTTCAGTTCTGAGGAAGAGGAGGAGTTGGATGAAGGAGAGCCTGAAACAGTAAATAATCCAAGAAAATGGCTCCTCAGGAAAAGTGCTGTGTATGCCAAATTATTCTTTGTTAACATTCAAGAGGATGAGGCTTCTGATACAAACACAGTTTCCCCATTAATGAGACAAATGAAAACTTTCCAACTCGGAGGTGCTAATGTTACAACAATTCTTTACCTGCTCTCTGACAAACAAAGAGCTGGAGCAAAGCTTGAGAAAATTATTAGCCTTTTCCCAGCTAACTTGAAAAAGGACCTCGACCAGACAGAGATCATAAACTTCATCTTCTGTCAAATAGCGCTCTCTTGTGCTTTACCTGGCTCTGGAAAACTTCTTACCATTGCAGAACTTCAAGATCTCAGCAGGCGGTTTTGCAGTGAAAAGAGAACTGCCTTACCAGATACTGCATATTTGCTCCTTTCCCTCTTATTTTGGCCAGAGGACTCTATGGGCAAAGATCCCTCCAATGCAAGAAGTGATGTTGTCCCGAATGCAATAAAAGCACTTCACAGATATTCTGAGATCAAACCTGCTGCCTCAAGAAAAGGAAGGATTTTCACCCACTTCCTTCTTGGAAAAGCAAGAGGTCTCAATAAAATTGTGCACAAGACCACAATTGAAAAATTCTGCAAGGGTACCCTTAGTGAGAGACGCCTCAAGTGGCAAGGTGGTGAAGTGTGGACAAACCCAGATGTTGTAAAAGTGCTTAAGCGTGTCACTGGATACACTGAAAATGGAAATCTGTTTGTTCGAGTATCCGATCAAAGCAACATCAGAGTCATTCCACTTTTTTCGGCCTCCTTGCCAAATTCAAATGAGAATGTGACCTTCTACCTGGGCTTTTCTCTTCATGGAGTAGTAGCTTTTGATATCAAGGTGGCAGAGTGAAACCATACCTGAAACTACAACTGAGAGTTTCCATATATACCATAAATTCAAATCACTGCAAGGGAACTGAATGATATGAATATGTATATAGAAATATGTATCTGGATTTGTATATTAATTTTGTGCTTTGACAATTGTGCCTCATAAACCTGTTTTAAGTGAATATTGTTGATATAAATAAACTTTGGAAATGATTGTATAAATGTGCCTAATATTGCATTACAAAACTGACAGATCATATTTATCATGCTGAAGTACAGACTTCCAGTAGCCTATGAAATTCTGTGATACATTAAACATGTGTGGTAATAAATGATTGTTCCCTCCAGCTAAAGTCTTTTTAAAATAATTATGTAATGTAATATCCTACAAAAATGTACATGTGGGCCCCTGCCAACTAATACAACTGGTATCTGTCTTGTGATTATTTTCCTTGCCTATTTCATTCTGTTTGAAATGTAAGCAGTTCAATTAAAAATGTATAAAAACTACAGCTTTGCCAGTGTTAATTTATAGTGTTATTTTATTCCTTGCATGATTTCAAGAATCAAGGTCAACTATTACAGTAACTCAATCCACAGAGTGCTTTAATTTACAAATGAAATGTTCCTGGAACAAATTATTCACAGTACAGTCATGTCAAATCTGAGCAGGAAGGGAACCACACATTATGATAATTACACACATTATTGCCACTTACCACTGTGGCCTGTTAAAATATATTCACATCATGTTAAAGGTATACTTTTTTCTAAACCCATTATTTTTTGTCCATTACCATTTACATTTTTGTAAGCAAAATTGTGAAATATCAAAGAAGAACAAAGAGGAAAATCAAAACATAAAATTATGCACTTATGTAAAAAATAAAATGACAAAACTGGCAATGCAGGTCATTGTAATCTTTCTACTTAAACGGAGTAGAGTGTTACACAGCTGAGACTACAACCTAGAATCACATTTAAACACTATTGTGTTAATGTACACACATTATTAAGAAGAATCATTTAAATAAAGTTTAATCACACTTATTCTTCATTGGCCCATTTAATAGGATCTATTTAGATTCAAATTTTTAAACACACACATCAACATACAGCAGCACATCATAGCAAAATCTAACAATTTTGCTTTTGAAGATTTTCAATTTTGTGAATTTTGAACACACACAAAAAGCTGGACTATATTTAGTGTTTCCAAGTGCCCAAAATGCAGAACACACTGCTATTATTAAGGGGGCATAGTAGCAGTTCAGGGGCAGATCTTTTCAAGGTCCTCTGAGAGTGTATGAGGTCAGTGAATGAAACTTTGTGGCCCCCTCCCCGGCGAGGAGTTACAGCGTGCACTGCGCCTGCTCACCGAGGAACTCCTCCAGCACATTTATGATGCCACAGGCCTCGGGAATGCTGCTGTGCTCGGCGCGTGCGTTCTGCAGCAGCACATCCCCGTTTCCACAGCTTTGCAGGAACAGACAGCAGCGGAACAGAGCATAGTGGCTCATTTCAGCCTGACGGATGAAGCGCTTCAGGTTGTTCATGTCCTGGATGGCCTGCATGGAGAAAGAATGTGCATGTTGAAGACAGCCATATTGATGTAATTGTCATTTTTGAATGTGACGTGATTTGAATGTGTAATATACAGTTTTTTTTTATTTGATAATTTAATAATAAATGTACTGATTATTAATTATTATTTTTAAATACTTTTTAAATGTAATGAATACATTTAATTATTCATTTTCTGATGTATTAAATTCATATTTAACATACCCTCATTAATTATACTGCGAGCAAATGTTTACAACAAACTAGTTTGATTGAATACAACAAACTGCAGATTGCAGAGGGTTACCAAAAACGAATTATTAATTACAAGTGTCATATGCAATATCTGGAAACCAGACAGAAGAGTTACCAATATATCATAGAAGGGATAGTCATCAAAATTCTGTCATCATTTTCTCTTTCCTTCATCCGCGGAACACAAAAGATATTTTGAACAATGTTGGTAACCAAACGGTTTAAACTTAAACTTTTAAACCAAACGTTTTATACACAACAAATTAAATTGAGGTCAATGGGAACTGAAACTGTTTGGTTATCAACATTACCCAAAATATCTTCTTTTGTGTTCAGGAGAAGAAAGAAGACGATAGAATTTTCAATTTGAGTGGACTATCCCTTTAACTATTTGCTACCAATAGCATGTTAGCATGCTAAATGTAACTTTTTCAGCAATTCTATGTTAATGCCAATTAAAATGATTGATGTACCCCCATTTTAACACTAGAACTGCCACCGGGTAAAATTTACCCGTGGCTGTTTTTCAAATGTACAGGTTTTTAATAGAATATCCAAGTCTCTTAGTCGTTGACTTTTACTAAAATTGTGTTATTTACAATTCCCTGTTTAGATAAAACCAGATTTAAAAACGGGGCATTTATACCTATAAGTGCCAGCGGGTCAAATTTACCCCTATATAATTCCTTTAGTTTCACGCTGTGTTTGAGCAACGCGTCGGCTTACTGGAAACGGTCACACAACACACATTCAAACAAAGATGTTTTAGAATATTTATAAATGTTTAAATTTTGAATTAATTATACATTTTTGTTTTGCAATTTGATCGTGTACTGTTTGCTACTCTGTTGCTATTTATTCAAGTCTGTATTATTCAAATCTACGATGTAATGAATAAAAAAAATTTCATGATTATTATAGGTGTTGTTCTCTTATTCAAATTATAAATGATATAACTAAACAAATTAATCATTAATTAGGTACACTGCGCTTGAATTTGTCGTTGCACATGTACATCGTAGGCTGTCATTCTTTGTCATACATCCTATGCAGTGTGGTGGATTATTATTGTTCTTTTTGTCTATTTAGGGTATTTTAGTAATTAACATGGATTATCTTAATATGTGATTAATTATATTTTATTATAATATTACACCACCAAAATATGTATTTATTTCCTTCTAATTCTCGTTGTCATTACAGGCTGATTTAGCCTATATTCACCAAAAACTGATTAGTGTAGCCTGCCTAAAATAGCATAAACCAACAGGACAGGCACATAGTTGATGACTAAAAATTATAATTTCATGACTCTGTACATTAATTTGTAAAGATAATGGTATAATACAGTGACATATTACGTTTTTTAGCCGTATCAAAACAGTAAAAATCTCCATGGGTAAATTTTACCCCCTGGCGGTTCAAGTGTTAAGTAAATTGAGCAAGCAACAAAAATCCAAGAACATTAACCTTAAGTTTAAAGTTCTCCAGGATCTGACGGAGGAGGAAAGGGTTAAAGCGCTCTGCAGCGTTGAGGAAGGCCTGGATCCAGTCATCGCAGAACCGGTTACTGACTGCAGAATTTAAAATGCAAACACACTATATTATCAACATAACCTGTGTATGGAATGAGAAAGTATGTAGATTTAGAAGAGATTATGATGACACTGCTGCTGACCTTCATTGGTTAGTGTGGGAGGGCTGGTTGAGCAGTTGATGATCAGATTGGTGTGAGAGTCCTCTGAAATGGCCTTACAGAGGGAGGCTGTAGTGGTGTCCTCCTGGACTAGACCCTGCAGGCTTGCTGCTTTGATAAATCTAATCAAGACAATTGATCAAACTGCAGTAGCTATCAGTACTTAAAACTACTGGGTACTGGATAAGACCTTTTGCTCACCTTGCTACATCTGCTTTTGTCTTCTCATCCACTCCTGTGACCTCTACAAGCTTGTGACTCAAAGCCTGCAGCAGAGACGTGATGTTATGCTCATTTACCCATTCATTTACAACAGTCTATTATTGTTTTCAGATGTAAAATGTATATGATCTAGACAACAGTGGTTTCTTACAGCGTGCAAAAGGTACCCAACGTTCGCCTGCAACAGCTGGACCACTCTGTGAATGTGCATTACTGACTCTTCATACCACTGGTTCAGGTAGAGCCTGACATCTGTGTCCAAGTTCTGCATCTGTAACCAGAGGTTACCAACTAAGTTTACAGCAAATGGATATCAAAAGCAGCATGCCAGCATATATAACTTAAACAAAACAGATTTTAACAGGTACTTTATGTCCATTGTTTCTAAAAAAAATATTGTCCTCACCTCTGGAGTCAAACAGCCGTGCAGACCCTGGACGTACTTGTCCAGCTCAATTCTGAATGTTAGTATGGTTAAGTAAAATTAAACATCAAACAAGAGAAAACAGTCTTTGAATGCAATGGTAAAATCTGATATCACGTCAGTCCTTAAAGCACAATGCTAGATTTCCTACAGTTTAAAGTCACCATGAAATAAAAATGGAAAATTCTTGTTTATTTGCCTGTGCATGCACATAATTCACATGCATTCATAATATTTAATCAAAACAACTTCCCCTCCCTCTTGCAGTGACACTTCATCTCTTCTCTGATGACGTGTGTTAGTGGCGCGAGGGCGGGGCAACCTGTCACTCACATGACATTACAGCAATAGCAAACCACACCATCCAATCAATTCAGCATTTTTCTACTTGTTCAAGAAGCCGTTCGAGGATATAAATTCAGGCCCTTCTCTGATCCTCCGAGAAGACACACCACCCAGCCGTTGCCATCAGCCTCAGGCTGTTCTGGAGATTTCTCTTGCTCCAGCAGACAGCAGTAACAGCCCACCGCTTGCTCAGGGATGCTTGAACACAAACATTAAATCAGTTAAGAAAGAAAATACCGGTACATGGTGATATTATGCCGAATAACAATGAGATATTGTTCTGGATATTTAGCCATTAAAAACGAGTAATTTCAGTACTTCAGTACTTTAAACTTATTTATTTCAGTAAGTTGCCAGAGCAACATTTATAATTTTCATTTACATTACATTTTATATTTCTGTTTTCGAAGTTCAAGTTTACCATCTAATATTTGTATTTTATTTCAGCTTCATTACAATAAAAAAAAATATTTATAGTGTTAGTTAACAATACCAACACTGATATGATGTACCTTAGTTCCACAGTGGCAATGTTACCCATACCCCCCAGCAAAGCGCCCTTGCTCAGCCTGCGGGAGATGTAGCTTCGTAGTTCTGGTTCCGACTCAGATGGCAAGCTGGTGTCCAGCAGGGTGAGACTTCAAGAGTGAAAAATATGTGTTAAAACACTATAATATCAACAAGAAAGGGCAAAGTGAACAAGCGTACAGACAAGCAGTTAATGAAGCATAGATGTTCACAGAATCACCAACGGCACCTGGCAGAGACACATACTAAGAAAGTTTGGTGTTAGACAGAATAGTTTAATGGTTATGAATGAGATGAGCAAGTCAACATGATGACAAGCCAGACACATAATCCTGTGAGCATTTTTTGACTGAAGCCATGATTTTTCTTCCATCACAACACTGAAAGCCACTGGACTGATGACTGAGAGATGATGGATGGACCCTTTTTACCTACAGTCCTCCTGACTTGTGGTTGAGTCTGATCTCCTCTGGCTCCAGGCCACACTCTCTCCAGAAGCCTCAGATCTGGGTAGTTTGATAATGTATTTAATACTTCATAACCATTAATGTGTTAAAATCTTCTGGGTAATAACTTGCCCCAAATGTTCATGTGTGGTGTTCTACAATGTCTTATATACATATTAGGGTCCATATACTGTGTATAACACATCCAAGAAACAGTCACATGATTTCATAAGACAAACTGACTATTGTGACTATGCTGCCAGTAAGACATTGCTCATGTCATGCAACTGAAAGCTTAATACATATTAAAGTACATTAATAGTGAATTTTAACTCATACACACGTATTGAATAAGCAATAGATTGGCTAGACCTAAATGCACATTTAAATAAAGTTAAAACCACTGTACCTTGTGTTTTGGTAGTAATATATGGCGTAGTAGCTGTTAATCAGTTGTATTTTCTGGCTGTAACCGGCGATCTCTTCGCTGTCGAAGTCTCCATCCCTTTCATCCACGTCCATGGACTCCTGGAAGGAAGAGGTCTGGGATGTAAACATGTCGCTGCAAAGCTAAGAAGACTAGCGAGACTACGGGTTACGAGCTATTCAGATAACTAATAAATTTCAATCGTCCTAAAGATGTCAATGCATCAAAGCCATGTCATTATTTTGTTTAAAAATCTATTTAAATTCTACGTGACATTTGACTTGTCACAGGAGTGAAAAGGCGATATTTGTACGCATGCGCTGCAGTGGTGTTTCGTTCGTGAACGAATCGGCGTCTTTGAATGAATCTTGTAAGTGAACGAATCGATTCGTTCTCGTTCATCCTGCGCTTACCTTCTGATTATTATAGCACAAACAATGTAATTGTAACGAATCCGTTCCTTTCACTAAACAAAATAGTTTCTGTTCGATTTATGTTCATTTTGGTAAGTCAATCTTATTCATATCAAAATAAGAAAGGGAACGGAAGAATTGTATACTACTGATGACAACACAATTAAAGTAACGTTAATGTAAACAATTTAGGCGATTATTGTCTTTTTATATTTGCCTACTGTTGACAGAAAGGGGGGATTATAGTTGTCATTTGTAAAGAAAACGTATGGTAATTAAATATTCTCTTAACGATTATTAATAATTGTGATTAAGTACAATAAGAAGTTTTTCAGTTGAAAATTTAAACGAATCTTGTTTTTTAACGAATGACTGTAACATGATGTCTCGGATTTGTTTTTCTTCGTGAACGGATTCAAAAGAATCGAATCACTTGGATGAATCAATAGGAGTTCGACTGCCGCGTATGAACCCGGAAGTTCGGAACAGAGGTCGGCGGGAGATTTGTTTTGAGGAAATCTCAGGACAAATTAATAGATTCAAAAGGGACAAAACAGGAACGTTATTGTAGGTGGACATAATGGGCGATTCTTCGGATGGTGGTAATCAAGTACGGAATTCCAAGAAGTACGATATAATAAAAGAAAAAAATTAATTAACAATGGGTGATGGGTCTGAATTTGAGCAACTATATACAAGTAAAACCAGGGATATAAGTTAGGGCAAAGACTGATGAGAAACAGTGAGGAAAAATAAAAAAAAGATTTGATCACATTTGTCAAACAAGCGATACATGCATCCTGTTAAAATATCAAAAGCAATAGAAATCAGTGAAAGGGCCAACTTCCTGAGTAATGGAAGAGTTTTGATTAACGTTAAGTGTAAAGATGAAAATCAGAAAGCAAAGATTCTAAAATTGAAAACACTAACGTTAGCTGGTGGCAAAACAAGTTGTGCTGGAATAGATGTGAAGAAACGTGGCGCTATTTCCGCAGTGCCTTTAAGTGTAACGTTAACTATGGAAGAAGTAAAATGACACTTGATTGGAGCCAAAGTTGCTTTGGCTAGAAGATTGAAAGATAATGAAAAGTGTGATAGTCTTTCTGTGCTGATACGCTTTGAAGATAGCAGTTTACCAGGCAAGGTGAAGCTAGGTTTCATCAGTTATGTGGTACGGGAGTATGTACCCCTTCCTTTGCGTATGTCATACTGCTGCTGTTTGCAAAGGGAAAATGCGTTGTGCAAAATGTGGAGGGGTGCACGAATACGGGAAGGGTCTGGAGGGAGCTGAGATCAAGTGTTGCAACTGTGGGGGAGAGCACGGCGCTGCACATGCAGGATGTCCAGTACAGCAACAGGGTTGTGAAATCCAAAAGGTAAAGTCCACCCAGAATGCAACATCGAGTGAAACAAGTAGACGATACAAGAGTACACAATGAATTGTAGCAAACCTCTCAGAATGACAAGTCAATGGAACAGCTGATCTTATGACTCAAATGACAATATAACATGAGCAAAACTGACTTTGAGGCCTTTATCTGTGCAGTGGTGAATGGCACTGGGCAGATATAAATTGTGGTAGAATGTGCAAACAAATTCTTGAACTGCATCAATATATCAGCAGAGCAAGTTCATAAGATACTACAAGAAGGGAGAACAGAAGGTAATTTAACAACAAATTATGGTGCATCTCAATGTAATGATATATAACATCATCATGTCTTTCATGTTGCTTCATTGGAATGCCAGAAGCTTAATTGCTAATGGACAGGAGTTTAAAAAGTATATTACAGATAAGAATAAATCTCCTGATCTCATTTGTATACAAAAAACATGGTTATGCAAATCATTAGATTTTAAACTGAATGGCTATGAGGTGATGAGGGAGGACAGGATTAATGCTAGAGGTGGAGGGTGTGCAACATTCATAAAAGAAAATGTGATATATAGACAAATAAGTAATGAAGGTAATGCAGAGAGCAAATGTATAGAAATAATCGGTACACAGGGGGTAATCAGAGTGTTACATTTATATAATCCATGTTCAGAATTAACAATAGATATCCTGAAAAGTGTTATGGAAGAAAAGGCAAACAATATTATTATATTTGGTGATTTTAATGCTCACAATTGTATTTGGGGTAGCAGGAGTACAGATAAAAATGGAGAAATAATAGAAGAGTTCATGGAAGATAACTCTTTAGTATGTTTAAATTATGGCAACCCAACACGAATAGACATAGCAAGAGGTGGAATGTCATGTTTGGATATCACATTAGTTTCAGCATCATTAGCTGGTAAAATTACATGGTCAATCTAAGGATAATATAGGAACATCATTTTCCTGTGACGTGAAATTCTAAATTAGATTCAACTACAAAAATGTAATTATGGTCTAAGATGTATATACAAGAAAGCAGATTGGGAAAAAATTCGAAACTAAAATAAATGCAGTGGAGTTTTTATGTTCATAGCATTAAAAATGCTCATAGCATTAAAAATGTAGATTATACATTTTTTAACAAGACAACAACAAATTAAGAATATCTATGGAGATGCTTGCTGATTTTAATAGTACTTTGGATGACGAGTTTAGTTATTTTGAATTTAATATTGTGGCGGGAGGGCATGGTTTAGCGAGGTCTGTGACGGGAGAGAGTCAGAGGCCGAGCGGCACGTAAGTGAATCAGGTGCAAGCGATGAACACCTGTCTCTTGTTTCAGTAGTTGGCATGGAGAGACAGGTTATAAGCCACGCAGGAGATGAGGACCGGAGAGAGAGAATTGACTGGGACTACACGACGCTGCTGAGAGTGAACAAGAGAAACTGCTATTGCTGAGAACTGAACGGGGCGACCCATATCGTGGAACTTGAGTGTACGAGCCACTACGGTGTGCCGGTGTGAAACGGGGCGACCCATATCGTGGATTTTGAGTGTATACGCCAGAGAGCGTCTGTGTGTGCGTGAGAAAATAAAAGTGTGTAAGTCCCAGTCAGGCCGACCCCTGTGTCTTCTTCCTCACCCACACACACGAACTTCATTACATTGGTGCGAAGCCCGGAGGAAGAAGACCAGAGCCGCCGCCATGCAAGCGCCGTCAGCAACGCCATTTGCGGACATCATCCAGGCACTCGCGGGCCTGCACAAGGAACAACACCAGTCCATGCTGGAGATCAGGGAGGAGCAGGAGCGGCGATTCCAGGCGCTCCTCCTGGCCCAGCAGCAGGACCGCGAGCTGTTCCGGAGCTGCCTTGACCGGGAGGTTCCCGCCGGGGATCCATCATCAACCCCGGCCAGCGCCACCCGCATGCAGCTTACCAAGATGGGACCGCAGGACGATCCGGAAGCCTTCTTGGACCTGTTCGAGCGGTCCGCGGAAGCATGCGGGTGGCCGCGACTGGACTGGCCGGTGCGCCTCATCCCGCTGCTGTCCGGGAGGCGCAGATAGCGCCCAACAACTACCAGTCCAGAACCTCCTGGTCTATGATGACCTACGGCGGGCCATCCTTCAGCGGGTCGGTCTCTCCCCCGAACAACATCGCCAGCGATTCCGGTCGCTGACCCTGGGGGAGAACAGCCGGCCCTTCGTGATGGCCCAGCAGCTCCGGGACGCCTGCCGCAGATGGCTGATGGCGGACCAGTCGACGGTCGACCAGGTTGTGGATCGAGTGGCACTGGAGCAGTTTATTGCGCGTTGCCCAGGAAAACCGCGCAATGGGTCCAGTGCCACAGGCCGACGTCGCTGGACCAAGCCATCGAGCTGGCGGAGGATCAAATGGTGGCGTGCCCAGGGTCGGCGAACTTCGCCGGGCGGCTTCTCTCTCTCTCTCACCCCTCCCCTTCTTCTTCTTCTCCGTCCCCTTATAGGCCAGTTCCGGCTCCCCGTACCAGGGGAGGCTACCCATCACGGGGTCAGGCGCGGGGAAGGTTCGGGGGAATCCCGGACGGAGCTTCGGGCTCTCGAGCGCCATCCAGGGGTGCGGAGCCACTCGCATTTCCTCCAGCCTCCGGTCCCGCTTTCCCCTCTCCACGCCAATTCCTGGTTCACTTCCTGCCACTGGGGCGGCGGGAAGTCTGGGCCGGCCTGTTGGCGGTGCGGGACCCGGGCACTTTATAGATAGGTGTCCCGTGATGGAGGTGGGGACGTTGATCCGGGTCCCCGACGCGCCTCAGGCTGCCCCCGATCGCGCCGGGCTGTACCAAATACCAGTGAGTATTCAGGGGGGTACCTATCCGGCTTTGGTGGATTCGGGATGTAACCAGACCTCTATCCATCAAAGCCTGATACAATCGTTGGCACTGGATAATAGCCGCCTGGTTAAGGTTCGTGTGTGCACGGGATGTGGTGAACTATCCGCTGGTGACGGTTATAATTCAATTTCGGGGTCAAAACCATAGAGTGGAGGTGGCAGTTAGTCCGCACCTCCGACATCCGCTAATTTTGGGGACAAATTGGCCAGCATTTGGTAGTCTATTGGCATGTTTATGTGCGGATGTCTCTTGGGGAAGAAAAGGCGGGAGAGAGCGGTTGTGCAGGTGGGAGAGGCTGAGCGGGACCATCGGGTACGGGTTTAGAGGAAACAGTCCCGGGATGAGTCGCTCAAAATGCGTTGCGCAGGTCCGATCAATCGACGGACAGCTTCTCCACCCTGATCAGACGCTCGTATCCTTATTTTGCCATATTAAAAGACAGGTTGTATCGAGTGACCCAAGACACTCAGTCAAAACAGGATACAACCCAGTTGTTAGTCCCAAAAGCCGTCGGAAATGCTTTTCCGGGCGGCTCATTCTAATCCAATGGCCGGTCATTTGGGGCAAGCGCGACACTAAATCGCTTAATGGTCCGGTTCTTTTGGCGGGCATTCACGAACGCGCGCAGATGGTGCGCGCGTGGTCGTGAATATCAACTGGTAAATCCACCGGCCTGCCCAAAAGCGCCATTGCGCCTCTACCGCTTATGCAGGTCCTCTTCGAGAGAATTGGCATGGACCTCATCGGACCATTAGAGCGATCCGCACGAGGGCATCGGTTTGCATTGGTCTTGGTGGATTATGCAACCCGATACCTCAAGCAATTGCCCTCCGTAGCATTTCGCAAAGAGTGTTGCGAAGCGTTGTTTCGTAATCTCCCGAGTGGGGATCCCGAAGCGAGATCCTCACTGATCAGGGCACGGGCGTTTATGTCACGGACGCTACGCGAACTTTTTAAATTATTGGGCATTAAATCGTCCGCACCAGCGCCTATCACCCACAGACGGATGGTTTGGTGGAACGATTTAATCGCATACTGAAGACAATGATCCGAAAGTTCGCATAAGAAGACGCCAAAAATTGGGATAGATGGTTGGAACCCTATTGTTCGCTGTACGCGAGGTCCCACAAGCCTCCACAGGGTTTTCCTGCTCGAGCTTCTCTATGGACGCCAGCCCCGTGGGTGTTGGACGCCCTCAGGGAGGCTTGGGAGGACAGACCTTCACAAGGCAAAACGAAATTCAATATGTAATGGACCTGAGAGCAAAACTCCACACTTTGGGGCGGCTATCCATGGAGAATTTGCTACAGGCTCAAGACAAACAAAGCCGGCTCTACAATAGGGGAACGAAACTGCGTGAATTTGCACTGGGAGATAAAGTGCTTGTATTACTCCCAACTTCCAGCTCAAAATTGCTCGCCAAGTGGCAAGGGCCCTTTGTGGTCACACGACGAATAGGAAATCTCGATTATGAGGTAGTTCGGTCGGATAGGAACGGAGCACATCAAATATACCACCTTAACCTCCTTAAAAATGGAGTGAGGAGTCGGTGATGTTGGCAACGGCAGTGAGTGGGGAGGAGGATCTCGGGCCAGAGGTGAGCACAAAGGTACATCCTCGCTCTGGCACCAGGGAGATCACCTCTCCGTTGCAGCTCACTGACATAGCACAGTTGCAGGAAGTTTTTTCGGATGTGTTCTCGCCCCTACCCGGTCGAACGAATCTCATTCAGCACCATATCGAGACGGAGCCGGGTGTGGTAGTTCGCAGCCGGCCGTACAGATTACCAGAACACAAGAAAAAAGTGGTTCAGGATGAGTTAGAGGCAATGCTGGATATGGGAGTGATAGAAGAATCCTACAGTGACTGGGCCAGCCCGATAGTTTTAGTCCCTAAAACGGACGGCTCAATCCGGTTCTGTGTGGATTATCGCAAGGTGAATGCTGTGTCGAAATTCGACGCATATCCAATGCCAAGGGTTGATGAGTTGCTCGATCGGCTGGGCACGGCTCGGTTTTACTCGACGCTGGATTTAACAAAGGGATATTGGCAGATCCCCTTAACGCCTTTATCTAAAGAGAAACAGCCTTTACGACGCCGCTTTGGATTACACCAAATTGTCACCCTTCCTTTCGGGTTGTTTGGGGCTCTGGCCACGCTTTCAGCCACATGGATAGAATTCTTCGACCGCATGCTGCATTTGCCGCTGCCTACTTGGATGATATTGTCATCTATAGTAATGATTGGCAGCGGCATATGGAGCATGTGCGGGCTGTCCTGGGATCGCTGAGACTGGCCGGGCTGACAGCCAACCCGAAGAAGTGTGCGATTGGGCGCGTGGAGGTCAGGTATCTGGGTTTCCACTTGGGTCATGGGCAGGTGCGTCCTCAAATTGATAAAACAGCAGCAGTTGCAGCCTGCCCGAGACCCAAGACCAAAAAGGAGGTGAGGCAGTTCCTTGGGCTAGCGGGATACTATAGAAGGTTTGTGCCTAATTATTCGGAACTCACTAGCCCACTGACTGACCTCACTAAAAAGGAAGCGCCAGATCCGATCCAGTGGTCAGAGCTGTGCCAGCAGGCTTTACCCAGGTGAAGGCTGCTCTATGTGGCGGGCCGCTCTACAATCGCCTGATTTTTCTCTCCCGCTTTATGTTGCAGACTGACGCGCCGGACAGGGGCTGGGGCAGTCCTGACCCAGGAGAGGAGGGGAGGAGCGGCCGGTGCTGTACATCAGTCGCAAGCTCTCAAAGAGAGAGCGATGTACAGCACCATCGAAAAGGAGTGTTTGGCAATCCGGTGGGCCGTTCTTACCCTCCGTTACTATCTCCTGGGGAGGGAGTTCACCCTCTGTTCGGACCACGCCTCTGCAGTGGCTCCACCGCATGAAGGATACCAACGCGGATCACCCGTTGGTACCTAGCTTTACAGCCATTTAAGTTCAAGGTGGTCCACAGGCCGGGCGCAGATGGTTGTGGCTGACTTCCTTTCCAGAAATGGGGAGGCTGCAGGCCGGATGGCTCCCGGCCTGAGTCGGGCGGTGGGGTATGTGGCGGGAGGGCGTGTTTAGCGAGGTCTGTGACGGGAGAGAGAGTCAGAGGCCGAGCGGCACGTAAGTGAATCAGGTGAAAACGATGAACACCTGTCTCTTGTTTCAGTAGTTGGCGTGGAGAGACAGGTTATAAGCCACGCAGGAGATGAGGACCGGAGAGAGAGAATTGGACTGGGACTACACGCACGCTGCTGAGAGTGAACAAGAGAAACTGCTATTGCTGAGAACTGAACGGGCGACCCATATCGTGGAACTTGAGTGTACGAGCCACCACGGTGTGCCGGTGTGAAACGGGCGACCCATATCGTGGATTTTGAGTGTATACGCCAGAGAGCGTCTGTGTGTGCGTGAGAAAATAAAAATGTGTAAGTCCCAGTCAGGCCGACCCTGTGTCTTCTTCCTCACCCACACACACGAACTTCATTACAAATATGATAAAATTTTAATGCTCATAGCATTAAAAATGTAGATTATACATTTTTTAACAAGACAACAACAAATTAAGAATATCTATGGAGATGCTTGCTGATTTTAATAGTACTTTGGATGACGAGTTTAGTTATTTTGAATTAAAAACAGTGGTTAATAACTCAAAGAGTACCACACCAGGAAAAGATATGATCTTCAGAATCTTAAAGAAATTATCATCAAAAGCATTAGAAGCATTATTGGACTTATATAATAATAATATGGAACGAGGGTATCCTTCCTAAGCAATGGAAAACAGCAATTGTGCTCTAGCTAAACCTGGGAAAGATATAACAAAATCTAGTAGTTATAGACCAATTGCTCTTACCTCTACACTATGTAAAGTAATGGAAAAAATGATTGTGAGATGACTGAATTACATTTTAGAGAAAAAGGAAGCGTTTTAGGTGGTTTTAGGAAAAGTAGATCTACAGCAGATGCTTTGGTGTTGTTTGAAAATGAAGTTAAAAAAGCCTTTAATGAACAAGTATGATTGCAGTCTTCTTTGACATAGAAAAGGCTTATGACACTTTGTGGAGGGAAGGTTGGCTAATTAAACTAAATAAAATTGAAATAGGTGGCAAATATTATATTTCGGTTTTAGATTTTTTATTTGAACGCACTTTTCAGGTGAAAATTGGGGAAGAATTATCAGCTCCTTATAACATTCTAAATGGAACTCCACAGGGTAGTGCAATTAGTTATTTATTGTTTAATTTAATGATCAATGATGTTTTTCATTAAGTTAAAAAAACAGGAATAGGATTAGCTCTTTATGCATTTGGAAGCATTATGGAAGAGAGGCCAAAATATTTAAAATGTGGTTAAAGGCATTCAGGAGTCAATTAAAGAAGTGGAAGAATGGTCACTGGATTGGGGTCTAAAGTTTTCATTCTCAAAAACACATTATTCACAAAGAACAAGAGGAATGAACATTTAGATCTGAAGTTGTATGATCAAACGTTGCAAAGAGTATCCGTTTTTAAATATCTTGGTTTATGGTTTGATGGAAAATTACATGGAAATTTCATATTTGTAAAATTGAATCAAAAATGTAAAAAGATCTTAAATTGCATGTGCACGGTTGCTAGTCACAATTGGGGAGCTAGTAGTGCATTGTTGTGTATGTATTGATTCATTCTTGCTTTGATTATGGATGTATTGTACAGGTCCTTCTCAAAATATTAGCATATTTGATAAAAGTTCATTATTTTCCATAATGTAATGATAAAAATTAAACTTTCATATATTTTAGATTCATTGCACACCAACTGAAATATTTCAGGTCTTTTATTGTTTTAATACTGATGATTTTGGCATACAGCTCATGAAAACCCAAAATTCCTATCTCAAAAAATTAGCATATCATGAAAACGCTCTCTAAACGAGCTGTTAAACTAATCATCTGAATCAACTAATTAACTCTAAACACCTGCAAAAGATTCCTGAGGTTTTTAAAAACTCCCAGCCTGGTTCATTACTCAAAACCGCAATCATGGGTAAGACTGCCGACCTGACTGCTGTCCAGAAGGCCATCATTGACACCCTCAAGCGAGAGGGTAAGACACAGAAAGACATTTCTGAATGAATAGGCTGTTCCCAGAGTGCTGTATCAAAGCACCTCAGTGGTAAGTCTGTGGGAAGGAAAAGTGTGGCAAAAACGCTGCACAACAAGAAGAGGTGACCGGACCCTGAGGAAGATTGTGGAGAAGGACCGATTCCAGACCTTGGGGGACCTGCGGAAGCAGTGGACTGAGTCTGGAGTAGAAACATCCAGGGCCACCGTGCACAGGCGTGTGCAGGAAATGGGCTACAGGTGCCGCATTCCCCAGGTCAAGCCACTTTTGAACCAGAAACAGCGGCAGAAGCGCCTGACCTGGGCTACAGAGAAGCAGCACTGGACTGTTGCTCAAATTTTGCATGTCATTCGGAAATCAAGGTGCCAGAGTCTGGAGGAAGACTGGGGAGAAGGAAATGCCAAAATCCAAAGTGCAAAGTCCAGTGTCAAGTACCCACAGTCAGTGATGGTCTGGGGTGCCATGTCAGCTGCTGGTGTTGGTCCACTGCTTTATCAAGGGCAGGGTCAATGCAGCTAGCTATCAGGAGATTTTGGAGCACTTCATGCTTCCATCTGCTGAAAAACTTTATGGAGATGAAGATTTCGTTTTTCAGCACGACCTGGCACCTGCTCACAGTGCCAAAACCACTGGTAAATGGTTTACTGACCATGGTATTACTGTGCTCAATTGGCCTGCCAACTCTCCTGACCTGAACCCCATAGAGAATCTGTGGGATATTGTGAAGAGAAAGTTGAGAGACACAAGACCCAACACTCTGGATGAGCTTAAGGCCGCTATCGAAGCATCCTGGGCCTCCATAACACCTCAGCAGTGCCACAGGCTTATTGCCTCCATGCCACGCCGCATTGAAGCAGTCATTTCTGCAAAAGGATTCCCAAACCAAGTATTGAGAACATAACTGAACATAATTATTTGAAGGTTGACTTTTTTTTGTATTAAAAACACTTTTCTTTTATTGGTCGGATGAAATATGCTAATTTTTTGTGATAGGAATTTTGGGTTTTCTTGAGCTGTATGCCAAAATCATCAGTATTAAAACAATAAAAGACCTGAAATATTTCAGTTGGTGTGCAATGAATCTAAAACATATGAAAGTTCAATTTTTATTATTACATTATGGAAAATAATGAACTTTTATCAAATATGCAAATTTTTCAAAAAGGACCTGTATATGGTTCGGCAAACAAGTCTTTACTGAAAAAAATATGTTGTAGCACTAAGAATATGTTGTGGAGCAGTTAAAACATCCCCTGTAGATGCAATTGGGGTAGAAATGGGAGAGATGCCTCTAGAAATTAGAAGGGAAAAAGTAAAACTGGCAATACTGGGTAAATCTTCATCAATCAGCAAATAATCACCTTACGCGTAAAGTATTGGAGGAGTGCTGGGAATACTCATATGATGGAGGACACAGTTTTGGATGGAAGAGGAGCATGCATAAGATATTCTGTCCCAATATACCACTTACTCCATCATGGAAAGTCCCTGAACCGCTTGTAGATTTGAGCTTACTAGACAAGTCCAAAGAGGAGTGCATTGGAAACAAGGTTAGTGCTTTTTTAAATAATACATTTTAAAAATATTTACAGATGGTTCTAAGGAATCTGTCAGTCAAAAGGTTGGAATAGGTCTATTCCACAATTTAAAACACAGATTGAGGTTGACTGATAAGAGGTCTGTGTACACTGCAGAGTTAACAGCTATAATAATAGGACTACATTGGGTTGAACAAGTCAGACCAAATAAAGTAACGTGTTCAGATTCTTCTTCAGCTTTAATTAGTATAGTACATATATTTATCACTATAAAGACTGAAAGAGGCCGGAATAGTGGTGTATTTCTGTTGGATGCCAGCACTGGTATTGAAGTTGCTGATAAACTAGCAAAAAAAGCACTAGACAAGGATATGGGGAAAAAGGGTTGATTTTAAAGAAAAAGTTAATGAGTAGCTAAGTGGCAAATTAGATGGACAGGGAGATGGTGTTATAGTAACACAGACAGTATTGCCAGAGAGGAAATAGGAAAGAAGAAGTAAAGCTGTCTAGGTTAAGACTGGGACATACAGGGTTAAAATCAACACTGGCAATTATGGGGTTACATGAAAATGGGTTATGCGATGTATGTGGTGTATCTGAAAATGTATATCATGTATTATTTATGTGTAGTAAGTATAATCTATTTTGTTATGTATTATTCAGATATTTGAAGAATGGAGAGGATTGAATGAAGAATTAGGATATCTTAGGAAAAGGTTTAATGGACAGACAGCTATATAGAGCATTAATTACGTTAATATATGATTCAGGTTTGGTATTTAGAATATAATATGTGTGATGGGTTTAACCCCTAATGGGGGCTGAGTGTGGACCATAGACCGTAGTGTGGACGGAGGAGCTGAACACGCAGAGCCAGATGAAGCTCAATGAAACCTATATTGCGGGTATGATGAATAATGGGGATGTATGTGGGATGATAGAGTAAGGTTCAACAAGAAAGTATAGATAGAGAATGAAGATGAAACAGTTAACCTCAGACTTATCTCCCAAGGTTAATTTGCCAGCCAACACAGTAGGTGGCGATAATGCTCCTTAGGAGTTAATCGCCATTAAACAAGAAGAAAAAGATGAATCAATAGCGTCATCACATTCTACACATGCGCTTTAAAGGTTTGTGTGTGTAAGCGGCGCGCCAAAGCAACGAGAGCTCCTGCATCTGCACTGCAACGCCATACCGAAAATATACTATAGTGCATAATAAGCATATTTTGCGAAGATGCCGTCAAATGTAGAAATAAAAGCAGTTTTGCGTGACCTGCGTTACCTCACACAGCGTGCAAAGGAGCTGAGTGGTACATGCGGGACTGTGATCCGTCAGCAGGACACGTTTTTCAAAGTGCCCGCAGGACGGCTGAAACTCAGAGACTTACAGGATGGCACAGGGCAGTTGATCTTCTATGAGAGACCAGATACAGAAGGACCCAAGCTGTCAAACTACTCCATAACATCTACCAACGACCCACAGGGACTTGTCAAGGTTCTGACGGATGCGTTGGGACAAGTCGGGCAGGTGAAGAAGGAGAGGAGGCTGTATATGGTGGGACAGACCAGGGTGCATGTTGATTCTGTGGAGGGCCTGGGGGACTTCATGGAGCTTGAAGTGGTGATGAAAGAACAACAGAGCAGAGAAGAAGGAGTGACCATCGCAAATCAGCTGATGCTGGAGCTGGGAGTGAAGGAGGAGGATCTGATAGATGGCGCCTACATGGACCTCTTACTGAAGAACCAGCAAAATGGACATGCACCGTAGACTCTGACCAGATGTGGTCTACTGTGTGGCACTTAAAGCCATCTATCAAAGATTATAGGGCTCACTCAAACAACGCTTCCTCTGACATTAACATTTCAGTTCCTCAGTATTAGTTTTACCTTGCTTCTTTTGTAATGCTATACAAAATAAAATAACAGTCTGTTGAGTTATAAAGCATTATCTGAAATGATCAACAGAATAAACAACGTTCATGAATTAAGTTTGGTCTGTTTATTGTATACATATAAATGTAACCTTTGTGATCAAACAGTTTTCTCTTTCCAATCTCTAGTAGATGACAATATAGGGCCATAAAAAATGTCAGGTCAAGAAAAAAAGAAAAAAAATTGTCAAACGTAGAAGTTTAGCCACTTTCCGGGGCAATTTTGAAATGTACATATATACACATACATACATTCATACATATCATTATACATATATATAAAAAATAACCCAACTTTTTTCTTTTCTTTGGTTCTTCTCTGGTGGATGAAAAAAGGAATTTGACCTTTATGTTTTTTGAAGGAAGAATTCATGGCTGGACAATGTCATGTTCCTAGTCACACTGGTGTGCTAAAAAAACAAAACAAAACAAAAATTAATTAGGATTGGGAATATAATTCAGATATATTTTACTCATACAAATTTCAATAGGGGTGCCAATAATTGTGGCCTACATGCATTAATGATTTTAAAAACACATTTTAAGAGCACATTTAAAAACAACCATAGGTTGACCAAAGTGCTATAAATAAAGTTGACAAATACATTTGTAAACAAAATGTAAAAAACATTACAAAAGCAATACAATAAAACTATTAGAATGAACTTTTAACTCACCATAGTTTGTTCAACATGCATTTAAGAAAAAATAAATAATCATAATGTGAGGTAATTTTTTGAATGAAAGATCAAAATATTAAACCGTGCAGATTTATTTTCACAGCCGCCTTTGCTCATATTTACCAGTTGTGCCAGTATTAGTGGAGAGCACTATGTATGCATATATCACAGTATAGTTATTAGCATTAGCTTATATAGCAGAACTACAGAATTGTGTAAAACAGCTGAATACTGATCTAAAACTGCGATTAGACTATAAAGAGAAAAATCAAACATGAAAACGATGCAAATGTTCTGTTCAGTTAATGTAGACTACTTACATGTAAAAAACAAATAACGTTTCTACTGGCAAAGAGGCGCTCCAAACAAGTAGGTGGCAGTCATTTTGATGATGATTCAACACGCGCTTCAACACAGAGTTCTTCTGTGCTCGCGAGAGTACATTTTTTCCCAAATCGCACCGCGCGCCCCTCTTCCTTCCTCTTTCCGCCATATTGCAGAACTGGTAAGGTTCAGGATTCATACAATGCTTGAATAATCTGTTTAAAATCACGGACATCGTTGTATATCAAACACAGGTAGACTGAAATATGTGATTATGAGCAGCCTAAAAGCCAGATTTGCGAGTCATTTGGTCAGTCGTGTCTGTATGAACGGATATATTTCCCCGATAATCATGATTCGCCAACCACCATTCAGTAGTGCCTCTGTCCATGTTTCTGTGGGACAGACACGAATAACCTGAGTCAAACCGAAGTCCTCAAGCAGTCCGGTGCCTTATTTACAATCACAAATCTACGCTATTATCAAGTTGAAATGTTAAAGTTGGAGACAAACCACGATAGCTTAATTTGCTAACTAATTCGCCCACTACATTAGCGTTAACACATTGCTCATAGTGCCGGGGAAAATTTCTATATACCGTTTATCACGTACAGCTGTATAACTAAAATGAAGTTAGTGGTTTTGTCTTTAACCTGCTTCTGGTTTTAAAGTAGCGGGTTGGCTTGTGACGGTGGCTATGAAGATGAGGCTGTGTAACGGATGTATTACTTGATTGTCGGATAAATAACATGTTTTGTGTCTCCACAGGCATCATGGTGCGCATGAACGTTCTCGCTGATGCGCTGAAAAGCATCAATAATGCTGAGAAACGTGGGAAACGCCAGGTTCTCATCAGGCCCTGCTCTAAAGTTATAGTGCGCTTTCTTACTGTGATGATGAAGCATGGTAAGTTTGCTCATGAGCTTTTCAGTGTCTTTTAAAGCAGATTCGGAAGTTATGTCTCCTGAAACAAACCGCTCAAGCTGGTTGTGATTTCTGCAGGTTACATTGGTGAATTTGAGATCATTGACGATCACAGAGCTGGAAAAATTGTTGTCAATCTCACAGGGAGGCTGAACAAGGTAAGTGTGGTTTAATAAACCTTTACTAGACGGTCACAAATGTCTAAGATTACACTTAACTTTGACGGTATACCACAACTTGTGTTGCCTGATTGTTTTCATTAAACAATTATTGTGAAATGAAAATATTAAGAATGCAACTTCACACACAGTGAATAAGTGCTTTTCTGTTAGAAGATAGTCCCTGACATGTCGGTGTACCTTGTGCTAAGGTTAATAGTGTCTGTTCTGCCCAGTGAAATGGACCGCAACTAGGTAAATGGGTGTTGTCATCACTAGCTACGTTTACATGGACACTAACTTAAATCGGAATGAATTCCTTCCGATTGGATCTGAACATGGTGTATACATGAACACTAAATAAAGTGATGGGGTTGATGTGTGCTTTTGTCACAAGCTTCTAATCGGATATAATCTTTTGATATGTGCACACTGCAAGAGTGTCCTGCTGTTGCATACTAACCCTCATCCTTTTTGTTTTAAAAAGCAGTCTTAATATTGCTCTATTTCGGGTCCTAATTAGGTGACGACCAGCTCAGTAATTGTTGAGCTGCTTGTATATATCAAGCAGTAAAAAATGCCCCATCCGTGCCCAAAAGTCACCTGTGGATGAGATTCTGAAACAAAGACTGTCGGGACGTTGTCCTGCTCCCCTTCATACGATGAGTGGAAAGAGAATTTTAGAATGACAGGACACTCGTTTATAGCGCTTTACACTATTGCTATGTCACAGTACATGTGCAATACTCTCCAGTTTCGATCTTTATTCTGATCAAGTGTTTACATGTCCTATAAATAAACCATCTCTTACAATCTGAATGACATTTGAATCTGATCTGGTCAATTCATTCTGATTGAATGATAAGATTATTAGGGTCCATGTAAAAGCAGCTACTGTTACTATATTTAAGCAATATAGTAGAAGATATTGTGAATAGTTTTGGCTAATTACAGCTGGTTTTAAAATTTAAAATTTTAGAACATCATTACAAGCCTTGTTGACTTTCTATGTGTTCTGTATCATATAATTGGGTTGTTTGCAGATGCACTCTAGCTTTTGCTACTGATGTTGTGTAAATGATTGTGTAGCACTTTCTGAACAATTTATCTGTGATGCAGTGTGGCGTCATCAGCCCACGGTTTGATGTGCAGTTGAAGGATCTGGAGAAGTGGCAGAACAACCTTCTCCCTTCCCGACAGTTCGGGTGAGTAAATGCTTAGTATTTTATTTGACGGTTTTATATTAGCTTTATGCTGTTTTTCACAAGCTATGTTTGCATACACTTAAAGATGTGCATCAATTCTAAAAATGTGCATTAAAAAAAAGTTGCGCTCAATTGAGTCCGATAATTATGTATTATTTTATCTAAGACATGCATTCAAACGAAGACGGAAAAAATTTTACGGAATAAATTCCTCAATGCGCATCAAAAAAGTAATATAATTGGACTAACCAGCGGACCGAGCTCGTTCCTCAGAATCTGAAATGCAGTTTGTCATTCTGAAATGCCTGAGCAAAGGCTGTTGTCCAAGTGGTTCGGTATAATTACCTCCCAGAACTATCTTACACGATTGCATTTCTAAACAGCAGGTAGGCTATCTTCCTCAGAAAACAAGATAACATGACCGTGTTTTTCATCCGCATGCTTTGAGGTGCAGGTAATTTATTAAAGGCTATAAAATTATTACATAAAGTTGCTTCTATTGCAGCAACTTCAATTTTAGAAGTTTAACATTAGCTGTACATTCAACAATGCTTGAATGCAAACAATGCTCGGACACGTACTGACCTCTGTTTGCGAATAGTCGTGATTTACTAGCTCGTGTTCAAGTGCTTTGTTGGAAAGAACAGGAATCATAAAGGACACCATGTGTATTGCCCATTTCTTGCAAAAATATCAAAGCCAAAATATATTAAATTCATATATTTTGACAAATTAGTGTCCCATTTTCAAAATAGACAAAATAGTGTCCCAGTTTCGGTTAAATATTTGCGGTGTATACATTTTCGCTGACATACAATATGCTTCAAATGATTATTCACATAAGTAAATATGCACTATTTTAATGACAAGACAAGGTTATGTAACTGCTATGGAGAAAACTAAACACCAATCACGATGTGGACAAAAAAAATATATATACAGGTCCTTCTAAAAAAATTAGCATATTGTGATAAAAGTTCAATATTTTCCATAATGTAATGATAAAAATTAAACTTTCATATATTTTAGATTCATTGCACACCAACTGAAATATTTCAGGTCTTTTATTGTTTTAATACTGATGATTTTGGCATACAGCTCATGAAAATCTTAAAAAATTAGCATATTTCATCCGACCAATAAAAGAAGTGTTTTTAATACAAAAATTAAATCTTCAAATAATTGTTCAGTTATGCACTCAATACTTGGTCGGGAATCCTTTTGCAGAAATGACTACTTCAGTGCAGCGTGGCATGGAGGCAATCAGCCTGTGGCACTGCTGAGGTGTTATGGAGGCCCATGATGCTACGATAGCGCCTTAAGCTCATCCAGAGTGTTGGGTCTTGCGTCTCTCAACTTTCTCTTCACAATATCCCACAGATTCTCTATGGGGTTCAGGTCAGAAGAGTTGGCAGGCCAATTGAGCACAGTAATACCATGGTCAGTAAACTATTTACCAGTGGTTTTGGCACTGTGAGCAGGTGCCAGGTTGTGCTGAAAAACAAAATCATCTTCATAAAGCTTTTCAGCAGATGAAAGCATGAAGTGCTCCAAAATCTCCTGATAGCTAGCTGCATTGACCCTGCCCTTGATAAAACACAGTGGACCAACACCAGCAGCTGACATGGCACCCCAGACCATCACTGACTGTGGGTACTTGACACTGGACTTTGCACTTTGGATTTTGGCATTTCCTTCTCCCCAGTCTTCCTCCAGACTCTGGCACCTTGATTTCCGAATGACATGCAAAATTTGAGCGACAGTCCAGTGCTGCTTCTCTGTAGCCCAGGTCAGGCGCTTCTGCCGCTGTTTCTGGTTCAAAGTGGCTTGACCAGGGAATGCGGCACCTGTAGCCCATTTCCTGCACACGCCTGTGCGCGGTGTCTCTGGATGTTTCTACTCCAGACTCAGTCCACTGCTTCCGCAGGTCTCCCAAGGTCCGGAATCGGTCCTTCTCCACAATCTTCCTCAGGGTCTGGTCACCTCTTCTCTTTGTGCAGCGTTTTTGCCACACTTTTCCTTCCCACAGACTTCCCACTGAGGTGCCTTGATACAGCACTCTGGGAACAGCCTATTCGTTCAGAAATTTCTTTCTGTGTCTTACCCTCTTGCTTGAGGTGTCAATGATGGTAGTCAGGTCGGCAGTCTTACCCATGATTGCGGTTTTGAGTAATGAACCAGGCTGGGAGTTTTTAAAAGCCTCAGCAATCTTTTGCAGGTGTTTACAGTTAATAAGTTGATTCAGATGATTAGGTTAATAGCTCGTTTACAGAACCTTTTCATGATATGCTAATTTTTTAGACAAAATCATCAGTATTAAAACAATAAAAGACCTGAAATATTTCAGTTGGTGTGCAATGAATCTAAAATGTATGAAAGTTTAATTTTATCATTAGATTATGGAAAATAATGAACTTTTATCACAATATGCTAATTTTTTGAGAAGGACCTGTATATATGAAATATTTTCAAATCTTTCTAACTTGCGGATGGAGAATATTCCTGTGAAATAATGCTGAGGAAAACTCCTTGCACGTTAAGCAGAGCGCGTGTCTGTTAGAAAACCTGACGAGGCAAGCCACATAAAGCTGTACGCTTTAACTGTCTTATGTGTTGTATTTTTTGAAGCTCTAAATAAAAAGCATGTTTCATGTTTAGAAACTGGATTATGCACTTGCACTATGCAGCAGCTCACCCTGTCCTCTATTTTTCATATGCACTCGTAATATCAAACTACTGTGTTGATATAGATGTTACTGCCTCATCTTCTATAGTTTATAAATATATATTGATTAGATTGTGCAAAATCTGTACTCCCCAGCCCTGTTTAAAATGTATGGCATACCTAACTATCACAATTATCTGAGTTTTCCAGTACTAAATACAACTTGAGGGTGTTTGCACAATAGGAAACTCGTATTTATGATGATTCTGAAAGCATGTGAATTAAGATTTGTCTTTTGCTGCATTTTGGGTGTTTTATGGCTGAGTGTGGGAATGAAGAAAACCAAAAAAAAAATGGTGGTTTTTATCTCAGATCTGTCAATAAAGTTCTTTAAAGTTTTGATAAACGAGTAACTATTGTGTACAAAATTAATTTGTCTAATTGATATCTGTATTATACTGGCCTTTGGCCGCTTTACACGAGTCTTGGATTGAAAAATCCATGTTGGTCAACCATTTAATAATGTTTGATTACATTTTTGACATTGCTCAATATTTGCAACTGAATTTGCCTTTGCATGCATTCCTATGTTTTTCAGAAATGATCCCTTTTCATTGCTTTGTTTACATTAACTGTCAGTTTACATAAATGTCAGTAATGCAGTGCAGAATCATCTAACAACATCTGCCTAGGGCGAGATGTATTCAAAGGGCAGCGCCATCCTGGACAGTCTAATGTTTTTGTCTCTTTTAATTCTCTGCAGATTCATTGTTTTGACAACCTCAGCTGGCATCATGGACCACGAGGAGGCCAGACGGAAACACACAGGAGGGAAAATCCTTGGGTTTTTTTTCTAAACATGTAAAGTCGCCAACAAATAAACACAGTGGAAGATAAGTTGTATGTGTGCTTTGCTTTCTTAATGCATAACACGCTGTTCTCATTAACTGTTAACACCAGGAGCAAAAGGAGCACATGTAAACTGTAAGAAATACACCTGCACACCGCAAGTGAAAACATTTGTTCTGCCGATTGTGTTGTGATTGACACCTCTTGCATTTGGCTGGAACTGGAAGTACAGTTTTTAAATTTATATAAACAGATCTAGTCGTAAGACTTAGTTTATAGTTCAAAAGCTTTAAAACTTCCCTACTGGAATTAAGTTGGAGACTGTTTAATGTCTGTTTCTGGGACCAGCACATTAGCGGAACATTTTTAACAGAAAAGATGCAGTGACTTTAATCACTGGCTTTCAGTTTAAAGGGTTAGTTCACCCAAAAATGTAAATTCTGTTATTAATGACTCGCCCTCATGTTGTTCGACACCCGTAAGACCGCCGTTCATCTTCGGAACACAAATGAAGATATTTTTGTTGAAATCCAATGGCTCAGAAAGGCCTCCATTTACAGTAATGTCCTTTCCTCTCTCCAGACCCATAAAAGATAAAGACGTCGTTACAAAGTCCATCTCACTACAGTGGTTCTACAATAATTTTATGAAGCAACGAGAAGTTTTTTTTTTGCGCTAAAAACTAAATAACGACTTCTATAATGATGGGGTGATTTCAAAACACTGCTTCCTGAAGCTTCGAAGCGCTATGAATCAGTGTATCGAATCAGCAGTTCGATATTCGAATCATGAATCGATACACTGATTCATGAGGGGTAAGTGATGACAGAATTTTAACTAACCCTTTTAACTCAAGTGGCACTGTTTCATGACTAGCAGCTGCAAGAGGAATGAAATGCGTGTGTTAATGGGGTTTACATTGAAATGCACATTCCTTGAAGTATTCATGGCTAATCTTGACTAGACTGATTTGGAGAGAGATGCTCAACTGTGAGCCTGTCCGAGAGGGATAAAGTCCTCGTGCTTTGAGCATGTGAAACAATTGGCAGTTGGCACTTGCTTCAGAGTCAGGCTGTTGGGAGTTTAAAAGTCTCTAAAAAATTTTATGAAGCAGATGTCACTTTTGACTTTGTCTGACTTTACATTAGTAGGTTGAAATATACTTTAATGATTTTTATCAGAAAATCATTTATTGTGAAACTTTTCAGCATTCACAATCCCAATTGTGATGAGCATGGTCTTGTACATTTGCTCATATCTACCAGCAGAAGGTGCTGTGCTGCTTTGTTGCTTGAGACATGGGAATGTCCATGGTCATGTCCAAAAGGTAGGTAGTCCTCATTTTGACATTCTCACTATTTATTTGGAGTCTTGCAGCAAGAAGAGAATTGCTGCTCATTCTCATTTCCATTAACCCAGTTTTTTTGTTTGTTGCTGTTTTTGTTTTGATACAGTTTTCATGAATGTAATTGGTCAAGGCCTTGGTTCGACTACTAGCACATCAAAAATATGAAGGTCAAGCACTGGTCTAATCAGTTGGCAATAAATAATCAAATTTGTTATCTGGGGGAAAAAATAGCAATTTAAGAGAATACAATTTTAACATTATTTAGGTATAGAAATACACTTCCAAGTTTATTTTTTTAAGGTTTATTCCTTTTGTAATCTTATCTTAGGCTAAGAGCAAATATTTATCTAACCTTATTAAATGTGGTTTAATAAAACTATTGAATGCATTTAATAAATTAAAGGTAATCTAGGGTTGCATTTTCATAATGTGAGGTTAATGTTTGTACAACTTTGAGAAACAGTAACATGAATGATGAGGTAAAATAAACTATAGAATGTATCCAAACAGTTACACACCTGTCTAATAAAACATTAAAGCATCTTTGGTGTTTCCATGATTTCTACACAATAAATTAAGGTAACGGTATATTTGATAGGCCACGCACGGACACGGTCCTTGTCCTGGTTATTTTTCTGGATTAAAACATTTTTGGAAACATTTGTGATTGAAGTACACAAGTCAACAAAATAAATTGTTCTAGTGTTTATTTTTTATATTTTAATTAAAAAAATCTTACATATTGTTCCTTTAATTAGTCATTCAATTGAATCTTTAAATAATTTAAAAACAGTTGATTCAATCAGGAACGAAACCACTCTGTTGCTTTTGAAATTATTTTTGTTGGCAAAACAGAAAACATAAATATATTAAGCATTTTATTTTATGCCCAAGCCCCAGGAAAATCTCCACTTGTTTTTGCCTCATACTACATACTTCACACACAGGGTTTAGATTACTCCAGGATTAGGCCTTAGTTCAGTTAGGGCATTTAAGTAGCTTTTATAAACGTGCCTTGGAAAAAAAAAAACATTGCTAGTCTACTTGAAACAACTTTGGCACTGACATTTATTAAGATATGTCAGTGCAAGATTCTTTCAGTTAAAACAGCTCAAACATGCAGTTTAGTCTGGGACTAGCCTGAGTCTGTGAAACCGGGGGTAAGAGACCGTTTCTTTAGATTAACATTAGTGAACAGTAATGATGTAGCAATGCTCAAGAAATTAACAGGACAAGGTTTCCCATCTAGACATGAGCACCCATCACTAAGCTCTAGCAGCTGGATTCCTTCCTGCCATGACAACCAGCTTACCGGAGACGAGTCTAAAGAGAGGGCTTGTGTGTTGATTGTCTTTTTTTCTCACCTGCCTTTGCTGTGAGAACTGTTCTTCTCCGGAGGAAGCTATGTTGGAAGCAAGTGCTTATTTTCTAACATTCATAGTATATAATTAATACTGCCAGAATTTATCTCGAGTCTGGAATAGGCTTAACTTGTAAATCAAATTGAGGTGCTATTTATGGTTTACTGGGGAAACAGCAGCAGGTCAGCATCTACATTTCTTTTTGGAAACTGAATATTTTGAGGAAAAAGTTTTGAAACCAAATCATTTGAAGAGGTTTCAGCTCTGCATTACTGAAACTGTACGGTTTCAAAGTCGCTGACTTATAATGCAACAAAATAGCCAGTTTGTATTAAAAATGCTGCCACCATTTCTTCCTCCTGGGCATCTATAATAACTTTTCTATCAAGTATGGAAGCTGTAATATAATATGTGCGTTCGCTGCTGAAGACAGTAATCAGGTCCAGGCCATTGCCCCTGCTGGCTAAGGGCTTCTGTGATGACTGTAGATGTGGGGTGTTCAGGCCCATTTGGTCGTGCGTCTCTGTGTGACGGGACCTTCTCTGTGGGCTGATGGGGTATTGCGTTGAATCTCACAGATGCCACTGCTGTAATGAGCACCAGCCTACAGTATATGGTTATTCTTTTGACTCGGCTCCTTTTCAATGCTTTAATGGTTTTTCACAATGCCCTGCTGATGTAGAAGTGAACAGTCTGCCCAAAACACGTCAGTCACCGTTTAACACCCATAATTACATCATTAATCAAACTTAATGCTCTGATTAAAGTGACATTTCCCTGATTCATATCCTCCGTGCATATATTAGATGTATAATGCTTTAAAAAAAAATCATATAGCTTATATAGTTCACTTCTGAACCAGAGGACCTGTAGCATAATAGTCAGTTGCTATTATTTATTTCATTTATTTTATATAAATTCAATATTTTCCTGTTATCCATTGTAAATGATTACATGAATTTAAAATTTTGCTTATGCTATTAACAGAGAATGAAGCCTTCATATGTTTTAAGGAAGTTAGTTGCCTGTCCTTCATAGTAGGCCGTAAATAAATTCATAGTAGTTTACATTCTGCCTGCAAGTACATTTTTTTCAAGCATGCATTTTGCTTAAAGTCCCTGTAAAGGCAATTCTGAGATTTGTTTCTAATCACATTAGAAATGTTAGAAATGTATTGTTGAAACACATTACAAGGACTGTGAACTATGTAGTACTGAATTCAGAAGTTAGACCGTTCATTTTTTGGGCGGAGTTAAAACGGTGGCTCGATGACGCACTGGAGCCGCTTGGCATGTGGCCCCTCCCCCATAACTAGAACACATTAGCAATTTCGCATCAGTTCCCCCACTAGATTGCGAGTTACTGTCAGTACCGGTAGTTACTACAGCCTACAACTTACAAAACAGCCTACAAAAAAAGAAGAAAAAAAAAGACGATCTCAAGAAGAGGTGGATTAATTTTGTGAACAGCTACCTTGATGGAGTGCTGACGATCACCACCTTCACCTGCCTCTGCAGTGTCTTTACACCGGATAGTTTTACAAACTTTCATCGGCAACAACTGGGATTCTCTGATAATCCGCTACAGAATGGGCCCGAACCGACTATCTCCCGCCCCGACCTTCATCCTCCCGTCCCGCCGACATCTGGTGCCGTCGTGACTCGTGAGCTGGGGCCTATTGCACAAAACTAGGATAAGGGATTAAGCCAGGATATCTTGATGATCTTGTCATCTATATGCAAAATTTAGTACACTGCTGTCGTGTAAACTTAAGGCACACTCACACCAAGAATGATAACGAAATATAACTGAATATTAGCGGATAAATTTAGCCAGGATCACCAAGATATCCCGGCTTAATCCCTTATCCTAGTTTTGTGCAATAGGCCCCTGTACTTGAGTGTTGTTGTTGTCTTGTGTGTTTACAGCCGCTTTCCCGCGAGTGGGTGTGGTTTCGGCGCAGATCAACGGACACGCCCCCAGCGTTTGAGAGCAGAGAATGCTGCTTATTTTTTCAAGATTTCGATAAGATATTTTATGTACTTAGCGGATTTTTTTATGATTCAAATTTGGCTAGTTGGTTAATAACACATTTACCTGTGGTGTGAGAAACTCAGAACACATGTTTAATTTTGACTTTTCAGGGACTTTAAGCATGCATATTTCTTTCGCATGTGAAAAAGTTAAACAAATCACTTATTAAAGGGCTATTCACATCAAGAGTGCCAATGTATATGGACTATACAATTATTCAAAATTATTTTTTGTATTTATTAAAATTGTATTTTAGTGTAATGATCAATAAATTAAACGTTATTTAATTTCATTTTAGCTCTTCTATTTACTTTTTCCAAATAAAACAAAATACATAAAAAGCATTAAAAAAGACACAAAATATATAAAAAGCATTTATAATTAAATATATAAAATATAATAAATATATAAAAGGTTATAATTTTAAAATAGTTTATTGTCATATATGGTATGGTCCAATAATACCAAGTAATCTTTTAAGACAAAATTATTATAATCATTATAATTATATTAGTAGTGCCTCATTATATGCGCCTTCTGAAGTTTTCAGCCTATAATCGCTGGTCAAACGTCATATAACTATAGGGTGGATGGCTGTTAAATGCTGGTAAAATAGCTCATTTGCAGAGAAGGAGATGCAACTGCTCCTTTCAAATGACTTAGTAACATATAATCTTATACATTTTATACTGCATGTCTTACTGAGCTGAGCTGGACGATGACATCAGTTGTTTTTTTTAAATGAACTAAATGAATAACTTATGATTTTTACAATGGAAATGAATCAACGGTGAATTTACTTACGCAGTACAATGACACTATTTTCTTCTAGAGCTGCTGTACAGCCAAAACAAACTTTGTTTCATTATTTTCCTGTTATGTGCTTTATAAATAAAGGTGAAGACTTGATTGACTACTGCAGAAAGCACATTTGTTGCTTTCATCCCTATAGATGATAAAATGTTAGAAGTTCTCAATGCACTCAGTGTTGAGTATTTTCAAGGAAAAATCAGACAAAGGAGAAGATTGTAGCAGACAGAGTCTGCTGATAATGACAACACAACTAGTAATTAAAATGATGCAACAGAGAGGAAGAAACAGAAAGTGGTGGGCAGCCTGGGGCTTGAGCACAAACAGTCGCTGTAAATAGATGGCTCCGCTATAGCGCTCACTCCATCTCAGACTTCCTAATAGATGCTTTTCAGCAACAGTGAAGAACTTACCAAGAAATGTTATCAAAACTCTCTATCAAGGAAAATCGTGGCTTGAATCGTGTTGCCTTGCCTGACTCCTCTATTGTAGAAACTGACCATGTACCACTATTCACTGTGTCCTAAAATGGGAGAAGAGGTTTAGGAAGGCTACAGACCGGATCTGGTGAATGCACACCATTTCTTTTTCACAATTCATAATTTTTGCAATGTTGCAATGAAAGAAAAGTAGGGACAGACCTCCCTCAGTATTTCTATATCATTCAGTATTCCTGCATATAGTGTTCCACAGAAAAAAAAAAAAAAGTAATACGAGTCTATAAATCAAGAATTTTCATTCTTGGTCCTGTACAGGTTTAGTCAATCACTGTTTTCTCTTTATACCATTTAGAATAGCAGTAGCGGCCTCTCTCAGAGGGTGATGAGAGAGCAGGCGTCCTGTAGAGACCAAGCAGAGTACAGAAGGCCAGCCCTCCTGCCTGTCAGAGAACCATATTGTCGGCATTAGCTGAAATGGCCGGTTTGGCCGGGCCAAGCACGGAGCTGATGAGTCAATTAGCGCAATGGCAGTGGAAGGGCAGCCGACCCTCCTGTTCATCTCATACAGGTTGAAACCAAACCAGGAACTAATCATCATCATTTATGAATGAATCCAGATGAGGTGACATTTTGTATGATGCTGGAGGTAAGAATGAATGAGCGCTAGCTGGGCTGAGCTATGAGGAGAGCTGTTTACAGAGGCAGAGGGCCTGTCTGGACCCAAGGTGATGTTTAGGACGTGGGCAGACTGCGAAGGCTGAACAGAGTGTGCTCTGTGGACTTCAGAAAAGGCTTGTAAGGAGTTGTTTTTCTGAGAGAGGCGTGTGAGTAAACAACCTCTTGCCATCTAACACTCAAACATTTTGACACTTTGTTTCAAATGAATTTTTGTCTTGAAGAAGGTATTTGTGGTCCATAGTTGTGAAAAACACCAGGCTTCAAGGGACTGAGAACAAGAGGATTCTGTTTCATGAGTAAAGCCAGCATTACAAAACTCCCCTCACCTCTCAGTCTCTGATCATACTCTCCCTAAATCAAACATCTTCCACTGAAGAAAAAAAACCCCTGCTGAATCGCTCTTTTAAAGGGATAGTTCAGATAGTTCAAAATTCTGTCATAATTTACTTGTGTTTCCAAACCCATATGACTTTATTTAATTTGTAGTACACAAAATAAGCCATCTTGAAGAACATTAGACAAACGTTACCTCATTGACTTCCATTCTATGGACAAGAAACTAAGACTTTTATTAGAATATCTTTTGTTTTTCCAAGTTAAGTCGTACAGATTTGTAACAGCATGCAGGTGAGTAAATCATGACAAAATGTTATTTTCTGAGAAAGAACTATCCCTTTACAAATCAACGTGGCATTGGTAACGTTAAATGCTAGCAAGCTAATATAGTTCAATTAAATATTAGCGTTAAGTTTCTTGCAAAAAACAAAAAAACATATATTTTTAGTGCCCATTAATGGACAACGAGTGTTTCGCTACGGCATCTAACAGCAAGAAATATATGGTACATAACATACTGACTAGCCAAACGCAGACCCCTTGGGTTTATCCATGCTGTGAGGAAGGATTTTTTGTTTGTTTTGCTTTTCATGGCTTTCCGAAAAATGCAGTTCTTCAGATGAGAGCTTGGGGTCAGTAGCGGCTTTCCTGATATTAACAGCAGTGTGACACAAGGCCACCTGATGTATCAGTGCTCTCCAGCCATGTTTGAAAGGCTTAAAACCCCAATTAAGATTGGTCTGGCTGATAACAGAATTAGCTTTGTAATGTCGGAATGGGCCAAAGTGAGTCTTGAAAGTGTTGATCAAATGCTTTCGTTATCAAACCATCTGCTGCTCTTAGATTCTGATGAATAAATATATATTGATTAAAATGTCAATCAGGCCCCAAAGATATGTGTTTAAATGCTTATTAAATGCTGTAAACTGCATCCCACACTGCTTTAGGATAATGTACGGCTGAGGGTGGAATTGGTCGAATAGCTTTGTTTTTAACTTTCACAATTATTGCTGCAAAGTAGTCCGGTGCCATCCTAAAATTTAATTCGCGAATTCCATTTCCCCTTCTGACTGTTGTCATTGTCAATAATTATTGTTAATGTATGAATGTCGTATATTAAGAGAATATTAACTTAATTGCAAAACTCAGACAAGTAAAATTAAGAGCCGCCCAAGAGCTGTTCGAAATCCTGCTGTGCCACAGAGCTCCACTTATATTTTCCATTATAATTTTGTCTCAAATCGTTGTTAATGTATGTACATAATGACTTCACTCTAGGCTGGAAGAGTGTGTATAGAAATTTTTCAATATTTTTCTTTCTGTGTATTTAAGTCTGTTCTTTATTATTTCTGTTCTTATGGAGATAAATAATATAGATTGTCTTTGGTTCTTTTTTTTAAAAATCAGATCAGCACAGTCTTTAACTGTTTTTAAATCTTCTGTTAATTTTTTTTCTTTAGCTTTTAATTCATTGTTACTTTATGTCATACATGTTTGGCTTTGCCCTTGTCTCTTTAACTTGTGCACTTCAGCACTTTGGTCAGCCATGGTTTGCTGTTTTTAAATGTGCTAGGCCTTTATAAATAAAAAACAAACTTGAAGCTTGAAATTTACTGTTTTCATTGTCTCCGTTTTTACAGCAAAACACATCGACGCCACTTTTTTCATTCTTGAAGTGAACTTTTTGATTCAGTGATTAGATTCACTGTTTTGCACCGCCTTGAACTTGAGAACATGATGCACCTGGGGCCAGTTGCAACTTAGCCACTAAATGTTCTTAAGAACTAATTTGACCAACTAGCAGTTAAGAGGTAATCAGTCTTACTTTTCCCATTCAAATTAGACTAATCTACCTTATTATGTAATTTACTTAAAAAAATTTAGGACCAGTCTTGAAAAAAAGAAAAAAAGAAAAATATAATGGCTAACTTTTAAGACTAGTCTAAGCAGTTTATGCAACCGAGTATCATAGTAAACATAGTCACTTATGTCTAAACCGAATGTAAACAGTTGATGTGTGTCAAATATGTATTGGATTCAATATATTGAATTCGGTGCTAAAGTGACAGCGGCCTAAAATAGCCCACCTGCTGCCATCTATGTCGTTAAAGTTAATCACTGTTCTTATTTTATTATTGGCTGTTCACTTGTATTTAATAATGTTTTAAATGTATATTAGTTAGACTTGTAGTTTTTGCAGTGGTATATAAGTTGGAATCGAGAATTGTGAAATTGTATCTACAATTGTGGTAGCTTATTAGAATACAATCTTACGTGTGTCAAAACAATGAAAACAAGTACAGTTGTAATCAAAATTATTGGCACCCCCGGTAAATATGAACAAAGATATTTAATGTTGTGGGCCTATTTTTTTTCTGGAGGTCCTGGACATCTTGTTCAGATACATGGTATCATGGATTCTAGCAATTTTTAACATAAAAGATCTAAACTTGACCGCTTCTAGAAATGGACTTATTGCTATAAATCTTATAATGTGCCGTGGTTGGATCTTCCATCAGGACAATGATCCAAAACAAACATCAAAATCAACACAAAAATGTGTCACTAGCCATCCCAGTCCCCTATCTTGAATCCTATAGAAAATTAGTGAACTGAAGAGAAGAAGCACCAACATGGATCTGGGAATCTGAAGGATCTGGAGAGATCCTGTATGGATGAATGGTCTCTGATCTCTTGTCAGGTGTTCTCCAAATTCATCAGGCAGTATAGAACAAGACTCAGAGCTGTTATCTTAGGAAAGGGAGGTTAAAAAGTAAGATTGGAACACACAAAAAAGTTGGAACACTGTACAAATTGTGAATAAAAACAGAATGCAATGATGCGGAAGTTTCAAATTTCAATATTTTATTCAGAATACAACAATGATGACATATCAAATGTTTAAACTGAGAAAATGTATAATTTTAAGGAAAAAATAAGTTGATTTAAAATTTCATGGCATCAACATATCTCAAAAAGTTGGGACAAGGTCATGTTTACCACTCGTGGCATCCCCACTTCTTTTATATAACAGTCTGCAAACGTCTGGGGACTGAGGAGACAAGTTGCTCAAGTTTAGGAATAGGAATGTTGTCCCATTCTTCTCTAATACAGGCTTTTAGATGCTCAACTGTCTTAGGTCTTCTTTGTCGCATCTTCCTCTTTATGATGTGCCAAATGTTGAAAGATCTGGACAGCAGACTGGCCATTTCAGTACCCGGATCCTTCTTCTACGCAGCCATGATGTTGTAATTGATGCAGTATGTGGTCTGGCATTGTCATGTTGAAAGAGACGACGTCTGGATGGGAGCATATGTTGTTCTAGAACTTGGATATACGTTTCAGCATTGATGGTGCCTTTCCAGATGTGTAAGCTGCCCATGCCACACGCACTCATGCAAGCCCATACCATCAGAGATGCAGGCTTCTGAACTGAGCGCTGATAACAACTTGGGTTGTCCTTGACCTCTTTAGTCCGGATGACATGGCGTCCCAGTTTTCCAAAAAGAACTTCAAATTTTTATTTGTCTGACCACAGAACAGTTTTCCACAGTTTAGATATGACTTCTTTTTTGACCTATAGAGTTTTAGCCGGTGAATGGCACGGTGGATTGTGTTTACCGGTAATGTTTTCTGGAAGTATTCCTGAGCCAATGTTGTGATTTCCATTACAGTAACATTCCTGTATGTGATGCAGTGCCGTCTAAGGGCCCGAAGATCACAGGCATCCAGTTTTCCGACCTTGACCTTTGCGCACAGAGATTGTTCCAGATTCTCTGAGTCTTTGGATGATATTATGGACTGTAGATGATGGTATCTTCAAACTCTTTGCAATTTTTCTCTGAGAAACTCCTTTCTGATATTGCTCCACTATTTTTCACCGCAGCATTGGGGGAATTGGTGATCCTCTGCCCATTTTGACTTCTGAGAGACACTGCCACTCTGAGAGGCTCTTTTCATACCCAATCATGTTGCCAATTGAGCTAATAAGTTGCAAATTGTTCCTCCAGGCCTCTTGGTCCTTTTTTGGAATGTGTGGCTCTCATGAAATCCAAAATGAGCCAATATTTGACATGACATTTCAAAATGTCTCACTTTCAACATTTGATATGTTATCTATATTCTATTGTGAATAAAAAATAAGTTTATGAGGTTTGTAAATTATTGCATTCCTTTTTTTATTCACAATTTGTACAGTGTCCCAACTTTTTTGGAATCAGGTTTGTATTTAATAAAAGGGTGTCAATAATCATGGCCAACATGTTTTGGAGAAAAGCATTTATTTCATAATGAGATTTTCCACCACATACAATTATTTTACTTAAATGAAATGTTAGAAGTTTCATATATATATATATAGAAATAAAATATCACAAGGATTTACAATGCAGATTTATTTTTACAGCCATCTTTTTTACTCATATTTACCAGGGTGCCAATAATTCTGACTATAACTGTAAGATATGATTCTTTCCTGGTCTATGGACGCCATTAAGTAGCCTTGCCACCCAATGTATAAAAGTGTAGTTCCACCACTGGGTAGAACTTAATTGTGACTTAATTCAGATACATTTTGAGGAAATGCATAAGGAATAATATATGTTAAACCAGTCATGATCAAATAATTACACCCAGAAACATAATCCAGCAAAATCACTGGTTTTGCTGTTAATTATCCCTCTTATTACTAGAGTTATAGTGATGTAGTTAGTTATAACCAACTCTATTTGAAAAAAAAAAAAATGTTCAGTGTGAAACAGCGATCAGAGTAGTCTGATTTCAAACAAATCACTAGTATGAACCAGATCTTTTTGAGTGAAATTTTATCAAGACTCTAGAAAAAGATCCAGTCTGTTGTAGTGTCACAATGTAGGCCTATGAAGCACAGCTCTCACAGAAGTCACCTTAAAGACTGCACCTTAAAGGGTTTCACCTACGAAAATTTGCAGAACGGTGGTAGGCCACAGTGACTGAGTTTGCCACTCATTTTCAGTACTTTTCACAAAAGCTCTACCATTAAAGAACCAGAATCATTAACAGGAAAAAGAATTGCAAAACAGGAATGCTACAATTCTCATGCCCCAAATAATTGTATTATGTAAAAGAAAAAGATATGTGACACACAAATCTACCACAGCTATCTGATTATTAAGTCTAATGTCCCATGTCAACATTTTAAGGTCCAAAAGACCAAAAAAAACAAATGGTGCTAATATACACTCATAGTGTGCTATAGTACTACCGATAAATCTTGATAAAATAACCTTTATCTCTGTACTGAAATCTCAGTTGGCCAGACAGTGATTCATCTTTTCTGAATCGTTAAAATATTGCTAAGGACATTGTGAGCCTGGAGACTAGTGTGCACTGCAAGTTTTTAAGGTGTGCAGTAACTTAAAAATGTTCATTAACGGCTGTTGAGAAAGTCATTATACAAAAACATTTGATCACAGATTTTCATTCTTGTATTTAGTAATGTTTTTCCTCCTTACTTGATCACTATACACAATTCTGTCTCATTTAAAGGTCCCCTCCAGAGTAGCTGAATTCACTGTACATAATTTTCCTGCTTGCATGAGTGAGAGCTGAATGATTGAAGGGAAGATTGTGTTCACGCAGTGTCAGATGTATCTCCTGGGGGCTGTTTGTGTATTTGTGTTTACTCTCTCAGGCAGCTGCTCTGACTTCACTTCCCCTATCGGTGCCCCTGCGTTCAGACAGCAGAGCGACTCTAAGCTCTTTCTGTTCTGTAGAGCCGATACACTGGAGATCACGTTTCACTAATGCCGTCTAAGGCCCAAGTAATTAACGTAATCTAAACCCACGTTGCCAAAGGAGAGGAGTCTGTAAATATTATCGCTGCATGGGAAAAAAGGATGTAGGTTTGTGTGTGTAGGCCATAGCCAGCCCGCTTCTCATTGGTGAGTTCTGTATTGACTTGATTAGTTACTAATTAAAAAGTTGACTGGGCCGAGGGAGATGACTTCATTAGCAGGGTCTCAGAGAGTGTAATTTTCCCTATTCATTCACACATCTCCTTGGCAGCAGGGAAAACAGGAGAAAGATGGCTCTCTCCAACAGGATCAAGCAAGGGCATACTGAAAGAGCAGCCTAAATGATCAGTCAGGGATGATTTATATGGTCTAAGGTACTAGATTGTTGTTCTTATTTTCAGAAAAATGTGATTGTTTCTTGTTTGGTCAAGCTAAAATAAAAAATCTAGGGTGTTATTTGCAGGTTTTAGTAGCTGTTTTGCAAATGATAGGGTGTTCTGGATGGTTACTTACCAAGTCTAAAGAGCCCACCTTCAAGTGCATCTCAGGTCAATCTTTTAATATTGCTGTTGTTGATTTTTTGATGTTATAATTTATTAAATACCTGGTGAATATTGAATATTATAGTCACTAATAGTTTGCCTCTACGTTGACCCATAGATTTACAAAACAACAAAACATACAACGCAAGTTCAAGTAAAATTAATTTTTTGTATTATGGAACAATAACAAATACCAAAACAATTTACGACAGCAACGAACAATAATAGATAGTAATGAACAAAAACAAAACCACAAATAATATTAAACTATAGCTTAAATCTTTTACACCATAACTGAGTCTTACATAGAGTTTTTAGAGTTTCTCAAAGAGTTTAAATACATATCAAAGTCAAAAATAAAAAGATGGATTTTTCTTTGATTATTTACATTTGTGAATATAAAATTTTGCAAGAAAAACTAGTAAATTAAGTACAAATTTACAATGGGAAGAAAGTCCCCAAAAACAATTTTTTTTGGCTTGTACAGAAGTTTGAAGATAGTTTGAAAAAAAAAAAAAACGCAATTCACACTGTCCCAAAACAAATGATTAATTGTCTCTTCAAACGGATGACAAAAGGAGCACATATTGCAATTGATAATAATTTTAATACAGACCAGCTACTTTATTAGATATACATTTTTTTTTCTGAACTTACACAAGCAGGTAAAAATAGCCTGATCTCTGTTAAGAATTGAGCTAATTTTTATGTTTGACAAGCTGCCAAGAGGACACTGATTAACAAATAGATCAGTGCTGTCAAAAATATGAGGAGGGCATTAAGGACCTTTAGGGCCAGGTTTGACTAAAGGCTTGACACAAAATGCTGTTTCATGCATACTGAGCTTTTTACACTGTTAAAGAGTTGGATTCCCATGCTAAACGGGGATAAAGTTTCAAAAAGCAAATTGGACGTTTGATTGAGTATTTCTGTGTCAAAAATACTCCTTCCGGTTTCTCACAAGTTTCCATAGACAGTAAAAGTTTTTTTTTGAGTATGGGTCTGTGTGACGTCAAATGGGGAGGAATGTTCTTGTACGGCCTCTGTTTGCGAGAACCAAGTTTTGTTTTGCTCTATCCTCTGCGTTTTCACGTTCGTCACCAGAACTTATGCTATGCCTGTGACACGCGCGTATGACAGTTAGCGGCAGTTTTAAGAGATTACAGTTTGTAAAGTTTTAAATATGGATATTTTTTCACAGCACAATCAATATCCTTTTGACCACTAGGGGCAGTTGCTCTGCTTGAAATCAAAATTTCATAAACCAAAACTTTTGGTGAGTTCAATTACTCCTGGAAAGTTTGTATTTAGTTATAATTATGATGTCATGTATTTTCAAATCAGTTTGGTTGGAGCAATATGGTGATGCAATTTTTCTACAAAAATAAACAGCAAGGATTTTAGCTCTACTTCTACAAAATGACAAATAAAGTACGCTCATCAGGAGTGTTTAATTTATGAAGGTGTTGTAAGCTAAATCACTATATATTTAAGTATTCAATACTATCATATTTTGTATATGCAACTTAGCCAGTTTTATTGTAAATGAAAAAAATATTCATTCCACATTTAGGCTATTTCAACAAATTACAGCAATTGTGATGATGCATCCATTGCGTCCGCCATGCTTTCTCATGGATGTGCCCCCAACTCAGAAACTCAAGCTCCAAGAAAGTTTCCCACTCCTAATTACAATATTGTGGTGACTTCCATGTGCGTTCATCTCAAAAATCTTTCTGACATGATTTGAACCCCCTATTAGCATGGCACAAACATATCACATATTTTGTTACCTCTATTACAGACATTCAGTTTGCTCACGTTGTGACTTTCGCTGTGCAATGCCAGTAAGGTTTAGAAATGTATTGCATTGTTTAGTAGCATACATTTGTCTGATGAATGCACAATAATGCACAATAGTCATTAATGTCTTAATGTCGAGCAATTATGGGTGACTTTTTTTTTTTTAAATTCTCTGTTACTTTTAGCACTCTTACCAAGAAACATTGCGTGGCTGAGGTCCCAATGCCTTGACTGCATGCTGTATTGCAGGTACTGTTCTTTTAACATCTCTCTGCAGCACATTGAGTCCATAAGCTTGCTTGACTGCGCAGATCTGGCTTTTCTGGGAGAGAGATGAGCCCAAAGTAGGATCTATGTTTCAGCAGCTGGTTCTGTTATCTCTGTGCTGCTCTCTCCCTCAATGCCGCCCCTGGCATCTCTACATCTCTGCAGATGACACTGCTGGGAATTGCTATCAAACCTCCCAGATGCCAGCGTGTTTATCATTAGCTTGAGTTGGGAAAGTGAGACTATTGTCGTGGAACTGTTTCACATGAGGAGGTATAAGAGCAGCTGCTAAAGGCATAGACAGACTTGCAGACACTCTCCCTTCCAGCCCATTTGTATCCATTCTACAGCGTGAGTTTGCAGCTGTAGCGAATGATTTTAGTGTGTGTGTGTGTGTGTGTGTGTGTGTGTGTGTGTGTGTGTGTGTGTGTGTGTGTGTGTGTGTGTGTGTGTGTGTGTATTTGAGGCAAATATAGGCCTCTCTCAACAAACATGTAGAAGTGCTTTTATGCTTGGATGAGCATCCTCACATATTTGACTTCCATATTGAATTTCATTTAACCTGATGAAAAAACAATGCATTAGCAAACAATGGGGTGCATGCACACTCTTCAAACAACTGGGTGGGTACACTGAGGCCTCAGAGGGGATCCTATATGCTCACACTGTAGAACGAGGGCAGCCATTAAGTTAGTTTAGGATTGTTGGATTAATGTAATTTATTTACATGCTAATTTAAAAAGAAAATCAAATTAAGATAGGCTTTATAAATTATTATAAGTAATAATTGGTTTTATGAATGTCTTTAGAAATACAGAGGGAATGACACTGTTACAAAATTGTTACGGTATAAGCAAAACACATATATGAAAATGTACTCTGCCGTTCCAAGTTTGGGGCCGGTATATTTTTAAAAAATATTTTTGGATTAAAAAACACAGTACAACAATAATATTGCAAAACTGTATTACCATTTAAAACTGTTTTTATTTTATTTTTTTATAAATGTTACTTATTCCTGTGATGGCAAAGCTGAACCAATTTGACCAATTTAATGCATCCTTATTGAATAAAAAAAATTGTTTTATGCAATATTTTTTATGAAAATTATTATGCAAGTGATGTATTTTAGTACTATAAACGTTCAGATTTTAGTTTGTTTTATTTCTCATATCTTTATAGATAACTGGTTTCAATCTCAGACAGGTTTGTTAAATAGTTTTCCAGGTCTAGCCTACTTAAAGGGATAGTTCACCCAAAAATGAAATTTCTGTCATTAATTATTCACTCTAATTTTGTTCCAAACCCATAAGACCTTCATTCGTCTTCAAAACACAAATTAAGGTATTTTTGATGAAATCCAAAAGTTCTCTGACCCTTCCATAGACAGTTATTTAATGAACAGGTTCAAAGGTAGTAAAGACATTGTTAAAATAGTCCATGCGTCTACAGTGGTTCAACCTTAATTTAATGAAGCGATGAGAATACTTTTTGTGCGCAAAAACAAACAAACAAAAAATATCGACTTTAAATAAAGTTCAATTGCTGTCTATGGAAGGATCAGAGAGCTCTCAGATTTCATCAAAAATGTTTTAATTTGTGTTCAACAACATGAGGGTGAGTAATTAATGACAGAATTTTGAACTTGAACTATCCCTTTAAAGAGGTTGTTCCATTTTATTAAGCAAGTTACAGTTCTCATGCAATATGGGGAGGAAGAAAGATTTTTCTGAAGATAAAAAAAATGTATGCAAAAGGCATGAAAACTAATATTGTGTGAAAACTGAATGGAGATTTTCAAACTATCAAAAGATTTGTGAGTAATTTACAGCACAAGAGAACTCGGTTAGATAAAGGCTTATTAAGGAAAGTTTCTCACAAAGAGAAAAGTTTACAGTGGGTGTAGAAAATTAATATGTTTTATTGCTGTAGTGTTTTCTGCAGCATGGGATAGTGTGTTGTCCTGAATGAAAATCCTTTTATTTCAGAAGGCACTATGCTTATTTTTATATCATAGCAGAAAATGGTCAGTTATAAACTCCATTTATCTTGCAGAAGTCATTTTGACACCCTCAGAGACCGTAAAGGGACCTTCCATCTCACTTCCCAATATTCCAGCCCACTCACCAGCCATCCAGAAATCCATCCATCTTAACCATCCATTCATCATTGAATAAAATAACTAATTAAAAAAATGAGTCTTCATGTATTTCTAAGCCTTTATATTTCTATTTCTTTGGTTAGAGGTGCACAAAATGATTATATGATGCTGTTCACTTTATTTAAACAATCAATCTTGATTTAACATCATTATATCAGTTTCTGTTTAAAATGTGATTGCTTCATGTTAAAATGACTTTACTTTTAACGTTTACTCTTTGACATAACTTGATGTTTTCATTTTGAAATAACATGGGGGGAAATAACATGGGGGCTGAATTCGGAGAGTAAATTTTAAAATAGTGCTATTTTATGAATTTTTAACCATATGAGAAAATGGAGAGACTTTTTAATGTGCTTGGGTTGAGCACCTGCTATATATTTTATAAATATATCCTACAAACTCGGTTTAATGTTCAAAATAACTAAACATTAAACACTTAAACTCTAACAGGTATTTCCATATTCTTAAAAAACACAGAAACCTCATGCAAATCTGCCCAAGGGCACCAGTCTGAACAGCAACAGCACTGGTTGGCTGAACAAGAGTAAATTATGTTCAGGAAACATTCACAGAAAACGTCAAATGAAACTGGTGTGATCTCATTCATCATGTTGGATGAATTTTACTCATCAGTGCGATTAAACCAGTTTACTTTCAAATAAATCAGTTTAAATGTGTGGAATAAGGTGTTTAAATTAGACTAACAAGCTTTTTTTTTTTTTATGAGTGTGGCAACTTTACGCACAACTGCCAGCCTGCATGGAGAGGTTCTTGAGACTCCAGTGACACCATTGAGCTGACCGAATTCTCTTCTGTTGTAAATTATTCGCAAATCTCATGATAATTTGATAATCTCCATTCAGTTTTCACACAATATTAGTTGTTTTTATGCATAACAGTGCACCATTTCATGCTTTTCATATTCAGACAGATCTTTCTTCCTCCTCAAATTGCATGAGAACTGTTTAATAATGTGGAACATTATTTTAATAAAGCAGGGTTTCCATTGACCTAAGTAGACCTGGTAAACTATTTAAATGTGCCCTTGAATGATATCTACATAGAGGGCATGTGACTTATTTAAGGGTTGAAATTGTCCAGATACGGTTTTACATTTACAACCCCTAGAAATTGTCCCTAGAATGAAATGGTCTGTTTTTGCCTTATTAAGAAGGGTCATTAATATTAATGCGGAGCTCTGATCTGATTGGCTTATTTCTGTAGCTCAGCTACACAAGTGTAGTTATTCAGCCAACATAATCGCCAACAACACAAGCGGCTTGTGAGTCCTGACAGAACACAGACCGACTGAATGACACTTTCAGTAGAACATATTAAATGGAGATCGCTGAAATGCAGCTTACTTGTTTATTGGTGTTTTCAGATTGAGCTGGTTGCAAGGTGGTTGCCAGACTGCATATGTTTAAGTAAAACACCATATACGCGTTCGTTTAATAGAAAAGCTATGATTGGGCGATTTAATTACTGAAATCTGGCAACCGCATTTTTCCCCACCGACAAAACCAAAGAGTGATTTTTAGTTTTTATTTTATACTACATTTAAGTCTCGTCTTTTTTCGTCAACACTATTGCATGTTTATGTAGTCACAATAATCGTTTAAGTACGTTTGTGTCATCTTGTCTTAGTCATGGAAAAAAAGGTTGTCAATTAACATTTTCGTCATATTTTCGTTAACGAAACTGGAACTAGTCAGAGCAAACTAACAACTTTGAATTAATTTGGTGCGGTATCCTGTTGATAAACATCAGCCATGCCTGTTGACAGTTCTGTTCTGTGGGAAGGCTGTGAAAAGTGCTCACATCCCCTGCACAGCCTGGAACATAACATTCATATCCATGATCTGCCGTTTTCACTGTATTGTCCTCATTTTCACAATAAATGCAGAACTTCTGTTGATTCGGTGCAGGTCCACGTTAATACTGGCTGGCCTTGAACATGGGCTGGTTATATGCAAATCTGGGGAGGCATAAATATTAATGATCTCGACGGTTACGTCCCTGTCAGTGTTATGTTGGGATTCTCCCGTTTTTCAGTGGTCTTTTTCAAGCACACAATTTACATATGAAGGAGGAAACAATGGTTTTTGAGGCTCATGGTGTGTTAGTTCCATGTACAGAACTCTTATTATTCAACTATGCCAACGTAAATACAGTTTTCCATTCTAGGGCATTCTTTAACCAAACTGTCTTGAGATTGTTACCAGTTATCTAAAAAGATTTGGAGAAATAAAACAAACAAACACTTTCTTTGAAAAACTAAAATCAGAATTTTTATTGTACTGAAATCCTACTGATGTCCCTTGCATAATCATTTGTAACACAGTGTATGACTATGAATGTATTACATCTATCCATTCTACAGTACTGGCCTTGGCTTTAACCATTTTCAATTTCCTATCATATTGTCCCATCTATCAAAAGAAATATTTCCCAGATGTGTTATTTCATATGTGAAGTAAAGCACTTGAACAGCCATGCTAAATCACTCATCATGCTGCAGGTCATACTGGGGTCAGCAATAAGTTATCTATAATGTGGCCGCCCTCCTGGTCAATATTTGAGTGGTTTGGCTTTAATCATAGAAAGAAAATGCATGTACTTTTTAAGTAGAGTCCCTTTGACTCCAACAGTTATCAGCAGGGCTTCTTTTCCTGTTGTTAGGCTGATGGGGTGGCTTCCCTGGACTGCTGTTCCTGCATTTAATGCAGGTCTGAGATTGAGTCAGTCAGAGTCATGGTTATCTCAGCCACCTGTCTCATAACGACACTGAGGGGAGGCTCATATGAGGCCCTGGCACAGCAGCAAGTAATTATGCTGCCATAACAGGTGACTTGTAGCAGATTGTGGCAGTGATGTGCTGTGTGTGCGCATGCATGCATGTGCAAATATCTTCTTTTTTTTTCTTCTTCTTCAGTACACTGCAGGGCAGGTGTTACAGTGGATCCTGGTAATGCCAAGCAAGCATTTTCCTAATAGAAAGAAGTCTGAAATAACTGGACATTATACTATGCCTTTTGTAGCACAGCTACCTCTCTGTATTTATTTTTTATTTTTGGTTAAAATGATACAAAATCTATTTTTGAGCAAGTACATAACCAGCCAGTGTTCAAAACCATCTCCTTCCCTGATTCACAATGGTAAGCTTGTAATAATGTTATAATTTGAGTGGTACTGATGGATTTCCGCTGGAATTTCGAGCATGCAGCTTTTACATCACATCTGTATAAAGGAGGAGTCCGGCTAGTAGTAGTATCACGTGAGGTTGCTACAGGTGGCGGATCATTTATAGCCTTTTCTCAGAGTAGTACAAATAATTAAACATATAATTTTTGATGCCAGATTGTAATCCAGAGGTCCAAATGACATCATCAGTGACGACTGGAGATTCACCCGTAGTCAAAAGCAAAAGATAAACACTAATACTTAATAAGCACTAAATACACGTAGTCACACAATGCTGACGTTGTTAACATTAACAATTTGAGAACATAGTATAACAATAATAATAGCCTAATTTGCACGGTTTGATGTTATACGAGCTAAGCAACCGGTAGATTGAATCACCTTTATTGAAACGTTTTTCTTCTCAGTTGGTCAGAACAAAAGTGGCAGACATGTAACTTACTTTAGATGACATTTTCCGGTGAAAAGTATTTTGGTCATACATCAAGACATAGATCCCGTGATTCCAAAGAACAGTATCCACATTGGTGCAGTGACTGTCAACCACACATACTCCTCAAAACATTAGATTCATCTGCTCTGAGGAGCCGTGCTGATGCACAACACATGAAGATAATAAGTCAGCAAATAACTGCAATTGCAGGTTTCAAACAGAGATGGCAACAAAGAGGCAAAACCTATGGACTGCAGCTTTAAAATAATACCAATATAATATGGTCAAAGTTAGATTTTTACTCCCTTTAAAACTATGAAGTATTTAAAAACTAAATATTGTACCCCTAAGAAAATTCACAATGATTAATTTTATAGAAGTGCTATTCCTGGAAAAGCCTTCCGACACACAATGTCTACAAGCAGAGACAGATGGAAGCTGATCTTAAATGTCTCAGGTCTCCTGCTGTCTGGCACTATGGGACTGTAGGCAAGCAAAGGCCATGATAGATTCCAGGCATGGGCTCAGCTGCTGCAGTCTGTGTTGTGTATTGATCATGGCTTTAATGGTTCTCCATCTGCCAGGTGATGATGGAGGTCCAGGGTGAAGGCAGCCGCAGTACGGTGCTATTTCTGCCGGATCTGAGTCCGCTGACGTCCTTCTCTAACCACACCAGCCGTGTCCCAACATGCTCCCTTCCAAACTCACTGTGTGTGCTGTGCAGGATAGACTGCCCTTGTTCTTATTAAGGGAGTCGATGTGTTTTTTGTGTGTGTTAGACTGCTGAGTCAATGGGATCTGTGGTTAGCCTGCGCTGCTTGATCCTGCTGTCTGGTTTGGAGAAGTAGAGTGTCACATATCCGTGTAGTGTAGGCGGTGTGGTTGGAAAACTGGCTACACTGAGGATCTATTGCATAGCAATTGAAAAGCACTGTATATTCAGCTGCCTGAACTGTAACATTATTAACCATCAAGGACGAGTATAAGAATGAGGGAAGGTCCCGAGCTATCTTTTTCTCATTATTGTTTACATTTGAATAATAGCAACTGTCAAGGTGACTGTCTTTTCTCTGAGGAGCCTATTAAATTTTCTGATGGACCGCCAAGATTGCAGACTGTTCAATATGCATATTGCCGCTTATAGAATAAAGGTGAACTTGTGGATTTAAAAGAAAAGACCTAAAATTGTTCCCTGGGGCCCTGCGAATTGATGTCTTGTCCTTTCTTTTAATGATTAATACTTGATTAATTTAAAAGACTGTCACACCTGCCCTTCACTGAGGTGCCATAACATACCCACCCTCCATGTGCTACCAAGTCAACTTTAATCAGGGGCATCTAGCTAAAGCTCTCTTATAAATATTGTTGTTAATTTTCCTAATTTCAGATGTACACGCCTCTGGTGTATAACTCTGGTGTGCACATTAGCTATTAAAACAACATACATTTGATTCTGGGCTTTTTAGACAGAAAAGAATATGTACAGCACATTGCATAATGGCATATACACTACTGTTCAAAGGTTTGGAGTAAGATTTTTTTTGTTGTTGAAAGAAATTAGTTTTTATTTTAGTTTTATTCAGCAAAGCCTTTCTGCAATTTTACATTTTCAAAAAAAAAAAAAAATAGTTCTGTATGACTTATAAGCTTGTTTCCTCATGTGGGGATCTATATCTATCCTAAAAAAATAATGGTTCTCACAGTGTTTTCACAGTGATGCCGTAGAAGAACCATTTTGGTTCCCCAAAGAACCTTTTTACAATATGTAATATAAGTCTCAGGTGTCCCCAGGGTGTGCATGTGAAGTTTCAGATCAAAATTCCAAACAGATCATTTAATATACAAATAGAAAATGCCAATTTTTTGGTTTAAGAAAAATTAGCTGTTTTGTGTGTGTCTCCTTTAAATGCAAATGAGCTGCTGCTCCCCACCCCAGAGAGTGAAGCCTTCACAGCTCATGAACATGTGAATGAAAACTGAAACATGACACATCTGTTTGTTTTGATGATCATCTCTATCGTGGACTTGCTCACAGGACATTGCAGTTCTTCATCATTATGAAATATTATCATCCGCATGCGTTTTAAAGCCATATCACTCTGAACTTGATCACAAACACCCGACGCATGCGCACACAGAATTGGATGTCAGTGCATCAGTGAGTATTAAACTAGACTAGTTCTCTTTAATGTGTTATTGGGATTAATCCGTCAAATGCTCACAAGGTTATGTCAGAAACACACTAAGTTCTCCTGAAAACCGTTGATTATGTCTGTGCATGTATGCAGCAAGTACAGAAATACCATTGTGTATACCCGTATACCATTGTGCATACCCGTGTGTATATTACATCGGTGTCCTAACGTGAAAGCAGTGTAATATACAGTACCTACTGCCTTATCTGCTGTTAAAACGAATCGAACAACAGAAGAAAAACAGAAAATCACTCACTGCGCTTGACTGAATAACTTTGGTAGCTTTATTAAGAACACATTTCTTACTTGAATGCTGCTGTTAATGCTCTGGGCAGGAGATAAACATGGCAGACTGTGTACAGCTCTCGGAGGGAGGGGTCTGTGCTAATACGGCAGTGTCCATCAACACTCGTGGGCGGGGCCTGTGAAAGGTGACGTCACATTGGCTGTGAACGGCTCATTCTGAGACATTGCCTATGATTTATGGGGATTTAAAAAGAAGAAGTGGGTGGATTTTCACCGTTATACAGTGGTTGTGTACACGCTGCTAACACATATTTCTAACACCATGTAAAACTGAATTTTGCATAATAGGTGCCCTTTAAAGAATATTTTCAGTATATCTACTGTTCTTAACCTGCAGATTTGTTCAATGTACACATTTTTTAATTTTATAGCATTGGAGATGTACACTGCTTGATTTAACCACACTTATTTAACCAGGTCATTATATCTCTAATGTCTAAAATTAACCTACACCATGATTTCATGGTCTTTGTTTTGGTTCCATTTGCATTTCTTCTTGTCCTTGAATTGTTTCCCCCTGAGATCAGTAGAGCCCAATTAAAAACAGAATACAAAATAGTCTCATGTTGAACCTAATAACTACTGTGTTGCCTGTCTAGGTGGTCAGGATACAGGCTATCAATAAGACTTCTATCAGTATTGATTCTAGCAACTCAGTCTTTGCCTGTATCTCTGTTTGAAGTCGCTCAGGAGCAGGCAGATGTCTGAATGTGGTCATGCCTTCCCCTCAGTCTCAGAGGCTGATGATGGAGTGGGTCCAGGTTCTGTACGAGCCCCAGGGACACCAGACTAATTCTGTGAGTCCCTCTGAATAATGACTGCGGGCACACAGGGTTGACTGAGAGGAATTGGAACATTTGCCAGTACTAGTTATATAGTACTGGGGCTGCACACTTCTACAAGGAGGGTTAATTACAAGCACATAGATAAAAGCTAATAAATCCAGCAACATAATGGAAGGAGCAAGGGACCAATCCCACTCCTCATTCATCTCCTGCCATTTAAAGAGGCTCGACTCCACGCTGGTAGAGTGAGAGACCATATAGCGGCTTTATGAGTTCAAAGGCGGGTTTGAAATAATCGTGACAGCGTGCACAACTTCAATGGCATTTTCTGTCAGTCAGCTGCAACGCGCAACATAAACCGTGGACTAGGATGGCTTTCAAGTCAAAGACCAAAACTTGTATCAGCTTGAATCAATAAATCAGCCACTGTCCAGTAAATCATTTAGCGGCTGAATTAAGGGCTGTAACTTATGAACGCTTCATACTGACCCAGCTGATGGATCTGTGCTTACCAGATAAACACTGCAGCAGGTCAGTGCAAATCAAATGTCATTACAGTCCAGATTGCTGGAGGCTGAGGTACTGCTCACATTTGGGCTCCCAGCCTCTAGTGTTTGTTATAAAAAGGCCACTGTTCACTGGTTTTGACAAGAGATATCGCACCAAAGGTGAGAGAGGGAAACACAGGCAGTGTGTGATATGTTCTGCACATTTAGACATTTGTATGATGCACAGATTCCAAAATATAAAGACAGCCTAATATTTTTTTTTAATAATAGCCTATGTTATTAAATATATCAAATATTATAAAGACATACCATTTAAAAATGTGGGGGTTTTAAAAATAAATGTAACTAGTTAGTTTTTAAAAAAGTTCAAGGGTGTGTTTATTTGATCAACTATACAGTAAAAACAGTAATATTGTGAATATTACAATTTAAAATCATGTTTGTTTTCTATTAAAATATATTTTAATTGTATTTCTGTGATGCAAAGCTGAATTTTCAGCAGTCGTTACTCCAGTCTTCATTGTCACATCCTTCAGAAATCATATGCAGATTGGACAATATTAAGGATTAGAGATGTTCCGATTTCCTTTTTTCCTTCCCAATACCGATTCTGATACCTGTGCTCAGGGTATCGACCGATACCGAGTACTGATCCGATTCCTGGGTGTGTATCTGTATATACAGCTCTATATACTACTAGCCCTGTATGAATTGCTAGAATTATTTTATGGTGTCAGACGTATCCTTTAATAAAACATGAACAAATACATACGGTGAACTACTGTATTTATTACAGTATTTTTATTATCTGACATGCATTTGACAGTAATATTATTTATTTTTCTTAAGAGAAAAAGAACTTCAAATGCAGAGACAAATCTAACTCCACAAACTGAAAAGGTATTTTAGTTTTACAATATAACGGTATAAAAAGTGCAACAAATAAATCTAGGAATATAATATATATATATATATATATATATATATATATTAATCAGAAAATAATCTCTTTACAACAAAACAAGTAAAAAAAAAAAGCAACCATCTAGGCATAATTATTATTATTAGTAGAGATGTATTATTATTACATAGAGACGTAGCTAAATCAAATATATACAATATTTATATAAATTAACAGCATTTATATATAATATATAGATTATTAATACATATATAGATTAATATAATAATACACTATTAATATATAGATTCATTTTGATTATTTTTATTCACAATACTATATATGTGCTGTCAAAAGACTAATCAAAGTTAATCAGATGATTTTGAACCACAGAATACATTTAGCAAATTTAATGAATGGAAACAAATATTACATTAGACGTTTCATTAATATCTTAAGGGCATTTCAATCTTGACCGTCCTAAAAAACCCAAAATGTTTTGCTTTTTTTGCAAATGTCCCTTTGTGGCCCCTCCAGGGTTAGAGGATCTTAGTGGCCCCCCTCTCCATCACAGGTCCTGATGACACAAGACACATTTACATCTCACGTCATAAAGTGGAATACTTCCCAAGGACATACATTAAAATATATATGTGGAAAATGCATTATACAGCCGTTATGCCATACTGAGACATCTGGCTGCAGGCTTTGTGACTCCATAGGGATGAGCTGCCAGGCCTCGAGTGAGAAACAGCAGAGCTTTTCCTGTTTTCCTACAGTAATGAGCATTTCCGCACTTTCCCTTTGAAAGTAGCAGTTCGGCTTTGGCAGTCAGGCACCTACAAATGCCACTACCTCATTTTTAAACTAGTGTCACTGTGTGACAAAATGCGGAGACTTACGGAACAAGCTGCTGTTGTTGTTGTTTCTCGAATATATCGGCATGGTTTGCTGCCTTAACGCTTGTCTTTAGGTGCCATGAGACAAACGGATCCGTTCTCAGTGTTGCTCCGAAGGGCTGGCTGAGCGAGGCATTGTGGTTAATACCTGATTTAATATGCCAGTGCACCAATGTGTGCCCTGATATCACTCTAATTGATGCTGCCGTGTGATGCCACATTTGCTCTGTTGATAAATTGTTAAATAAGCAGGGCTCTCCGTTGCCCCCACCTCTCTCATCTCGGGCTTTGTTTGTGTGCCAAGTGAACACTCGGCTCTGACAGGCGTTCTGTTGGGGGATTTGAGTTTGTGCATGGCTGGTCAACCTTATTTGTATTGTTTGTCACGAAGACACTGTTGTTCTACGGCTCTGCAGGGAGTTTGCTCGGCCTCTATCTCCTCTCAGTCCTTTATCTCTCTATTCGCACACTTCCTCAGAGCACGCAGCCAGAGCTGAGATCCACTGTCTGTTGGCTCTTTGATGATATTGTTAGGGATTGTGGAATCGCATCCTAGAGCTGCGACTTTCAATCAAACCCGGAAAAATGAGAGGGCCATGGAGATGCGGAACACGAAGTTGGGGTGAATACCGTCTCAATGCACTTAGTTTTTTGGTCGAGGTGGAAAGAGCCTCATTGTCCTTCCCTTAAGTGTTGGCTCAGTAAAGGGGATTATAGGGTTGCTCTGTCTTCCTGTTGGTCTCTGAATGAAGTGAGTCTAATTTATCTGCCAGCTCTCTCAGTGTCTGTGCACTTTGGATGGTAGGTTAGTCACATGAGTAGAGCTTGTGCAATGCGCTAACCTGTGGCTTTTCGTTGGTCACTTATATCAGAGATTTTCAAAAGACTCACGAATACGAAAGGAAAATCCGTACTCCTTCTTAAAATATAGAGGCAGATCAATATTTGCCATTTTTGTTGCATTCCATGTCAACAGTGAAAGCTCAGAAATGGGGAAAAGCACTTGTTTTTTTTTGCAGGACTGTAAAGAAGTTTTAAAGATATCTTAATATCCTTTTAGATTCTGTTTTTTAAACTTTTATTTGGTAATCTTCTTCATGTTAAAGGCCCTATATTTCAATCCCAGAGATATGGAGATCTTATACTAGGGCTGAACGATATGGACAAAATTTCATATATCGATTTTTAGGCCAGATATCTCGATATCGATACAATACGATATGACTACGTGTTCGGTGAAAACCAAGTATTTCTCAGAAAAATATAAAGATCATAATACAAAAAATAGTGGAAAGTATAGTTTTATTTTTAAGAACAAGTCATCAACATTAACATAAATCACACACTGATGTCTATGGAAGAGGTAATAATAATCCTTTCCATTATAATTCGACACGTTTTATTCATATCAGATACACATTGTGTAAGTAACTTCAATGTGTACTCTATTCTATTCCCAGTTCACCAGCCACTTACTTTTAAGTATTTCGGGAGAAGTGGATGAATTCATGTGTTGTAAACATAGAGGTTGTAAATCCAACAGATCCGATTCTCTGAACTGCATCTGCGGCACAAACTAACAACTATACTATAGCGATCGTTATAAAGGTGTTTAAACAACAATATACTTCCACTTGGATGTATTTGTCAATCGGAATATCAGATATTTCATGCCACAGCTAACACATTTGTGAATATTCTGAATAAAAAAGGAAAAATGACATAAAAGCTGCTGCGTGTCACGTGACAAGTCACCATGGAAATCTATATTTATAGATTTTTTATTTATATGATATTTAATTATTTTACATACGCATCTGCTTGTATACGATCGCTTGTTTTATTGCGTCTCCTTCGCCTGTGTTTTGATCAGGAGATTCTGTGCTCATTCAGAAGATGTGTAATAGAGCCGCTATATAGCGTATAAAAGTGAAAACACGGAAACATGGAAAAATCAGTGTTTGGTAGGGAAGCGTTTTCTCACAAATTATGGAAAATTCAGTGTTTGGCGGGGAAAGAGTTAATAATATTTTTATATTTATTTTTAGTCTTACCTCTAGATTATCTTCTAACTCAACAAAGCAAATAGTGCCTGTAATTTTTGTAATTAATTAATTTATTTATATATATATATATATATATATATATATATATATATATATATATATATATATATATATATATATATATATATATATATATGTGTGTGTGTGTGTGTGTGTGTGTGTGTGTGTGTGTGTGTGTGTGTGTGTGTGTGTGTGTGTGTGTACTATGTATGTTTGCATATGTATGTGTTTATTGCTTGCCAATTCAAGATTAGAGCACTCTGTAAAGTCTACTCCAGCACCTCCCAAAGACTTTCAATGAATTTAATCCTGAATGATCCTTCATGCTCCTAGCCTCCTTCCCAACCATTCTTTCACAGTTTGAGCCTGATGAATCTTGATTTAGCAAAAATGAAAAATGTTACATTTCTATTTTGCATTCTCTTTGGCAGTCATTAGACTAAAAATGTACCCAACGGAACAACTGACCAATAAGAAGAAATACATAGGCTTAATCCATCTGCTTGATAATTACTGCTCTGTATTTCTTAAATGTTCACTTGGGCTACATTAAACTCATGAAATTGATTTTTCTCAGAAAGCAAACAAGCATCTATACTACTTCCTAGAATCCAAGATGATGTTATTCTCACTTGTAAACAGTGGAGGCAGAGCACACGGCACTTAGCACATCAGATTGTCAGCATGTCCCTCACAAGCCCCCTTTCTAAGCTCTTCTCTCTTGTTGCGCTGATGTGTGCAAAGCTGGACGTGTCTCTAGACACCCTGTCATAGCGTGTGCTGCCGTGGTTCCAGGCCTCCATTAGGTCCTGGTCATTTGAGTGCAGCACCAACACAGCACACTAATGCACAGCTTCTCAGGGCTCTGCCTCAACAGAGAGCCAGTTGCTTTCAGCCTGAAACAAGGGAGCAGGCACCACTTTACACTGCACATGTCCCTGTGTGCAAGGACCACTTGCTAAATTTACTTGACCTGATACACAAAACTAATGGCTTGTTTTTAGGTGCATCTGGAGCAGCTCTTGTTTGTGAAGCCTGAAAGGGTCTTAATAATCTCTTATAGTAATAGTAGCTTCTCTATCGCACAGTTTCAAATTTGGCAGAAGATGTTTTAATAAAAACAACGTGATTACATAGATGCTCTGGAGCTTTAAAGTTCTGACATCTCTGATTACCTAGAAGTCTGTTGACTTTGAAGTGAAGTTCAGAGGCTCTACACAGACAAATCCACAATCAAGGTGCAGGGGCTGCTTCTAAATGAGAGACTGTTAAGGGCAACAGGCTTTGGCTTTAATCTCTTTTAGAACAAGTTTGAGCGTGTTTGGTGTCTGTATCCAATGGGATGTACAAGTTTTTGCAGCTCAGGAGGCCCAGTCGGTAAAATGAATGAAAACTTGCTGTCCAGGGGAAGTAGATTAACAAGGGTTTCTACTTGTGATCTAACGTTTGTCTCTACATAATGCAAAATGACATGGGAGTCCTAACAAGGTATACACATGCCCAGAGGGAGGTCACGCACTCGTGCCGGCTGATATCTTTCCTTTCGACCACAAAGTGTGGCTGGGCTCTGGCTATCGGTGATGATGTCAACTCTACTTCAGTGGTGTATTTGTTTTCCTTCAGTGGAAAACAGACAAAGATGTTCAATCACATAAATCTGGGGTTTGCACACTGAGGCCCATGTGAAATACAAATAAATTATTGTTAAATACAGTACATTAATGCATTATATACACTGAACCGCATCTTTTGTTTTTGCCCCCATTTTTCAACTCAAAGATCTAAGACTTTTTCTATGTACACTAAAGGCCTCTCAAATATTGTTCACAAATCTGTCTAAATCTGTGTTGTTGAGCAATTCTCCTTTGTTGAGATAATCCCTTCACCTCACAGGTGTGGCATAATACGATGCCGATTAGACAGCATGATTATTGCAAAGGTGTGCCTTAGGCTGGCCACAATAAAAGGCCACTCTAAAATGTACATATCTGCCACAGATGTCACAAGTTTTGAGGGAGCATGCAATTGGCATGCTGACAGCAGGAATGCCCACCAGAGCTGTTGCCCGTTAATTGAATGTTCATTTCTCTACCATAAGCCGTCTCCAAAGAGATATATATACATTTGGCAGTACATCCAACCGGCCTCACAACTGCAGACCACGTGTAACCACACCAGGCCAGTACCTTCACATCCAGCATCTACACCTCCAAGACCGTCTGAGACCAGCTACCGGGACAGCTGCTGCAACAATTGGTTTGCATAAACAAAGAATTTCTGCACAAACTGTCAGAAACGGTTTCAGGGAAGCTCATCTGCATGCTTGTTGTCCTCATTTGAGTCTCGACCTGACTGTAGTTCGTCGTCGTAACCGACTTGAGTGGGCAAATGCTCATATTCGATGGCATCTGGCTTTTTGGAGAGATGTTCTTTTCACGTATGAATCCCGGTTTTCAATATGCAGGGCAGATGGCAGCTAGTATGGCGTCGTGGGTGAGCGGTTTGTTGATGGATTGAGTGGCCCATGGTGGCGGTGGGGTTATGGTATGGGCAGGCGTATGTTATGGTCAACGGGGTGCATTTTATTGATGGCATTTTGAATGCACAGAGATACCGTGACGAGATACTGAGGCCCATTGTTGTGCCATTCATCCACGACCATCGCCTCATGTTGCAGCATGATAACGCATGGGCCGATGTTGCAAGGATCTGTACACAATTCCTGGAAGCTGAAAACCCAGTTCTTGCATGGCCAGCATACTCACCGGACATGTCACCCATTGAGCATGTTGGGGACCCTCTGGATCGGTTTTTACGACAGCATGTTCCAGTTCCTGCCAATATCCAGAAACTCAGCACAGCCATTGAAGAGGAGTGGATCAACATTCCACAGGCCACAATCAACAACCTGATCAACTCTGCGAAGATGTGCAATATTAAAGCTGTCTAATCAGCATCTTGATATGCCACACCTGTGAGGTGGAGGGATTATCTCGGCAAAAGAGAAGTGCTCACTAACACAGATTTAGACAGATTTGTGAACAATATTTGAGAGAAATAGGCCTTTTGTATACATAGAAAAAGTCTTAGTTCTTTCAGTTCAGCTCATGAAAAATGGGAGCAAAAACAAGTGTTGCATTGGATACAATATATAAGACAATTATTTAATTTTAGGGGGAAAAAATGTCTTTATAAAATCACACAAGTTTTCACACTAGGGTAAATGGACAATTGAAAAAAAAAGATTTTTAAAGCAAATTGTGCCAATCACAATACAAATACATTTAAATGATTCCCAATATCTCTGGTATTGAACCATATAGGGCTTTAAAAATTAAGATTCCCCACAAAACATTTCAGAATTAGAATCTTAAATAAACCCATTCAGGATGATACCTTTGCAATTAATGCCATACTCCTGATAACCCTGTTGGGGGTTATTCTGTAAATTTAATTTCAGCTGGTGGTACATAATCCTTTACATGCCATAATAACTGTGAGAAATGTAGTCATACTTCACTGGATTATCTCACTATCTAGATTAAAAAGAACATGATTGGTTAAGAAAGCATATGCAAGTCCTAAAGCATGACTGCCAGGCTGCAGATGTTGGGTGGGGGTAGCAACTATTAAGTACTAATATCAGTATCTATTTTGCCCTGCAGGATTACATCAGTATACACTGTCAAATCAGTGACTGACTGACTAAAAAGAGGACAGCTGTGTTTCCACGCTGCAGGTGAGACAGGTGTGTAGCGTGTATCTGCTAATTAGACAGCCTTTTCCTATTCAGTAAGTCGGTGGAACTAGCACAAGATCGATGGGCTAAACGTGGCTCTTTGATCCAGGATAGAGGGATACAGGGAGTCCTGAAATCAGCCACAGGGGACCACACACATCTTTAGGGATAGCGAGAGAGAGCAAAGAGCCCTCTGGCAGCACCAGATTCTCATCTCCACCCCTGAGTCTTGTAACGCTCTTAAAGAGCAGCGCTCCGCATGTCAGCTTCTTTATCTACTGCTAATGTGACTGTCTTTAGAAGTAGGAACCTAACAGAGATGATTCTCCTGCTGTGTGATATTCAGGCATATCTGACGAGGAGAAATGAGATGACAGAGGAGTTTGTTTTTATTCAAAAATTCAGTATGAAGAAAAGAACAGCAAAACCGAAAACATTGATACAGAAGGCATTTACAACAGCAGATTTTTTTTGGTTTTGTGGAGAAATGAAAGATACAGAGACATGTTGAATGCTTACAGACACAAAGGTTGGGAACAACAGCTAAGGCACAGAGGTCCCCTCTGACTTAAGAGTTTAAATAAATTGTGCAACAGTTGCTCAACAAAACATTCCAGCACAGAGAACAGCAATCTGGCATGAGATTCTCTGAAAGGCAAAAATGTTCATTAAGAGCCGAACCACACACTCAGACTAGTACAGCCCTTCACAAACCCCTTCACATGAAAGTTTTGATGGTCTACAGTGCCACTCAACACACCAACATCTGACCCACTTTGACACTTCTTCTTAAAGGTTATTTACAATACTTTATGAACGTCAGTCCAATATAAAATACTTTACATTGTCATTCCTACCAAAATAACTATTGTACAGAAAAGATGTTTGAGTGATGAAGTAATACATATTTTAATATGAATGTTAGAATAGACATTTCAAATTGTAAGTAATGTGAAAGAAAGAGGTATGTTGCTGTATTTATGAGGTTAGATCCATCCGTTACAGTGATCTTAATGGGATAAAATTGAAACTTCTGTCATTATTTACAATGAAAGCCAATGGGGTCCAATGTTGTTTCTAACCCCAATAACTTTCATTGCATGGACAAAAATATTTTTCAAAATATATATATTTTTCTGTTCCACAGAACGAAATGGGAGTGAGTAAATCATGATAGGATTGAAGTATTTGGCCTTTAAAGGTGAAGTGTGTAATTTGTGTTGCAGCAAACAGAGCTGCAAGTATTATTAGGAGTGTTTGACTTCAAGCGATGCTGCACAGACCGATCAGCGATTCGAGAACAGACGCTGGCTCATTCCGCACAGTTTCTCCAGAGCGACTTCACGATTCACAATTGGCTGAATTTGCTGGTGACGTGTTTCTGACACCTTCAGTTGCACTTTCTCTTACAAATCTGTTTTTATAACAATAAATAGACCCCACTTTATTAGTGTTTCAATTGTATAGTCTCATGTTGAACTTTATTCTTGTACATACAGGCACTGTATTACGCTGTACATAAACTTTTGAATGAAAAGCATTTCTGTTTCTGTGTATTTGGTAAATATTGCATCGCATCCACATCATCTATGATAAAGCACGCAGACAAAGTCATGTCTTCCGTTTCAAACTTGCTCATTTGTCGGTTAAATCCAGCTGCAGCTGAAGTCGAACACAACCTATTGTCTTGATGAGACCATGCCCCAACTCCCATTGTTCTGAAACAAGTAGCCCCGCCCCAAACTCACGCCACTGCTTGAGCCAGAAGTAGACATGTTGGAAAGCTCAAACAAACGGCTTCGTTTCTCAAAAGTATTGTGAGATAAGTTGAGAGTAGTGACCATTGGTGGCAATGGTTCTACGATCCACTTAGGCTCAGAGCAGTTCTAGAAAAGCCAGTGTTTGCACTCATTGGGAAGCATTTGCACACTAAACTGGGGTAGTGAAAAGTATTTTAACATTGAAATAAAATGAAACGCTTCACCTTTAAAAGTAAAATGGTTCTTAACAATAATATTTAACTATCCCGTGCCTGAATCCTCACTCATCAACAAACCAAGATCGTAAGTCAGAAGTCAATGAGATGTATGTGAATAGATAATTTCATTTCATTTATCTTTTAAGAATATCAAATAATTTGCACTTTCACATGTACAGTACGGATGTAACACCACTTAGACAAGCATTAGACGCTCTATTAAAAAATTTAAATAACAATGCATTCCAATTTCGCACCCCACTGGGAACATATGAATGACAAGAGTGCTTTATTGAAAATTTAAGGTCGCATCCTCCTTTGGATCACATGACAGCAATGACATTTCACTGTTTGTGCAGCCTGGGCGGGACACCACCTCTCTGAGGACCAGATAACAATCAGATTGCATACAAAGTGATGGCTAGGCCAGGGTCACAGAGTCCCAGAGGAGACACGCTCCTCAAATGAGAGAGCGCAACAAGCCACACTAGCCCAGTTTAAATATGGAGTTGAACATTTGCAAAGTAGAAACATAAAAGGTTTGGAAAAAACTGAGAAAATGTTGGTCCAATGCAAACTGTAGAGTCCAGCAAGCTTGCAATCTTCCTCACTAAAAATACATCTCAGATCTGAGAGGTCACCCTATCATTATTATGGTTCTGAGTATTCCGGGACGGCCCAATGTGGAAAATGTGACATCCAAATGGCGTACGTGCAGAAGAAAGCGGCTGAGGCATCCTCTAGGCTACTGATCCCAGGAACTGTAGAAGCCATGTTGAAATTGCGTGGATGCTAAACCAACCAGTCCAGCCAATGGCCATTTTTGTTCGTCTGAGCAATTTATGGCAAAATACCAAACACTGGCTCATATAAAAAGACTAGAGTAAAGAAAATGAGAAGCAGCATGACTGGAATCTCAGTTCTTGAGGTCATTTAAGATCATTCATCCAGTTAGTTTCCTGCTCAACGTTTATGAAATGAACAGATTGGACCTCAGGTGGAGGGGCGGAAAGGTCTTTACCAACTCTCCGTACTAGTACCGCATCTTGTTTTTAGTTGTAATATGGTTGGGATGATAGCCTTTGTAAATAAAGGCAGCTTGTTTACAAAAGGTATTGAATGAGCTGCAAAAACAGCATATAGACATTAGTCATTGACTAAAAAATATCTATTTCATTTATATAAACATGAATAAATAGCCAACTTACAACCCTCAGCTACTCAGTACCTTTGTTCAGGGGAAAAGAGAAAAAAAAAAGGATAAAACAATAAAAAGGCGAAGAAATTAAAAAAAATTGTGGTGTGCCAGCACAGCTGGCACCTTTCATTTCAAGTTTCAAGAGTCTGAAGGGGAAACCGCATACAGACAGAACGACACTTCAGACAGTCAAAAGCTACTCTACACTCTCACTTCAAGAATTGTGGCCCAGTATCATGCAAGTGTCTATCGCTCCACAGAACCCTATACCAAAGTGAATCAACTGACTGAAAGTTCCTTTAGTGAGTACTCTATTTGATGCATGATTAGAAATATTAGTATACGGACAGAAACACAATTGCTTTATTATGATGTATGCTCTGTTGGCTAAACAGCAACTAATGTCTTTTAATTTACACTACAATTAAAACAAGTTTAAGGTCATGCTTTTTTTAAAAATAAATTAATACACACATTAAAATGATTAAAAGTGACAGTAAAGACATAACGTTTGTAAAGATTTCTATTTCAAATAAATGCCGTTCTTTTGATATTTCTATTAATTAATTTAGGTTTTCAACAAAAATATTAAGCAGCACAAATGTTTTTGAAATGAATAATAGCTACTAAGAAATCTTTCTTGTGCATCAAAACATCATATTAGAATGATTTCTGAAGGATCATGTGCCACTGAAGACTGGAGTAATGATGCTGAAAATTCAGCTTTACCATCACAGGAATACATTACGCTTTAAAATATGTAAAAAATATGTTTTTTTATTTTCAATTATATATTAAATTATTAAATTATATATTAAATTATTCAATTATATATTAAATTATTATATATTAAATTAAATTATATAATATAATATTATATAAATATATTTGTAATTTTTCACAATATTTCAGTATGGCAGCTGTGGTGAACAAAAGAGAAATATTACCCTAAATCAACCCCAAACTTTTGAACGGCAGCGTATATCGCGTAACACATTATATAACTAAAGCTGTAAATGCTCAAATTCATGCTGCATATTTCTGGCCTATAAGCCTTCTAGCACACTTCTGACTGATTAGCCTGGTAGGTAAGCATACACTAGCTGATCAGTCTGTTAGTTTAGCATTTTTGGCCTTTTTAGCCTGCCAGCTTAGTACAATGCTAACTGACCACCCTGTTGTAACCAATTATTTTTACTATTTCATATTTTCAGCTACCACTTTGGGCTATTTGTATAACCAAAAAAGGCCATTGTGATTATACAGAAGAAGATAACGTGATACACTTTTGAACAGGCATTACAAACGGCTACCTCTTTGCCTCCAAAGGCAAAAGGATTCTGTGGAGTTTGGGATCTTGCACGGCACTGGATCACCTCTACTTGACAAAAACTACATTTTTATTAAAAACAGATGTTTTTCAACCAATAACCTATTAAAACTAAATAGGAGACTTTATTAGGGGAGTTTGACGGCTTTAAATGCCTGTTTCACTGTATTTGATCCAAGTGAAAAACTTAAAAGAAACTGAAAACTAAAAGAAACCAGCAATGTTTTGCTGAACACAATTATGTATGATCTGAAACACTGGTTTTAATAAGGTATAGGTTGAAAAACCCACATTCCATCATTCACGGTAGGTGCAAATGTGTTGGATTTGAAATATAGAGGCTTACTATACAAACATCCCTTTTGGTCTTACAACCAGTATTAAGGTCCTTTCTGTGCGTAATATCCCAATCCCAGCATTCAGCCGTAACACCTACACACAGGCATCGCCTGCTGTGTCCAGTTGACAAAGATTCAATCACAGTAATTAAAATAAATAAAATAGAGAAGCCTGACAGCACTCACATAACAAGAGCACTCAGAGTTTGAGATAGCCAGAGGGTGCACATTTTAAAAATAATCTTTAAAAACTTTCCAGCGTACCCTTTCGTGGCCCGTGTCTTGTGGTTGAGAGAGGTCCGTTCCGCTCATATTCACGCGAGCGACGCAGGAAAATAAATAATAAAAACAAAATGAACTAAGAAATTAAAGAAAGCGAGTCTTCAGGGCAGTGAATGCTGCTACCTGATTCGTCCGTTGGTTTTGGGTGGGCCCACCTGGGACTTTGGGTCCGGGCTGAGAGAGCTCCATACCGTTTCCCTGCAAGTCTGCATGACCGGACAGCCACTGGGGCCTGTTGAACACACGTCCACAGCTGACCAGACGTCGCCCAGCAGACTGTCCACCCAGTGCTCCAGCTCGGACCCCGTAAGCTCTGCGTTGTGCTCGGCTGCCTCTACCTGACCCAGGTGGACCGGGATGTTAAGGATGGGGTTCAAGCCGTGGAAACTCTGCTCCATATAGCTGTTTTTGGCTGGTCCGTTGTGTGTTTTTAAAGCATCCTCTGTAAGAGAGAAGAAAAAGGGTTTCCACGAGTCGCACAAGCACCTAATGCAAGCAAAGCAAAACTGGGATTATGACTAAATTTGCTGGAACGTTATACATTTTGTTGGCATGAAAAAGAAAGTACAGTCTTCCTGATTTTTTGTGTGATTGCGCAAGAACCTTTTCTTCAGCTAAGAATTGTCAGGAATACACATTGCTGGTTATTATGGGAGCAATGAACTTTAAAGATGCTGGTTGTTATCTACATAGGCTTTAAGTTTTGTTTGTGCTAGGAATTTTCTGTTGTGTGGACTAGGTTGTTTTTATGTGGGTAAAAATCTTCTAATTACTAAATAAAACCAATGCTATTTTAGTATTTATATACTATTATAGTATTATGGATATTATGATCTTTTTTATATTATTTTTTTTCAGTTTTCATTTTAGTTTTGTGCTTTTGTCATTTTTATTAGTTTTTCTTTTAAATGTTACGCCAACACCAAGCAGCAACCTCCCGCAGTCTCTCTTGAAGCCAATCCGGAAGTGACTTAAACTGCAATTCATCGACTGGCCGCTAGGGACAAGCTCCAGAAGGGAGCAGAATCTCATGAGCCCCATGTTAAAATGCCCAACTTTACAGCAGAAAAAGCATGCTTACAGCCGGCTAATTTTGCCCTTCATGACAACTGTGAGTAGGGTGAATTTTTTTTATAACTCTTTAATTTACATTATATAAAGCCGTAAAGTTCTGCATAATTAAGGGTGTGGCCACTTCGGGCCCTATCTTGCACCCAGCGCAATTGACTTTGTACACCGACGCATGTGTCATTCCTATTTTGCACCTGCTAAGCACGTCGCTAAACTAGTGAATGAACTTGCGCTCCTGGGCGGTTCAGCGCAAAAAGGAGGCATGTTCCGGCGCAAACAATCCCTGGTGCTATTTTGCTGTTCCATTAAACAATTGCGCCACTGACCAGAAAAAACCTAGTCTAAAGTCAAGCATACACTTTGCTCATGTAATCTACACAGATGCAACAGTTATTTTTGCAAATCATAAATTGTTACACTAAAAAAATATTAACACATGAGATGACGGAAATCATTGTGGTGTGCCACGAAGATGTCAAAAAATAGGCATAAATCTAGCTTAAAAAATATTCAGGCTTACAAGAACATCAGTCTCCCCGGCTGTGAACAGCTCCTGGCGTGCGCCTGGTAAATACGCCATAATAATAGCAATCCATAATGGAACTTGCGCACCTGCTTTTAAAGGGAATGTTGGATGACGCTCTGATTGGTTTATTCACGTTACTCCCAAACCACACCTATGAATAATGAAGCTACTTCAGACCAACCCATTTTAGATTTGCGCCGGGCGCAAGAGCCATTTATCCCGCCGGGGAAAATAGCAACAGCGCCCGAGACCCGCCCACAAAGTTACTTGTGCTTCGCGCTTTGACACTTGCGTTTCAGATCGTTAAAATAGGGCCCTTTGAGTGGCAGGTGGGTAGCCATTTATCTGCTGTCTGTTAGTCATTGCATCACCTCAGCTCCGCCCACGTCCCGCCTCTTTGCCCATTTTCTGTTATCTGGGAGTGATGCACGATGACACGCTGCTAAGATGGCCAGCTCGACTCTATTTACGCTTCAAAACTGCTCTTCAGAATCCTATGGGTGACGTCACATACACTACGTCCATATTTTTATACAGTCTATGGCCAAGACGCATTGATCCATTGATCAAAAGTGACAGTATATTTCTAAGAAAATATGTAAGACGACGATGACTCAAGGACTCTCCAGACATGATGCTTTATGTTAACATCTACGGCTTAGTATAAAAGAGTAGTTTCAGTTAATATATTAAGTCTCTTTTTAAGGGATGAAATAAAAATGTAAAGCTGGGATTTTACAAAATCCAAATGGATAAAAAAATATTTATTTAAATATGAAATACATCTTCACATATAAACTCCACCACTCTGCTATATCTGCTATATACGACAGCTAAAATTTAGCTGTGAGTAAGGACAGTAGGTGAAGCTGCAAATTCCTCAGGCTCCTCACACTTCTCTCTCCAGCCACCCTTCACAGATCACCCTGTCTCTTCCTGACACTTCTCACTAGGTTCGCCCACCTCTCCCTGCCCAACCCCTCTCCTCCCCTCTGTAACATTCCATTTCACACTCGCCAGGAAGTGCGTGGACAGGCGAGTGTCGTTGCTTACAGCATGCTGACCGACCTAGGCCGCATAAACACACTCCATAAACTTTTATTAGCTGAGGGTGCAGAGGCACTGCGTGCAAAAAGACTCGGTGCCTGCCGTAGACATTAATCATACGACAGTCTGGTAAATCATGTGCATTTATCACCCGCCCATTCCCACGACGAGCCGCAATCTCAACCTCTCCCTCATTAGGAGCGTTTTGAGGACAGATCCGCCTATGACCGCACACCACGCTTATTTCAAAATGTCCCCTAATGGGCTAGAGATACCAATCGTGGCCCCTGCACAGTAATCTCTTTGAGTTTATTCCAATGAAAGGTGACCCGCCGTGGTGTATTACTCATTCGTGACTGTGAGCTGTGACTATTTATAGGCAACCAAGCGGCCCAGGCACATAGCTAGACGTGAAGGCAGAAAGTGCCTTTGAAAGCAGGGGGTGGGATGACCTGAAAGGTTGAGGCAGTTTAATATACAGTGTACCATAGTGTCAGACTATGGTCTTCAAAAGGGCATGCAAAACGCCAGAGGATTAGTCATTACATCTGGACGAAAGTGCATTGAAAATGCAAGCTTGCGAGAACACATAAATCAAAGTTTTAAACATAAAGTATTTTGAACTGCATTTTCTCAAGTGATATGCTATGCTATGCTATGCTATGCTAAGATATGTGGTTTCTTAATTTTCCTCAGCTATGAGTTGTCAAGAAAAAACAACATTGTTCGTTGTGGCAGTATAATTATATTATATATATATATTATATTATATAATTATACTGTTGCCCTACACCTAACCCATAAACTTAAACTTACCCATACCACCACACCTGTCCCTAACTTTACCCTTAAACTCACCAATACCACCACACCTGTCCCTAACTTTACCCTTACACTTACCCATACCATCACACCTGTCCCTAACTTTACCCTTACACTTACCCATACCACCACACCTGTCCCTAACCCTACCCTTAAACTCACCCATACCACCACACCTGTCCCTAACTTTACCCTTAAACTTACCCATACCACCACACCTGTCCCTAACTCTACCCTTAAACTTACCCATACCACCACACCTGTCCCTAACTTTACCCTTAAACTTACCCATACCACCACACCTGTCCCTAACTTTACCCTTAAACTTACCCATACCACCACACCTGTCCCTAACTCTACCCTTAAACTTACCCATACCACCACACCTGTCCCTAACTTTACCCTTAAACTTACCCATACAACCACACCTGTCCCTAACTTTACCCTTAAACTTACCCATACCACCACACCTGTCCCTAACTTTACCCTTAAACTTACCCATACCACCACACCTGTCCCTAACCCTACCCTTAAACTTACCCATACCACCACACCTGTCCCTAACTTTACCCTTAAACTCACCAATTCCACCACACCTGTCCCTAACTTTACCCTTAAACTTACCCATACCACCACACCTGTCCCTAACTTTACCCTTAAACTTACCCATACCACCACACCTGTCCCTAACTTTACCCTTAAACTTACCCATACCACCACACCTGTCCCTAACTTTACCCTTAAACTTACCCATACCACCACACCTGTCCCTAACCCTACCCTTAAACTTACCCATACCACCACACCTGTCCCTAACTTTACCCTTAAACTCACCAATTCCACCACACCTGTCCCTAACTTTACCCTTAAACTTACCCATACCAGCACACCTGTCCCTAACTTTACCCTTAAACCTACCCATACCACCACACCTGTCCCTAACTTTACCCTTAAACTTACCCATACCACCACACCTGTCCCTAACTTTACCCTTAAACTTACCCATACCACCACACCTGTCCCTAACCTTACCCTTAAACTTACCCATACCAGCACACCTGTCCCTAACTTTACCCTTAAATTTACCCATACCACCACACCTGTCCCTAACCTTACCCTTAAACTTACCCATACCAGCACACCTGTCTGTCCCTAACTTTACCCTTAAACTTACCCATGCCACCACACCTGTCCCTAACTTTACCCTTAAACTTACCCATGCCACAGCACCTGTCCCTAACTTTACCCTTAAACTTACCCATGCCACCACACCTGTCCCTAACTTTACCCTTAAATTTACCAATACCAGCACACCTGTCCCTAACTTTTAAACTTACCCATGCCACCACACCTGTCCCTAACTTTACCCTTAAACTTATCCATACCACCACACCTGTCCCTAACTTTACCCTTAAACCTACCCATACCACCACACCTGTCCCTAACTTTACCCTTAAACTTACCCATACCACCACACCTGTCCCTAACTTTACCCTTAAACTTACCCATACCACCACACCTGTCCCTAACCTTACCCTTAAACTTACCCATACCAGCACACCTGTCCCTACTTTACCCTTAAACTTACCCATACCACCACACCTGTCCCTAACCTTACCCTTAAACTTACCCATACCAGCACACCTGTCCCTAACTTTACCCTTAAATTTACCCATGCCACCACACCTGTCCCTAACTTTACCCTTAAACTTACCCATACCAGCACACCTGTCCCTAACTTTACCCTTAAACTTACCCATACCACCACACCTGTCCCTAACCTTACCCTTAAACTTACCCATACCAGCACACCTGTCCCTAACTTTACCCTTAAACTTACCCATGCCACCACACCTGTCCCTAACTTTACCCTTAAACTTACCCATGCCACAGCACCTCTCCCTAACTTTACCCTTAAACTTACCCATACCACCACACCTGTCCCTAACTTTACCCTTAAACTTACCCATACCACCACACCTGTCCCTAACCTTGCCCTTAAACTTACCCATACCAGCACACCTGTCCCTAACTTTACCCTTAAACTTACCCATAGCACCACACCTGTCCCTAACCTTAACCTTAAACTTACCCATACCAGCACACCTGTCCCTAACTTTACCCTTAAACTTACCCATACCACCACACCTGTCCCTAACCTTACCCTTAAACTTACCCATACCAGCACACCTGTCCCTAACTTTACCCTTAAACTTACCCATACCACCACACCTGTCCCTAACCTTACCCTTAAACTTACCCATACCAGCACACCTGTCCCTAACTTTACCCTTAAACTTACCCATACCACCACACCTGTCCCTAACTTTACCCTTAAACTTACCCATACCAGCACACCTGTCCCTAACTTTTACCCTTAAACTTACCCATACCACAGCACCTGTCCCTAACCTTACCCTTAAACTTACCCATACCACCACACCTGTCCCTAACCTTACCCTTAAACTTACCCATACCACCACACCTGTCCCTAACCTTACCCTTAAACTTACCCATACCAGCACACCTGTCCCTAACTTTACCCTTAAACTTACCCATGCCACCACACCTGTCCCTAACTTTACCCGTATCCCACCTCAATATCAGCAGAAGTGTTTTGCAATACAATATAAACACAATAAGTACTTTGTACTTATTCTTTGATGTATGCACATACCCTTTTCCACCAAGGCAGTTTGAGTGCTGGTTCAGAGCCAGAGCCTAGTTTCAAATTGGTTCTTTGTCTTTCGACATCCAAAGCACCAGCTCTGAACCAGGAAAAGGTTCATAAGTTTTACCATAACATTGCTGGTCTAGAAGTAAGAACCGCTTGTGGCTGGGGGCGGGGTTACGGTGTCCAACAAGACGAACACAAACTTATGACCGCCATTTTTGAAATGGCAGCTAATCAAGCTAATAGCTGCTTGAATGTAATCTCTGTCTATACAAATTACAGCAAGCTGCACAATTGAGTTGGATTCGCTGTGTTTTGATGGCGATGTAGGTTCGCAAAGCCATGAGCATCAATAGTAATGCAACATTCACCATTGTTGATGGAAGGCTTGTTTGAGATGCAGACCAATCGCTGTATGACATCTAAGTAACTAAGTGAAATCATACAACTCCTTATGCTTTTGAATCGCTCTTGCTGTACTCTGATGTCAAACACGGATCAGTCTGCACAGTGCCGATGCCTGGTGTGTTTGTGTTTCCCGCTGCCTCACTAGCGTTGCGGAGAAAGATGAGACGTACACTGACGTAAGACCTGGCTCTGTGGTGGCTCTCTAGCCTGTGGAAAGGCAAACCGGTCCTTAGAAGGCTCCAAACCGGCACTAGTACTAGCTCTGGACAAGCACCCATTTCATGCTGATGGAAAAGGGGTAATAGTAGTTAAGGCCACCTAATATAAAGTGAGACCGAAAGTTCTTACACTTTGTGAATCAGTTCCATTGAATCATCAAAAAGAACCGGTTCAGAAAAAGATTCATTCATGAATCATGTCGTCATTAGTACAGTGTAACTCTTACCTTGGCGTATAGGCAGGTGTTTGTGGTGGGTTAGTGGAGTGATGAGAAAGCGTGTCTCTGCCACAGGGCTCCAGTGATGCAGAACACGTACAGTCCACATGCCGGGCCGCAGGGGCAGGTTCAGCGGAGGTCTGTAGTGTGTGAATTCAGCACTGGCGTCAATCAGGATATCATAGGTGGCAGCGATGACATTGGTGGGGTCAATCCACACCACAGTCACCGTCACATTTGACCCTTTCCCCCATTTCTGCATTCCCACAGGCTCGTCCATGGGTCCCATCAGATTCCCAAAGTTCCGAAATATCCTTTCCTTAGCGTCCCATTCTGTTCCAATCTTATGTATGAGAGAAAGACAAAGAACAGATATGACAATTAAACTGATAAGAAAGTCAAGAGAAGTTGCCTAATGTACCCTAACAGTCCCATCAGTTAGGCTCAAGTACCCCTTTATTGACTCAACCCAGATATGTGCTCCCATTCTTTTTGGATATCATTTAACATCAAAGTTGCTTTTAAATAATAAATAAAGAGTTTATATTTTATTATTATATTATATATTTTTTAAACAATTTTTTCAGGAAATGTCTCACCAAGGCTGCATTCATCAAAAATACAGTAAAAACAGTAATAGTGTGAAATATTATGATTTAAAATAACTAATATAATTTAAAGTGTAAAAGGCAAAAAAGAAAAATTTCAGCATTATTACTCCAGTCTTCAGTGTCACATGATCCTTCAGAAATCATTCTAATATGATGATTTGATGCTCAAGAAACATTTATTATCATCAATGTTGAAACAATTTCTTTCAGGATTCATTGATGAAAGTGTATCAAAGAACAGCATTTATTTGAAACGGAAATCTTTTGTAACATTATAAATGTCTTTAAACGTCACTTATGATCCATTTTTTGGATTTGGCTGTTTGCTAAATAAAAGTATACATTTTATCAAAGTGTTTTCTTTCTTTAATAAGGAACTGAAAAATCATATTTAATTTGGAAATATTATTATATAAATATATTACAATTGGTTTATTACTGTATTTAATTTAAATATATTGTTCAATTATATTTCTCATAATATTTTATGGTTTAAAATTGTTTTCACAGGTTTAAGCAAAATCATTTCAAGGACCCCTTGGAACCTACCCCTGGTTGGAAATCACTGATCTAGAGCAAAATTGGAGATGCAGAAACACCAAAAAAAGAGAAGACGAACAAGTAAGAGAATGGGGGAAAAGGAGGCAAGGGAGAGAGGATGAGAACCGAGTCCTGGGGCTCTGAGACAGAGTGTGTCGCTCTTGATGCAGAAATGTGTCAGCTTGCACCCTTCAGACACTGCACAGGCCTTCACAGATATGGGAGCTGAACAAACTTTCTGTATGCTTGAAATTCAGTTCCCTAAGAAACCAGAGTAACGGGATGCCTGAACACTGTACATACCAGTGGCTCCCTAAGAGAGGCGCACAGACGCATATACAGCCAAATGAATTGCAAAAGATCCCATCCTAAGTAAACAGATGGCACCGATTGGGACTGCCAGTACCAGCTGAGATGAGCATAATTGCATCAAACGATCAGCAGTGCCCAGTGTAATGTTTCTCCCACTGTGAGGTAATTTGACTTGTGGGATTGGGGGGTGGTGGTGGCTTGGAGCCATCAAACGCTAGCACCCTCCAGCCACTCTCAGAAATGACATAATTTCCTACCGAGGACGTGACCGTCAGCAGGAGTCTCTTTACGGTTGACCAGTCCCATATCCCTCCCTGGTTTTTCCCGCACCTCAGTAAAACACGGCAAATCAATTTGATCATTCTGTTGGGAAGACGCCTGAGACCCAGCTGGACTTGGTTTAAGCACTTTACAGCTCTGCTGTCTTGTCTATGGGTGTCCCCCCCCTAAGGATGGATAATGGGTACTTTAATGCTTTTAGGAATTGATGTCCAGACAGACTCCAACATTAACTTTTTGCTACACAGATGATTTTAGAATATTACCAGCCATAAATGTATATATATGATATATACTACCTTTCAAAAGTTTGGAGTTGATAAGATTTTTTTTTTTTAATGAAATATCTTATGCTCATTAAGGCTGCATTTATTGATAAAACATACAGTAATAACAGTAATATTGTGAAATATCATTACAACTTAAAACAGTTTTCTATTCTAAAACCATTTAAAATGAAATTCATTACTGTGATGGCAAAGCTGAGTTTTCAACAGCCACTACTCCTGTCTAAAAAATCCTGTCACTCAGATATTTTTGATGAAATCCGAGAGCACTCTGACCCCTCCATAGACAGCAGTTTAATTACCACTTTCAAGGCCCATAAATGTATTAAAGACATCATTAAAATAGTCCATGTGACTACAGTGGTTCCAGCTTAACAGCGTAGGAGTTATTGTTGAATAAAGTCATTACTTTTGAAGGTTTTGCGCACAAAAAGTATTCTCATCAATTCAAGTAAAATATCATGAAGTTTGAACCACTGGAGTCACATGGACTATTTTACTTTACTACCTTTCTGGGCCTTGAAAGTGTTAATTAAACTGCTGTCTATGGAGGGGTCAGAGCTCTCGGATTTCATCAAAAATATCTTCATGTGTGTTCAGAAAGTGAACGACGGTTTGGAACAACATGAGGGTGAGGAATTAATGCAGGTTTTCTGCAGGTTTCATCAATTCAAATTTAAGCTTTTTAAAGATATTTTTAAGACCATTATGAATTAAATTTAAGACCTATATCAACGCAATACATTTTTTACAAAGGAAATGCAGAATCATAAAATTACTTGCAAAGCAAATTAATTAATTAAAATTGAACAAAGTCAATAATCAATAATCTTGCACTTCCCCATAGCTCAATCGCATCAGGGTTTTTTTTGTTGTTGTTGATCAAACTGACAGATTTTTGTGGTGGTAAATTTTTCCGTTTAGAGTGGGAAATATGGCCAAAATCTTACAATTAAACCGCAGCAATAAGCAATTACTTAAAATAAGTCAAATGTTCTCAAGTAATTAAGTAATCAAGTAAACGATCATTAATAAAATAAGAACTTGTAATCAAATGACAATAGGACAAATAAATGTTTGATTAACATGACACAGACAGGAGTGGTATAGGCTATATTAGATTGCTTTCACTTTAAGACCTACAGTAATGTGCAGATCCAATGCTGACACACGTCCCAATCTTGTTCACTCAAGACATAATCGCCAATATGGACATTGGCATAATTATGTGTGTATTTGATCGTTCAAGGGCAATATGCCTAAATAGAACATTGGTATAGCTGACATCGGTCCGTGTGTCAGTGCTCAACTGAGTTCGTAATTTACATGGCTTTTATTAACTCTTTTTTTTTAGTGCTATCATACTTTTTATTTGGTCATTCATCCACTTTGCGTAATCCCTTTGCCTGGTCCTTGGCGCATATGCGAGATGACAGCTGAAAAAGATTTGCCTTCGCATTCACGATCGGTTTTATGTGTCAGAAAGAGATTGGCTGTAATATACGATGCATGTTGCTTTCATTTGTAGTTGTAATACAGAAATGTATATTTGGACTAGCGAAAGAAAGAACTATAACACCCTGGAATTAAAAACAAACAAATACACGCACACATCAGTGGCAGCTGGTGTATAATAATATAGGTGGGGCTGTTTTTTTGCAGGGGGTCTCGGGGTTCTCCCCCAGAAAAAAAAAAATTTGTAGATGTAATTTCCTGCATTATGGTGCGTTTGAGGCCATGTCCCTTGCCTATACCAATAAAAGAACTCAAACCAGTCAATACCAATAGTCTAATAAAAAGACAATATTAATTTAACTGCCATAGAAATCAACAGTTTCACAGGTAATGATAATGAACAAGTTGCATGTTTATTATGCTCCGTGTCCAGATAGAAAAAGTGCAAACGCATAACGATAAATTATAATGGGAATAATACAATTTAGTTCTAATTATTCACAAGTTCACTGTAGACAAATTGACAATTGGATAATGGATAACAGTCTGTGTTGATACCGATAGAGATGGTGGGACAACATTCTTGAAGTGTACAAGTATGAGCAGAAAGATGATTTTAACATTTTAACTAGTATGAAACAGTAATCCAGCTCAGAACTTAGAAAAAAGCAAACATACAGTTACATTACATTTAGTGCTACTCAATGTCGCCCGCGCCGCCTGCCAGGCTGAATGTCCCGTATTCAGCAGGAGCACTGCTCTAATCTCAGAACTACGGGGGATATTTTCAGCGCCCCCCCAAACCATAAAATTCGACAAATGATGACTGGCGAAATATAAACTTTTTTTGCGTAGCAACCGGGGAAAGATTGGCTTAAATTACAGCACTGTAGGGCTGAACGAACTGGAGCCCCGGGAGGACAGCCTATTGGCTACTGCAGCAACATGATAAACATAACGACGCTGAAAGTGAATGCAAATATCAGAGTGAGTTCTAAACACATTCTAAAGTAAAACCATTATTAGCATATAATTAACACATATATTTAAAAATGAGAGATTATTAAAAAATAAATAATAATAATAAAATTAAAAAGGGGCAGGCATGTCGGTGGGAGGTCGCGCCCCAGCGCCCTCTATGGACGAGCCGCTGCTGACACACATTCAAAAGCGCACCGAAAGTATTTCATTGAGCATTAGAGTCAGCGTTACATGGACGTAGGAAAATTAAGACCCGTTTAAAATTATTTAAAGCTACACTGTGTGATATTTTCCCCATCTAGTGGTGAAAAGATATATGACCATCCAGTGAATATTGGTTTCCGTTCCTCTCAATTTCAGTTTCGTTTTAACTCCTACGGTGGCCGATTTACATGGCTTCCAGTTCGACCTCGTCCATGAGTGTTCCTTCAGGTGATGAGGTTACTTTAGAAAACTATTATAATTTGCAGTTATTTAATTTGTCAGTTAACATGTAGGTTATGACATCTATGTAAAATGAATAATAGTTTTACGTTTTCGTTATTTTTTACCATTTCATTGCTAACATCAGCTATCAGGTTCCCAGACGAATGCAAGCTAATCTTAGTAAAGTAACTTTTATCTGTGCTATCGTTATTCTGTATATTGTACGACATCACTAGCGTAAGGCAAAGAATACATTGTAGGCTATATCAGTCTCAAGCAATCCCCCTCTTCACATTCGACACAGTGCCATCGAGTGTTAAAAGCCGAAGCGAAGCTTGAATTTACGGGTATGTCCCTCTTTGGTTCATGTACTTTCAAGATGGAGGGGCAACATGGCGACGCGCATTCGAACCCCTCACCCGTATGTATTTTCAATGGCATATTATACACTTACGAAAATACTTTATTACTTGAAAGAAGTAAATATACATTAATGAGCGACATACATTAGTTTTGAAAGAACTAATTGTTTTTAGCTAAGAATAAACTAAAAAAGTTACACAGTGTAGCTTTAAGACCTAGAACTCAATACTTCAGCGAGTTTAAGACTTTTAAAGGCCTTGCGGAAACCCTGTAATGACAGATTTTTTTTTTTAATTTTGGGGTGAACTAACCCTTTAAAAAACATATAGTATATTATATATAGTAGAATGTTCACCTTTGATTTAAATAATTTATGCCAGTTTTATTGTTGTAAGCAAGAGTACAATTTTTTTATTTCAACCAAATATTTCAAATCAAATAAAAAATCATATTAACTAGTTATAGATCTTTATATCCTGTTTTAAGTAACCTATATGCATCTAACTCTAGCGTCTGAAGCCAAACATGTACCTTGGCTTCCAACAGATAAACTGAGGGCAGTTCAGCATGAAGTCATTATTTTATCCCCACACTCGTGGCAGACAAATCACTGATTACACCAAAGGGCAAGATGACAGGTATGGCGCTGCCTGACAGCTAAATCAATGAAGAACGTCTGAATTATTGGTTGTTTAACGGAGTATGTCAAGCACAATGTGCAGCGATGTAGGATTGCCAATAATATTCGGAGGTCAATTTTCCTAGCAATGAATAAATTCTGAGGGTAGTGTGGGGCAATTCTGCACCTATAGACTGCCAGGACATTTTTACTGCAGTGAGCCAGAACGAAATAAGCATTGTCTTAAAACTTTTATTCAATAAAAACTGCATGACGACAGTTAGTTCATAAATAAAAATGACCAACAGAGGACACATAAACATGCTACCCATCAACCTTTAACTATAACCATATAAAAAAATGCTTAATCTCCTGTGTGTGTGTGTGTTGTGTAAGACAGAGTTTACTAACCTCTGCAAACTGCAGTCGGTTGAAGGTATTGGGTGGACTGGTGAACTTGAAGAACTGTTTGGGCATGACCCAGGTATCCAGGGTTTCTAGTTTGCTGGTTGCCAGGTTGGTGGCGTGATGCCTGACCAGGTATCCCTGGAACTCATCAGACAGGAAGTAGATGTGGACAGACACAGGATGTCCCATGGCATAATACCTACAGGCAAAAAAGATGTAATTCTAAAATCAGCCATAATAATAAATTAACCAGTTTTCAAAATGAACTTTTTACCACACCCTCCAAGGCATCCCTCTGTTCATTGGGGATTTTTTCAATAATATTTCTTACTGGCTACAATATAAATAAATACAACTAGTTTGCATTATATTTATTTGATAATATATGTTTGTCCCAACTGTATTTGTTTTTGGTGGCTTAACATGAAGAATGTTTCACTATTTTTTTTTAAATACACTACTGCTAAAAAGTTTTGGGTCAGTAAGACTTTTTTCTTTTTGAAAATAATACTTTTATTCTGCAAGAATTAATTAAATTGATCAAAGGTAACAGTAAAGAGATTTTTAATGATATAATGAAATGGCCACTCTAAAACCACAGAACGCAAATTCTACCACTATGCTGATGATTTTTTATGAAAAATTATTTTATACAGCAAGGACACATTACGCAGATCAAAAGTGACTGTAAAGAAAATATATATATTTCAAATAAATTCTGCTCTTTTTAATGTTTTATTCATCAAAGAATCCTGAAAAAAGTTTCACTGTTTCCACAAGTACATTAAGCAGATCATTTTGTATCCACAATAGATTAAAACGGTATTTTCAACATTGATAATTTGCTCCTAAAGGATTAGACCTTTCTTGGATGCTGCTTTTGTACCAAATCATAATTACAATCACCTGTTGACATCACCTGTTTCAAATCACATCATTATTTAACCATTTTACCTCATTACTAGCCCTAAATTGCTCCTGTCCCAACTTTTTTTGAAATGAGTTGCAGGTCTCAATGACAGGAGAGGATGCATATTTACAAATGACATGAAGTTGACCAGACAAAATATGAAATATTTTGTGTTCGTATTGTCTGCAATGAAATACAAGTCATATATATATATATATATAAATACAATATATATATATATATATATATATATATTACAATAGGAAACAGTTATTTTAAATTGTAATACTATTTAATAATATTACTGTTTTAACTGTTTTTTTTTAATCAAATAAATGCCTTAGTGAACATAAGTGACAAGAAAAAAATCTCATTGATCCCAAACTTTTGAACTATTGTGTACGTGTCATTTTGTAATAAGCTATTAGACATTTTGCACTGTAAAAATCAATACAGGACTTCCTTAAGACCAATTAGTTGACTAGTAACTGTCTTCTCAGGGCTTCGGTAACACAGAAAGCCCTTCACTGCAAAAAAAATAAATAATTTTGTATTCTGAGCAAAGTTTATTTTCTCTAGACGGGGTTGTAGAGAGGTGAGTGAAGTGCCAGGCTGTGAGACACTGAGGCAGACAGACAGAAGGAGGAGCAGCAGGAGCTGATAGAGACGCAGGCGTTCATGCGGAGCGGATGGCTGCTCTTGCGGCGAACTCCACCCTGAGCTCCGTTGCCGTGCTCTCATCAGTATTCTAGCACAGGCTGGAGGTGCTCCATCCCAGCATCGCTTGCCTGACAAGCAGAACAGCAAATATTTACACCGGTGCGGCCCCCTCCGTCCTCTGTCACCGCAGGAGGTGGGCAGCACGCAGGGACTAACAGAGCAGCTATTCAAGCGGCCCACCTCAGCCTCTCACTGCTGATGTCACAGAGGGCTGCAAAAAAGAGAGCTCTCCCTCACTCGCAGAGCCTGAGCGCCACCACCCAACCCCCACTGGCCAGCAACAACCTCCTCCTTGTGCCTGACGAGTCCCTCTGCAGGGTCCAAATACTGTGGATCGCTTGTCAGAATGCACCAGCGCTCCCCTCACACAGAAACAGCAGCGACGCCAGGCATTACTGCACTGATAAACACATAAACACAGCAGACAGACTGACAAACTCTGTCCCTTATCCTCTCTCTGCTCTTTCCGTCCCTCTCTCTCTTCTCTATCTCAGTAATGACAGATGTTTGGACAGCTGAGGAACTTCAGATCTGCTGCAAGTGAGATCAAACAAAGCTGCACTTCCCTCGGCAGACAGCACAAATGAGTGTACACTTATTTAGCTTTCAGAATAACCAGAATGCCTATATACAGGTCCTTCTAAAAAAATTTGCATATTGTGATAAAAATTAATTATTTTCCATAATGTAATGATATAAATTAAACTTTCATATATTTTAGATTCATTGCACACCAACTGAAATATTTCAGGTCATTTATTGTTTTAATACTGATGATTTTGGCATACAGCTCATGAAAACCCAAAATTCTCAAAAAATTAGCATATCATGAAAGGGTTCTCTAAACGAGCTGTTAACCTAATAATCTGAATCAACTAATTAACTCTAAACACCTGCAAAAGATTCCTGAGGCTTTTAAAAACTCCCAGCCTGGTTCATTACTCAAAACCACAATCATGGGTAAGACTGCTGACCTGACTGCTGTCCAGAAGGCCATCATTGACACCCTCAAGCGAGAGGGTAAGACACAGAAAGACATTTCTGAACGAATAGGCTGTTCCCAGAGTGCTGTATCAAGGCACCTCAGTGGGAAGTCTTGTGGGAAGGAAAAAGTGTGGCAAAAAACGCTGCACAACGAGAAGAGGTGACCGGACCCTGAGGAAGATTGTGGAGAAGGACCGATTCCAGACCTTGGGGGACCTGCGGAAGCAGTGGACAGAGTCTGGAGTAGAAACATCCAGAGCCACCGTGCACAGGCGTGTGCAGGAAATGGGCTACGGGTGCCACATTCCCCAGATCAAGCCACTTTTGAACCAGAAACAGCGACAGAAGCGCCTGACCTGGGCTACAGAGAAGCAGCACTGGACTGTCGCTCAAATTGTGCATGTCATGCGGGAAATCAAGGTGCCAGAGTCTGGAGGAAGACTGGGGAGAAGGAAATGCCAAAATGCCTGAAATCCAGTGTCAAGTACCCACAGTCAGTGATGGTCTGGGGTGCCATGTCAGCTGCTGGTGTTGGTCCACTGTGTTTTATCAAGCGCAGGGTCAATGCAGCTAGTTATCAGGAGATTTTGGAGCACTTCATGCTTCCATCTGCTGAAAAGCTTTATGGAGATGAATATTTTGTTTTTCAGCACGACCTGGCACCTGCTCACAGTGCCAAAACCACTGGTAAATGGTTTACTGCCCATGGTATTACTGTGCTCAATTGGCCTGCCAACTCTCCTGACCTGAACCCCATAGAGAATCTGTGGGATATTGTGAAGAGAAAGTTGAGACACACAAGACCCAACACTCTGGATGAACTTAAGGCCGCTATCGAAGCATCCTGGGCCTTCATAACACCTCAGCAGTGCCACAGGCTGATTGCCTCCATGCCACGCCGCATTGAAGCAGTCATTTCTGCAAAAGGATTTCCAACCAAGTATTGAGTGCATAACTGAACATAATTATTTGAAGGTTGACTTTTTTTTGTATTAAAAACACTTCTTTTATTGGTTGGATGAAATATGCTAATTTTTTTAGATAGGAATTTTGGGTTTTCATGAGCTGTATGCCAAAGTCATCAGTATTAAAACAATAAAAGACCTGAAATATTTCAGTTGGTGTGCAATGAATCTAAAATATACAGTATGAAAGTTTAATTTTTATCATTACATTATGGAAAATAATGAACTTTTATCACAATATGCAAATTTTTTGAGAAGGACCTGTACATACGGTTTCAAAAAACACAATTACAATGAAAAACCCACACTAACAAAAACCCACACAAACGTTAGGAACAATTGACTTGAAAGCGATTCAATTCTTCCATCATAAATGAAGTTATTATATATTATAAATAACTAAGTGTTATTTAGAGCAGAGATTGGTGGGACGCCACCTAGAAAGGCTGATCTGGAGTGGCAGACAGAAGGGGGAAAATGGACTAAATTCTGAAATATTTTCCTAACCAATTTTTTTATTTTTATGAAGGCTTTAATGGATAAATATTAATGGGTTTAATGCAGTAAAACAGTAATAAATAAAACCAAAAAAGATCAGCTAATACATTTACTGTTAAAATATAATACACACTAAATTCATAATCAAAATGTATCAAAACAGTGAGCTGTATATTTATTGAAACTGAAACATATTTAAATATAAATCAAATGTAGCTTGTGCTCATGGTATTTTGAATCCTCAACAGATATTTTGCAGTATTAACATTATCAAATAATTGATCTATAATTTTAAAATGAAAACCATTTTAAAAAATGCTACTTATTTCACATTTTTCTTGATGATATCAAAGGCTGTCATCTCTCACTTGTTAGAAGCCAGCTAAATGAGGTGCTGTCTTGAAACCCTTAAAAACCATGAATAAACCTTCTAAAACGTAAAACAAATAACACCCCGAACCACATTAACAACAGGTTCACTTGCAACGAGGATGGTATATGTCCGGGATAAGTCTATGTTGACTATCATTTGAATTATTGGTTGCTGAGCACAGAATCATCAACATTCAATACTATTTGATAACCAGTTTTGGATGTGTTGGGTCATCTCATGATCTCCAAAGTAAAATGTGGGTCCAGAACCAAACCCACTGATTTATGCAAATGTGCAAGCTGCTCTTTGCCATACAACAAAAGTCAATGGCTTTTTACAGTACAGATTGTTTCAAAGCAGCTCATTAAAAAATATTATTATACAGGTCAAAACCACTTTAATGTGGTTAAATCTCCCTAAACAATACATTCAGATTATAGCTCAGATGTTATTTACAGAAAATCCTGAAGATGTAGGCGACTTATTTTGTGCTCCAATTTAAAAAATAAACAAATGTACTGTGCGCACTGACCTGCAGCTGTTGTCATTGGGGTCACCCTGTAATGAGTTGGCCGTTCGTGCCAGACCCAGTCGAGCGAAGGCATGATAGTAAGTGAGATGTGCGTCGGACAGGCTGTGAATACCATCCTCTTCATCAAAAACATTCTCCCAGTAGGCCTTGAGACCCGGCGTGCCCTGCGGCATACTCCCGAACAGGAAGACGTCCAGCTGGTTCACTATCTCTTGATTTACACTGGCTTCAAACTTCCTTGCAAAGAATGTGGGCCTGGTGGTTTGCTGATGGAGACAAAGACAGAGAGAGAAAGAAATAGAGTGTGAGTGTGAAGACAAAGAGACGCTGATAGACAAGACAGCCTGCTGAGACCTTAGAAACAGGAAGAGAAAGAGAGATAGTAACCGAGCAAAGAGACTGAAAACCGAAAAGCGTGGCACACCATCCAGTATGATGTGCTAGAAGGGGGAAAAAGCTAAAAGGAATCAGAGACCGACGTTCTCCAGAGATAATTGACAGCAAAAAATAAAAATCAAAGTGGCATATGTCTGGTATGAAATGGTGGTGTTGCTTATTATTCACATCCAACTTGGCTCCCCGCAGACTGACATGTGTAACATAAGACAGATAAGAAGAGGGACAACATCTGAGGAGAACCAAAGATATCAAAAATCTTCATGCTTGAAATAGCTTTCAGGTGACAGCAGACCCCTGTCAGACATCTTTCAAGAGACCGTCTTAGAAGATGGAAAAATGAAAACACAACCTTGAAAAGAATGAAAATTCCCAAAAATGTTAAGACATCATTTACTCATTTCAGTGTTGTTTCAAAACTGTACGACTTTCTTTATTCCATGCAATACAAAAGGAAAAACTTGAACGTATCGGATCAGTATGAGTCGTGAACTAATCATTCATTCATGAATCAGTTAATTAACTGATTCATTAGAAAGAGAGATGATTTGAATGATGCATAAACAATACATTGATTTTTTTAAACGGGATAAAATAATTATTATGATTTTTAATAAATAATTACATGTAAAACAGCAACCACTACAATGCTTTAAAATATTTCCTTCTGTGCTCCACAAAAGAAAGTTGTGACTTTTTCTTGACAAATTTTCATTTTTGGGTTACCTATACCTTTAAAGAGAATTTAGTGATTTGTTCTTTTCAAACAGTTATAGAAGGCAAAAATGTGTGAGAAATTTTGGGGTCCAGGAAGCTCTTTTATATGGTTTGGACCTTTATAGGGTGAGGGGTGAGAAATGCTTGGATAAAAACTGAACTGCCATGACACATTTCAAGCCTCCCTTCTTCTCCCATTGTCCATTTTCTTCAGAGCTGTCTGTGAGAAAGGAGGTATTGTCACAGGATAATTACTCAACACTCACTATGGGTATGCCTTCGGTGATAATGACCCGCTAAACGCTCACATGCCCTTCCCCCAGCCCAGGCCTGAATGAGTTAAACGCACACTCTGTGAAAGACTCCATTATATAGAGGAGTTGTGGCTGCAAACATTTAGCAACGCTCGAAATACGGCAATGATGGTTCTGTGGTTTCAACCCTCATTCAGAAGAGGAAATGCTATTTATAAATAAAACACGGCCAAAATTATGTTAAAATAAAATGTTACTTATATTAGAACATATGAACATCAAGACTCACCATTATGAATGTTGATGTTCCAAAAAAAAAAAAAAGTGGCTTCATCAGCTGGGCAGTTGTGGGGGAAAAAAGTGAACAAAAGTGGCAAAAGTTTCCTGATGTGGCACAAAGTGATGATGTCATGGTTTGGCACAGGAGTGCACAGTAGGGAGTTTATGAGGAAACGGCCTGTCGAACAGACCGCTGCATCGTTTAATGTGAAACCATACCGAAAGCAACACGGCATGGAGGTAAATAGAGCAAGAGAGAGAAAACCAAAAAGGGGAGAAAATGCAAAGTTGCAGTTCTATTGCAGCAGAATGGAAAAAATAAAGCACAGCCAGCTATGTGAAAATCACCAGGCTGGGAATGACAAGTTTAAAACTAATTTCAACTGGGCCTGTAACTCCATTTACAGTAGAGAGAGTGAGTCACTGGGGTCGGGTATGACTATGTTAGGATTGACTCTGTACTGAAGGCTAATGAGAGACTTCCAGACCAAAGGTAGGGGGGAGAGAAGGGAATTGGCTGCTGTGGTCAAGCTCCACAGCCTCATTCCACTACACTAGACTCACTACCAGAATCCTTTTGATGAAAGACCGCCTTGCAATTGATCCCTCATCGTCCTTTTCTGCCGGGCAGAGTTAATTACAGATCCCCTGTGTAGGCACGAGTTAGCAAGGCTTTCCTTTAGTTGAGTCTCATTGGATTTCTAATCACGACTGAAATCAGTACTGACTGGAGAGCTTGTCTCACACTATTAGGTGTTTGTTTAAGGTAAATTAAAGGCCTATTGTGCTTATTCAGACTAAACAGGACGCGGCGCAGGTCTCCTTCAGGCGTGAGGTCAGCGCTGTCACTGAAGAGTTGAACTAATGATCAGGTTCATTGAACTGTTCCTGTTAGCGTCGGCTGCACTGGTACAGTCAGACAACGAGAGGACTGAGAGCATCATGGGAAGGGTACAAGACGCTCACCTGGAAACGGGGCAGGTCGGAGGGCTTGAAGTCGTTCGGCGAGCAGCCGCACCAGTCCACGATGTGCTTGTATTGACACTTGCAGCCCAGCTTTCGATTCCAGTTAGTGATGCGAAGGTTGTTGTCCACCATGCTCTCGCAGTGCGGACTGTTCTCCAGAACTGTGTGGAAAAAGGACTGCGAAGACAGAACGAGAATCGGGCAGAAGGATGATAAATAGGAAGGGACGGTAGGAGGAGAAGAAAACAGATGACTAAGAGGTTGAAACAGAATAATGACATCTGATAAAATAAAGATGGATGTCTAACAGAATAGCCCTGTCAGGAGGTCTAGTGTGTTAAATGTCTACATCAGTAAAAAAGGGCCAATTGCCTTCTCAAGCCACAATATCCAATATCTCAGTGGTGAATAACTAGACCTAGAGTGTGAAGAATCCAATTTCGCTGTGCCACAGCAAAAAGCCCTTCATTAAAACTAACACATTGACACAGTCATTTCAAATGAGCAAATACACAATGCAAATGATCAAATACAACTATGCAAATTCATTCTCGCTTTTAGGAAATTTACTCAATTTATCATCGTATACTTCAAACTCGCTGAATAAGTGAGAAAAATGAATGGAATGCCAATCTAGTGAATTAATGTAGCAGAATCTTTGTAATATTGTGTATCATTATTAGCCTTGTTTTTTATAAAAAAATATCTAAACAGCCTTACAACAAAATACATTTAATTTACAAGCAAAGGCCTTTTTCAGAGAATATATAATATTATGTAATGAATACATAACAATATTAACCTTTTATTTTAAAATAATTTTTACCCCATTTTTTCTTGTTTTAAAGTTAAACCTTTATACTTTAAAAGTTTATACTTTAAGAGTTTAAGTAATCTAGTAATCTAATAATCCAAATATAAACATGCAATATCAAGCAAATGTATGTTTTTTAAAGAATGTGTATTGTTTTATGAAAAACAAAATTTTTACTTCAGCATAATTTTGAGTGTATTTTGCCGTCTCACCTCCGCAGGTAGTAGCGTGTACGCATAGAAACGCTTCATGCTGGACACAAGGTCGTCTTGAGAGTTGATGACGTACTCAACGAACATCCGGTTGAGCAGAAACCAGTCAGAGCCTCCATCCACCGATATGCCTTCTGGAATTTTCCTGTCTCCAAGCCGCCACATATGGGTGTCACACTCAAAGAAAAGCCGGTCCAAACCTTGTTTTCTGATGAATCTGTTGGCGATTATCAACAAATGAAAATTACAAATGTATTTTTATTGGTTATAAAAAAGGCACCCTTCTGTGTGACTGACTCAGGCACCGTAAACCATCAGCACGATCACACGACAGCACTCACCGAGCGTTATCTCTCCCGTGAGACTTGATGAAATTCATATCTCTGTATTTGGACAGGAAGGCCACCAGCTGATCATTGGTCCTGAGGAGAGATCGAAATATTGTTGGAAGGGGAAACAAGTGAAAGAGAGAAAGAGTAACAGAGAATTTGCTAATCAGGCTAATGAGCCACAGTGTAAATGAGCGTGGAGTATGAGGGATTCTGGGCGAGTCCAAGCTCACATTCAGAGCCAGATTCAGCCCCAAATGCCAGCTGCCCTGTTTCATTGCCTGAACGCTTGTAGTCATTTCCCCCCAAATAAACTGCTCTCTCATGTTTGTTTTTTCACTGCAGGCTTCTAGGTAAAGGGGAAATGACTTCACACTGAAGATAAAAAAGAATAATACAATCTTTATTTAATTGCTACAATACTGGGGGCAGTGGAATTTGAAAAATGCCTTGCTTAAAGGGTCAGTGGCTCATGGCTCAGATTTGTAAGGATTAAACCAGCAACTTTTTGGTTACAAGCCTTGGCTGTGAACAAGAATTAACAATCCTACATCAGCATGCAAATAAATACAAGAAAGAAGACCAATCACAGGATGCAAATTACTGAAAGATAGTAATTTCGAGCATTTTTACAATGAAAGTCAATGGGAGATTTTATTTTTAAAAGGTACCAGACCATATACATTTTATATTTTTAAATTCTTACTAACCTTAAAGGGTTAGTTAACCTAAAAATGAAAATTGTGTCATTAATTACTTGCCCTCATGTCGTTCGACACTTGTAAGACACTTTGTTCATCTTTGGAAAATAAATTAAGATATTATTTCCTGAAGCTTCGGAGCTTTATGAATCAGTGTATCGAATCAGCGGTTCGGATCGCCAAAGTCACGTGATTTCAGCAGTTTTTATTTAGTTTCTTTTGCACACAAAAACTATTCTCGAAGCTTCATACAATTATTGTAGAGCCACTGTAGTGAGATGGACTTTGTAACAATGTTTTTGGTACCTTTTATGGGTCTTGAGAGAGGAAATGTCATTGCTGTCAATGGAGGCCTTTCTGAGCCATCGGATTTCAACAAAAATATCTTCATTTGTGTTCGAAGATGAACAAAGTGTCTTACGGGTGTCGAATGACATGAGGGTAAGTAATTAATAACAGAATTTTCATTTTTGGGTGAACTAACCCTTTAAAATTCACTTCTTACAAAGCTTACGAAAAAGCAGTCCTCAGGTTGAAATGATATACAAAAATTTACTTGAAGTGGATTGATCTGAATTAATTGTGAAAATAAGTAAAGAATACGGTGTCTTTTTTTGTGTCCAAAAAATGGCAACAAAAGTTTCTTACAACCAAACAGTAATAGATAGCTGAGGTGCATTTGTTGATGTCTGCCTGTGAATTTTAGCTCCATAGTAAACACTCTGTCATCCTATCATCACTTGCATGATGTCATCAACATGCCTACAGCTGCACAAGTCAATCACAGGATTTGATCTCACGTCTCGTTTTAATAGCTATATCAGCAACCATTTGTTATAAGACCACATTAAATGTTAAACTGTGTTAAAAAGATGAACACGCGCACAAATGCACTCTGACCTGCAGTGTCTTTCCTGTTGCTTGTCTGTTTGTAAAAGATCAGCATGGGAAACTCAGTGTGCCATTTGAAATGAAACCCTGCTTGTGTTCATTGCATGTACAGCTGCCAGTCACTCTCTGCGCTGGCTAAACTCAGACCTGAGGGTTATTAGTGTGCTGTGTTCTGTAACCAAGCTACCAGTGAGATTTGAAATCTGACTGCAGTGCCGTCAAAACGGTGCAATAATAATGAGCATCAGTCCAACTTGGAGAGAGCAGGAGAAAGATAGAGAGACAGAGAGGATGTTTACGCTTCATTTTTGAGGTCTCTTCGTGGTATGGACATTTTCTGTAGGCATGGACTACTCAGATAACCTTCTACAATTGCACAGTATGCAACCAGAGCAAACCATGAGGAATACTCTTATAATACAATGCGCCCAACTTAAATTGTACTTTTTAATTAGTATAAACCTTGTAATCCACGTTAAATGCAACAACTGAATTCTGAATTAAACATGCAACATTGTGAGGCCATGTGACAACAATGATCAGCATTGTAAAGTTTAAAAGATTATTGCATAAAGCATACAATTTTTATATATATATATATATTAGCCTGTACACAGTATATTTAGTGCAGTATGGAGTAAGCAGTAAACAGGCATTCCATTCTGAACACTGTCAGAGACATGTAGATTGGGATTGAAGGCTATGTTCGAAATAGCATACGAGCTGGGAAGTATATGGAGTTTATACTATATATATTGATTTTTTTTTATTAATGATAGGATGAGGCAATACTGTTTATATGGATATACAGTATTTTGATATTACGAGTGCATCTGAAAAATAGAGGACGACACTGAGTGAGTTGCTGCAGAGAAAGTGCACAATCCAATTTGTCCTAAACATGAGACATGCTTTATATTAAGGGCTTCAAAATAACAGATATGGTTTACTTGTATAGTATAACACGGCTTACCCTGTCAGACGCTCTGACAAATGCGTTTGAGATGTGGTGTTTTCCTCAGTGCAAATCTTACATTTGACAGGTATATTCTCCATTTGAAAATGTTAGAAAGTCAAAAAAAAATAATAATAATAATAATTTTGCTTTAGACTTCAGTGAACGAGCGACGCTGTGCACATGAGCACCATACAGATGGAGAGCAACAGAATAGGAGGAGCACAAGAATTTTGACTAAAATACACATTTTACTGAAATATTTGTTGTTGGACTTTAAGGGCCAGATTCATTAACAGCTTGCGCCAGCGCAAACCATCTTTTGCAGTTAAAAAACGACTGTTAGCATTGACTAAAGACACTTTTTTTTCTTTTTATAAATACTGAATTTCTTTTATCCAAATATAAAAAAAGTAGAAAATATAGATTTGATATAGCCATTTGGCCAAAAAATGTTGCTGCACTATATATGCATGGAATACCACAATGCGTTACTCGGCATGTTATTTCTAGTGTGATGAATGATTTGAGGTAATATCAACCATATTTGTTTTTTACTTTTTCTTGACAAATTATTTAATTGGACTGAAAATGTTAAAAATTCTTTAATAAAGGACATTTTTTTAAAAGATGAAGAATCATACTCTTTGAAGCATTTATAAATGTAATAATGCCAACTGTTTAACTTTTTATTTTAAAATACAATAAAGCATAGCATTTAGTAAATTAGTAAACTAGTCATTAATCCGAAACATCTGCAGAGCTGCTCCGTTCCAGTAGAGGGCATCATGGAGCCCATGTTACTACATGGGAAGAGGAGAACAACACAATCCAGACTCATTGTTTTCTCCTTTTCTCTCTTCATGAAAAGGCTATAAATACAGCTGCGCTGACTTAAAAACAGGGCCGGAGAAAAAGAGCAAGATGGTGCGGATAAATGGAAGAAAAGAGCCTGGCGCTTCCAACAAAGCCACTGTGTAACAGAGCCCTCCGCCTCTGGCGTCCAGCCTCGCCTATAGAGGAGAGAGCTTTTTGTCAGCCCTTTTCACAGGCATCCATGCAGAAGGATGGACATCAGGAGGGAACTAGAGGGGAAAATAAGCGGCTAAGTCTTCAGACACAGGTACCGCATGTCCCTCGGCACAGCAGTCACGACATGCAGACAAAGCGCTCTGCGAAAGAGTTGTGCAGAGGTCTTTAAGAAGGCCATCACTGAAGATGTCCCCCCAGGACCTCTAACATTCGTTGTCATACGCAATTAGTCGGTAATGGGAGCAGCGGCTATGAAGCCGAGCTAAGTCTGCAGTGTCAGCAAACATACCGTGGCTCTAGATTGGAAGTCAGGCGTGCATTCGAACATTGTCTGTGGCTTTGTCTCTGTCTGCCTCTGTCTATCACCTCACTTCCTGTCTCGCACTCGCTATCTCTGTTAAAGCTATTGGTGCCTGAATGAAAAAAATTGAATGTCTAGATGATAACCCTACATGCCTCTCTGGGTAAATTGAGATGATGTCTAATGGAGTCCAAACAGGCTCTGCCCTCTTGATCTGTCAGTCTGTGCTCACTCTTGTCCAATTAGAGGAGATCTTCAACCTACCGCAATAGAGTGCAACAGCTGGGTACAGGAAGTACAAATAATTAAAACCTTTAAAAACAGACCCACTGCAAGCTACGAGGTTGTTAATTATATGTTTTGTTGGAGCAATAGGCCTGCATGATTTTTAAATAATCATGTTGAACTTCAGAATTCCTGGTGAAAAACTGCAGAAAAATATTAATCAATCAGAGAATTGCCATAAGCAAAATCGCACTTGGGCTGTGCTATATGATTTCGATTTTAATCACGATTTTGAAACGATATTTCCTTACACATAGGCCTACTTGTTTTTTTTTGTAAGCTGGATTTATTGCCAATATTAGCGGGCACTATATCTTTGCATAAATTATATTGTGACGTTGGTTATTTCTTATTGTGATGTTGGCTTATTTTCATTTACAACAAAGTAAGCTAGCATAATATAACAATTAGCCTAATATATATCGATACAGTTAACAGTGGCTTCATAGATTAATTAAAAACGTAAACGATTAAAACTCACCTGATGCGCATTTTTTGATCATTTTCTATAAGCAGAGTTAACAAACCTTACTGTATTTTCGTGAAATTCACTAGAAGAAGGTACACCACCATCTTGCTCCGACCAAAGACACTTGAATGCACATGATGTCGTAAACACGACTTCTCACCTGGTAAATACGAACATCCCAGGAGGACTTGAACGCACCATTTGACAGGTCTCGCAAATTACCTGGATCTGATACATCATCTCTCCTTTTTTAGGCCCTTATCCTGCCTTGAATTCACCTTCTCTGTTTCTGTGCTTTCTTCCATGTCGCAATGGTAAACAGACTGTTCTGCTCTTGAGCTAGATTAAAGTGCACAGCATTCAGATTGCACACCACACCAAAGTTAAGTTCAATCGAACAATGTAATCACAAAAAAAAATCTAAAACTAAAATATTTTCATACTTTGCAATAAACTAAATATATTGTTTCTCTATATGCAATAAACATCTTTAAATCAGTAGTTTTATATTTCACCATCGCTTTTATTTATATTATGTTGTTTGAAAGGCTCGATGGGATTGTAGTTCCTCTCATCTTTGCCATTTTGGACCTATCCCAAATGGCACACTTCATGCGCACTGTCGATCTTGTGGACTTACAATGGCCGCTGCGTGCGCATATCCGTTAAGTTCATGAGACCGCAGGGTGTCCCATTAGTCATTTTAGGTCTCAGAAGGTCTCACGAGCACCCCTTTTTAGGTCAATTTGCACCCTTGATGCACACTTCTGCCAAGGTCGCACTGGTGCGGGTTACACAGCGGACTTCTTCCCAGCAGTCAAAGCGGCATTACATCGTGAAAGTGCAGACTCAGAAAGAGTCCGTGAGGGTTTAGGGTGCCATTTGGGACAGTTTGTTTGATTTTCAAATACGTCCTTGCTTCAAATTAAAAGTCTTTAATGTTGTATATATGCTAAAGAAATGTGGAATGTTCACTAAATTACTTCAATAGCTATATTTGAAAAAAGAATTAATCATTCTAGAATAACTGGGGTGATTATTTTTTGCATGGGGAATGCTAAATAATTTTTTTTAAACGTTTTACTCCTGAAGACATTTTTTTTAATGCAAGCCGCCATTTTAGGGCTGAACGATTTGGGATTTTTTGTTTTGTTTCGAAATTTGACAAATCACATTAACCATTTTGCAACATAGTTGCAACCCTTCATTAAAAGTAAATAGGCATACTTCTTAGCCTAAATAAAGATACTTTCTTATATCTCTTATCTTTTGTTGAAGTTATATTCGCTACAGCTTCCTCTATGCTGACCCCTGTTTTTCTAATGATAGTGGACTGAAAAATGACTCTCCATAACCCCAACCGGAGGAGCTGGATCGGACTCATTAATGGACTGATTTGTCCTCATGTTTTAGAGAAATGCCGTTTCTGCACAGTATAATACAAATTATAGCAACTACATCACTGCAACCCACACACACACACACACACACACACTGACAAGCTACTTATAGCTTGCACCTGAACCCGTCTCAGCGCTAGAGATGAAAAGAATCATTTTATTTTTCTTTGATGTTCTGCTTTAAAGGGGCTTTGGCTCACAGCTAACTTCCCTCTCCGGTCTGGAGGTGTGGCATGCGACGGAGTGATAGAGAGGCAGGATTAACCTTGAACGGCTGTGCGGGACAGGCCAGAATTCATCACACAGCCGTATCGATCTCCAACACCCTGATTTCTGAGGGCTGCAGAAAATGACATGGCTGTCGTATTGATTGTAGCCGGGGGAATAGCTGGGTTACTCAACCTCTCATCCTGCTCTCATTATGGACTGAAGAGTTATGCACACTAATGGCATTTATCATGGTGATAATTCAAATCTTCAGACACAGTTCGGCTTACAGACAGAAATGCCACATTGAGTTACAGGTAATGTGATGAGATGCTGAAATACATGAGTCTTTTATTTGACTTTTCTTCAAATGTGAAAAATATTTAAGGTAGACTTTAAGTTCCTTGGTTTGCTTTGGTGTTGTGGCTCCGTCATTATTAAATTGAGCTTATTCTGAATAAAAAAAGTACAATCTCCAAAAGACAAGATGCTTAAATGTAATCCCTTAACAGTTCTATGAACCATCAAGCTTGTTGACACCAGATCAAACAGCCAATGGTGATCTCAATTACCCATAATCCCCTGCTAAACTAAATTGTGACATTGCTTGGAACTAATCTCCTAACAGCACACAGCTACAAGCTACTCAGGTGTTAACTCAATTGTTCTCTGTGGCAACCAATAAACTTGTATTCCTGAGAGAACACAATGACAAACAAAGCAATGCAAATGATATCAACAGAATAATCAGTTAAAAGTAGATTAATGAGAGAGAATGATTATTCACCTGATTGGGTAATCAGCAGCGCTCAGGTTAATGAAGAAATCCCAGGACCAATCTCGCATGGCCAGCAGGTCCTTCATGCTCTTCAGATACATGGTGAGCAGGCTGGCACCGCCCCATATCGTAGACATGCGCCACGATGTGACCCGGACGTTGGGATACTGGTGAGCTAGAGCCACCATCTGCCTGTACAGGTAGTTAGATCGCTGCAGGGTGGGGAAAAAAGACAGGCTCTGGTTAATTTGGAGCCTGAGAAATTTATCTGGGATCAGTCAGTCAAACGTGACTAGAGTTATTATGAGATAAGCAAAGTCTGACCTTGTAGGAAAAACTGATTGAATGAAGTGGATGAAGTCTTTTCAAACAGTCAGGTGGCAAAGAGTTTCATGTACCGTGTACACACCTACACGTTTTCTTATTATATTTGTACTGTTTTCCCAGTAAAAATAAATAAACATACCCAAAAAAAGATACATTTACTTGAGAAACAAAATATATATTTTTAAATTAATTACATTTAATTAATTGATAATTAATACCTCATTGATAAAAAGTTACGCATAAATTAAGAAAATGTAGCAGGGATGCACAGATATTAAAGGCTTATGCTGGGTACACACCAAAAGATTTTTACATCTTATAAGATTTTAAAAATGTGATAAACCACACACACATGAGGACAAATAATCCTAGATTTAACCGTTTTGCTCCTATAGTGTGTGGTGTGCCATGATGTGACAAAGACAGCACACCACACACGAACAGATTTTCAACCAGAGTCCCGAGTGTAAACACAGGAAATCACGCAAAATCTCACGAGACTGGTTTTATAAAGTAATGAAAATGTCCTGGTTTTCATTATTTTCCATTGGGCCATTACATTGACCCGCACCGCTGCAAAATCTTCACATGATTAGAATATCACGACATTGTAAAGCACAACAGCCAACGTCATCTTGGAATAAACACACATTTAGTCTGCTTACACTTTAGGGCTGTGATAATAATCTTATTTTATTTTCGCTTCCAATGATTATACAAAGAAGATATGAGGTAAAACTATTATAAACTATATCCGCGTTCCGTCTAGAGCGAATTCCTTCCCTCCTCAGCGCGCGCTGTCATTTCTCCCTGAACATAAATTTAACGTCAGACTCAGCACAATGTGTGATTGTTGTCAAATGCAGTCTCTACTTTGGCTAAATTGCAGGACGTGTTTGATCAAATTAAAAGAACTATAATCCGCGGAATAGACGCTGTTTCCAAGGTGTGTGTATGTGTGTGTGCGCGCGCGTGCACATATGCTTCGTGTGCGCGATTAAACCATCAAATCTACCAAACAGCCTATATGTCAAAATGACTGGCTTGGAGAGTATTCTCTTAAACACAGTTTATATCTTAAAGGTGCGTATAGTTTGGAGAAATCAATGGGAGAATAATTAGAGCTGCATTCGGTCTTAAGGGGCAGCATCTAATAAACCTGCCATTAATGTCAATCAAACAACTAAAGGAAAAGAAAAATTACTCGCAGCTCTTGCATGAATAACTTTACTTTTAAAAGCATTAATCTATCATAAGTGAAAACTATGCAATGTTATTTTACATTTCATTACTTTATTAGACTTAAGATTCTTTATTATTATTATTATTTTAGATTTTTAAAGATTATTTGATTAGCCTAATAAAAAGTAAATGATATTTAACAATGTAATATTTAACAATATAAGGCTATTGTTTTGTTCTGTATTTTTGATTAAATAAATGCAGGCTTGATAAGCATAAGAGAATTCTTGCAAAAACACAAAATATTATCCAAACTTTATACACACACACACACACACACACACACACACACACACACACACACACACACACACACACACACACACACACACAGGCCTACTACATATATATGATGGCATATGGAGACGGCGGAACATGGTCTGTACATGTCACACTTTATGCTGCGCCGACCGCGCTTCTGTATTCCCTCAGTGTGCTTTCTGATTGGATATTATTGCGTTTCACGTGAGTGTGCGCGTTTGTCCTCGGGTTCCCCACACATCAGGATTTCTGATCGTAAATATTCAACATGTTGAATATTTACGATTCGCGATCGACGCCTCTCGAGGTTCTTCCGAGCAGGTTCGGACACTCTTAACACACTTCACACCACAGGAACATCTGATAAGATAATCTTCAGAACCATCAAGATAATCGGGACCGAGCTAAGATTGTCGGAAGGGGGAAATCGCCCAAAATAAGCCTGATTATCTTTTGGTGTGTACCCAGCATTAGTTAACAATTCTGTCATTAATTACTCATGTTGTTCCAAACCCGTAAGACCTTTGTTCATCATCTGAACACAAATGAAGATATTTTTGATGAAATCCGAGAGCACTCTGACCCCTCCATAGACAGCAGTTTAATTAACACTTTCAAGGCCAAGAAAGGTAGTAAAGACATTGTTAAAATAGTCCACGTGACTACAGTGGTTCAAGCTTAATGTTATGAAGCAACGAGAATACTTTTTGTGTGCAAAAACAAACAAAAATTACGACTCTTCTCTTGCCACTTCTCACTTTATTGGGCTATTCACAGAATTTAAATTTTTCTGTGAACTAACCCTTTAAAATTCTGTCCGACAGCCAATAATTATTTTCATGTTATAGCCAATAACCGATAAATGCCAGATATTTATATTCAATACTGCTTTCTCTAAATAAATTAAAAATAAAACACTAAAAGAGTGAAAAAAAATCTCTAATATACATTGTTGGGCATGTTACTTAAAAAAAGTCATTAGTTATAGTTATTAGTTACTTGTTACTTCTTACAAATAGTTAGTAACTGAGTTACATAATTATAAAAGTAACTAATTACCAGGGAAAGTAACTACTGAGTTACTTTTTTTATGGATGCCCCCAATATTAAATATGTTAAATTAATAAATTGGACATAAAAATAGAATAAATTATTATTATAAAACATTGTACATTAATGTACGCTATTGTAATGTTGCTGTGGGACAATGTGAGAGACACCTATCAAATTCAATACATTATTTTAAATATTAGGCTATCAGTAGGCCTACTTTAGTGTAAATATTATCAGTACTATACTACTCCTTTGGTAGTGGAGCGTTATCACCTGGGTTTTTAGCCACTAATTTTGTGGCGGCATTTGATGATGTGAGGTGCTTCATTAGATTAGAATTACTTTCCACCGACGTGGAGAGACTCTGGGCATAAGTTGCACGTTACATAAACATTCTTACCTTTCACCTCAACGATGGAAAAGTTGCGCTTATACTTCAAGTTTGCGAGAGCTACCTTTGAAGTCTTGGACTTGCCATCGCTGACTGTGCATATGCGGGTGCGTCATAGGTGTGTGTGTGTGTGTGTGTGTGACCTCAACCTATCGACCTCAACCTATCAACCTCAACCTTGTCTCCCACCCACCAATCATCATCAGTAATGTGTACTACCCCAATTAATGAAAATTAATGATGCCCAATATTGTGCATCGCTAACATTTTGATATGATTATGCTGAAAATAAATATTTATCTAACACAATTTTACTTCTGAAATACACAGATCTTGTTTTAGGGGAGTTTAGATATTTTACTAGAAAAAAAATAAAGAATTCTACCTTTTTTGGGGGTAGAATAGGGCTTGTGACAAAGTGACACTATGTTGTTCTTGAGATATACACATCACAGTTTTTGTATTTTCTGTTACACCGCCCCACCTTTAACTCCTCTCTTTTCCTCTGCTTGTTTTATGGAGTCATAAAGCTTGTCTCCACGATGATGGACTGATTGAAAAGCAGCTCTTTATCCTGCTCTTTCAAAATTACAAGACAGCATTCTCACCCTACGCATTCCTGCCATAAATTCAAGTAGCTTATTAAGTGTATTTTTGTATGTGTGTAATTAAGGGAGGGGGGTTGCAGCATTATGTGTGTGTGAACAAACAGCCTTTCATGATCACACTCTATCACTTGCCAAGCTGAGAAAGTAAATGGTGTGAAAGACACTGAAGTATGGTTCTTTAATAATCCTCCATCAGGCTTTTGAAACAGCTTACTGAATGAATGGAGTGGATTGGAGCCCACTGTTTACCCAGCATCTTCCTCTTTCCCCATCCCCCACTATTGCTCTCAGAGATGGTGGACTATACACCCAACAACAGACTAGTTAATTAATAAGTAAAAATAGTTTATTTATACTTTATATATAGTTTTTGTATTTTTTTTTAAAACATGTTAACAGTTTTACAACTCCACAACTGTTTAATCTTTTCAGATTTTTCAATCTCAGCATTATACATAAAAAATTGGATGTGTATTGAAGTCATACCTGGTCTACATGAATGTAGTAGAAATGGGACGTGTGGTAAATGGCTTTGAAGAGACGCTGCACCTGGCGAGAGGCCCGCCCATGGATCACCAACATGAAGGCTATCCGCACCGGTACCGCAGGCACAGTCTCCATCGAGTCCTCCTCCCATTGCACATTCACATTCACCTTGCCTGCACAAACACACACACACACACATTAGCTAAAATGGACTCAAAACTAAATTAGTCACATAACGTAAAACAGGTTGTCAGTTGTCAAATTAATTAAAGTAATTGCATCCTGTAGTTGATTTTCAGGGGCATTTTCACTTTTATAAGGGTGTGTCTGTAATTTAATAATTTTAATGATGCACACTACTGTTGTTTAAAGAAATACTTTTAATCGTCAAGGATACATTACATTGATCAAATGTGACAGAAAAGACATTTAGTGTTACAAAAGATTTATCTTTCAAATAATTGCTGTTATTTTGAACTTTCTTTTCATCAAAGAATCCTGATAAAATGTATCAGGGTTTCCACAAAAATATTAAGCAGCACCACTGTTTTCACTATTGATAAGGATAAGAAATGTTTCTTGAGCAGCAAATCATCATATCAGAATGATTTCTGAAAGACCACGTGTTAATGATGCTTAAAATTCAGTGTTATCATCACAGGAATAAATCACATTTTTAAATAGGAATCGGTTATTTTAAATAGTAATATATTTCACAATATTACAGTTTTTACTGTATTTTTATCAAATAAATGCAGCCGTGGTCTTTTAAAGCGTTGCTCTTTTAAAGGTACACAATGTAACTTTTTTTTTGTTCAAAATAACAAAAATTTAATACATCAATACTTCTTCCAAAATGTGTTATTGTCTTACCCTAATTCACTATGGTAAGCCTGTTATAAGCATTTATATTTTAGACTTTGATGCATAAGGCAGGGGCGTAGGTTAGTTGCCACAAAGAGCGAGAAAGGTTGACATGGAGCAGCTAAACCTCTGGGGAATCACCCATTTTAAAAGAAAAAAACTGAACAGAGGAGAGTCTGCAGGCAAATAAAGAAGAGAGTCAGAGCTCGCAATAAATCAACATTGGCTTGGCTTATCGGAAATGGCGAAAAAAAGCGATGCAAAGAAAAAAGCGTCAAAAAGATGGCATTTTATTACTCAGCAGGTGAGTAAGCTTTTTTATTGAACAGATAAACTGCCATAAAGCTTTATTATAATATAATTTTTCAAATACATTTTTATATTATTATTACTATTATTATTTAAAATTATCGCCCCTGGTACAGTAAGGAACTCTTGTAATAAAGCAACAGTGGCTGGGACATATTTTAAGTATCAACGCCACTTAAAAAAATGCAATCTAATCCTGAACATGATATAAGCCTGTTCCTGAGCAAGTTTAATCTTACGGACCTGTCGCTATGACAGCAAGTCCAGTATGCACCTCGAAGAACCAAACAATCTAAGATCATGCCAAATTTAATTTCGCCAATATGATTACAGTTGTTATTCATGAATATTGTGGGAATAGAAAAGGACAATTCAGGAGACACTCTCAGTCATTGAGAGTATCCCTCAATGGTCCCAGATGAAACCGATGAACCTCTGTAACACTTAAACAGAGTTGAGGGCACCTCAATTCATCCGAGACACTGCAATAGCGCCGGAATCCAGAACCGCAGCAATCCACCACATGATCACCTATTGGCCTATAAGTGTTTCACTGATACCATCTCCACAATAGCTGATATAAGACACCATCCCCGCCTTCCTTCAGACATACATTCAGCGCTCACAAATAGCTTGGCACTGACCACAAGGGCTAAGCCTCGGCCGTTTGTGGCTTTCTAAAAATGCACACAGAATAAATACATGGCGGACTTCTCTCTCCATGTCATGGTATAGCCTGCCACTTCTAAGAAGGGCACGCTGAATTACTCATTACAGGCCACGAGGTTAATTTTAAAAGCTCATATGAAATTACACTGAAGGCACTACGTTTTGGCGCAAGGCCATGCTGACTGAAGACATGGGCCATGAGGGGGTAATGACTATAATCTGAGAGCTTAGCCTGTCGTTACGGTCCCAAACTGCACCGGCCTCCTAGACCTGTGACGGAGCCTGAATGGAAGGAACCACTCCTGTCCCTCAGGGAGGACCTGGCTGACCCTGGATGGGTGGAGGCTGGGAAAGGCATGATTGTCCTATATTAAAGGCAATTACACCATCTTAACTCCTCTGTGTCCTCTGTCTTTATGGGGTGTGGACTGGCCTGTCCATTTTCTGTCCCTGTGTTTCATTAAGTTTCCTACATGTTCTCAGTGAAACACTGGCCCTTCTATTAGAGTATGTGAACGTCTAGGAATAGAAGTGGAGTTGTGTGATTTCGCCTGAAGCAGTGAGCATTTTCAAAGTTGGAGCATCTGTGTTGCCTCTAGCTCCAAGATCTTTCCGATACTACTCCATCACAAGCATGACACACAATGCAAGAATTTGCTGCAAGTTAAACAGTGTTAAACAATAGTCAAATTGAAAGAGAGACTCACTTAACAATATCAAAAGATTGGGTTTGGAAAGATGTTTTTACTGTTTTTGGAAGAAGTCTCTCAAGCTTGCTTTTTATCAGATTAAAATACAGTAAAAGCAGTAATACTGTAAAATATTACTACAATTTAAAAATAATTTATATAACAAGTTTTCTATTTTAATATACTTAAAAATATAATTTATTTCTGTGATGACGAAGCTGAACGCTTTGACAAAGCTGAATGACAAAGCTGATGCAGACTTTCAACATCATTACTCCAGTCTTTAGTGTCCTTTAGAAAATACTTCAGAAATCATTCTAGCTGCTCAAGAATAATTTATTATCATCACCAATGTTAAAAACAGTGCTGCCTGATGTATTTGTGGAAACAGTGATACTTTATTTTCAGAATTATTTGATTAATAGAAAGTTTAAAAGAACCGCATTTAATTGAAATAGAAATCTTTTGTAATAATATAAATGTCTTTCATTTAATTTTTTGATCAATCAAATGCACCCTTGCTGAACAAACATATTAATTTCTATTAAAAAAAAAATACTGACTCCAAACCTTTGAATGCTAGAGTAAGCTATGGCTATAAATCTCAGAGTAGAGTGGAGCAGAATGAATATACAGTATTACAAACTGTTTAAGAATAGATGGGCCCCTAAAGAAAAAAATACAACAGAATAGAATGGATGTGCTCCTTTCAGTTAAAAGAGCACAACTTTTGGTTAGAAACATTGCTTGATTTTACTCTAGTAAATGCATAGATTGGCCTGGATAATATAGTAATATAGACTAAATTTCACTACCGTAAACTAATTTTATAATCCTGCTGTTGTCAGATATTTTTTAAAAAGTCTTCACGTCGCTTTTGAAATTTTAATACTTCTCCATTTAAGTAAAAGTCAGCTAAAAAGGGCCACATTACTTTGGTAGCACTGTCAGTAAATCTATTCTGCAGATTTCTCTCAACAGTCAACAGAGAACATGTAAAAAATGTGCAGATTCCTTGTGGGCCCTCATGACCGACAGCCCGGACCACATTTGAAACTCATTCATCCAACAATGTTCATAAAAACCTGCCGTTTGCTTCAAACTTATGTTGGTTCTGTGCTAATTGCCAAATCTGAGGTAAACCACTCACTTGTTTGCCATCAAAGTCATCGTCTGTTACCACATAATGCAATTACTGTTTATAAATACATTCAACACCATCCATGTGACTTGGTCGGTCTACTGTACTTGCTGGAAATAGAAGCACTCCTGCCCCGCCCCAGCCCCTTAAAATCTCTGCATGTCCCAGACTCTTGTCTCTGTGGTGATGTCCCTGTCATATCTGTCAAAACCCATTCTGGTTTCCGGAAGTTTCTCTAGGCAGAGGCTCTGAGCCCTGAGAAGATCTGTCACTGTTCTATTTGAACGCATCCATAGCCCTGATTTGTGTGCAGACGACTGAGCACTGCATAATTGCATGAATATGTTTTCTGTAGTCAGCTATGGGAGATGGAGAGGGAAAAAAGACACTGCGCAGCAATTACATCTGTCTAACCTCGTGCGGAAATCCAGAATCTCATTTCCAGCCTGTCTCTGATTGTAATTACAAGTGCTGTAAATGTCTGTTACCAGCCCCGTGACTCTTAATACACTACTTCCATAAACCTCCAAAGACAGGATGGCAATTAATTTGGGAAAACCATCATTATTTTGAGCATTATTTATCTGAAATTCCCATAAACCCCAGATAATGTTTTGCTTCATGCCAGTGCAGGTTGATGATTATAATTAGTCCTTATCCCAAAAGAAAACGTCATGACATTGAGTTAAAGACCCAACAAGCAAAGTTTTTTGTCCTGTGGTGACGTACTTCTTTTTAAACAGGAAGTTTGGCCTGGAAATATCTAATGGCTCATCCATTTGCAGTTTCAGAGGGAGTGGGACATTCTCTTTCTAGAAAACATTTGATTTGACAAAAAACTGTGTAGTGTAGAATGAGTAATCAATATTTTGGTCCATTTTCCTGGAATATAATGACTTTTAAATGTGTATATCTGAACGTCGCGATGAAATGTAACTGATTATATAAAAATAAAAAAGAAGGGCGGGAACTTGCATATAAAACGGTTGTTGATTGGGTTTTGAGATGTGGGTGGTGACTAAAATGAATGTGAGCTTGCAGTTGATTGTGGAGGGGTGGGTTTATGCAGACTTAAAGGACTGGAAAAGTTTGGCATGCATCACCAGAGAGAAGTCTGTTATTTTGACCGTAAGAGTTATAAAACTTTGATTAAACATTACAAACAATAAAAATTAAATGCATGTTGTAAGGATGAGTCGTTCACAATAGGGTCAATAACATGCTTTAACAAATTTTCATGCTGAACAGCTGAATTCAAGTCAAAGCTCCAAAGCTAATAAACAAGGACTAAAAGCCACAAGAGTATAATCTTGATTTTTATAAGATCTATAACATGGAGTATGAAGTGTAAAGAGAGTCTACTCACCCTCTACGGGGCAATAACGGGTGACCTTCTCAGGCATGAGCTGGCGTTCTTTGTGGCGGCAGTAGACCTCCACTATCTGCTGGCGGCACTCCTTGGTCTTGGCACGAGAAAGGGCGGAGATTGCCTCTTTGCCGCTGATCTCACATTTGGGAGGCTGGTCGTATTTGATGTCTGCAGTGGGTGGAGCCGATCGCTTGGCCTGCTGGAGGTGGTGCCGGTGTTGCTGGGTTTGCTGTGGACGAAGGGTGGGATTGGCTCTCCGGTGAAGTTCGGAGCGAGTCTGATTGTAGGCCCCTTTGTTCTGTGCATACTGAATGACCTCATTAGAGTTCTTGGTCAGGCTTTGCTGCGCATGCGCCTTCTCCAGAAGGCCTTGTTTGTGCTTGCTGGACGCATGTCTCTGCGTCTGCGAACGTGCCCCGAAATTACTGTTGTCTATGTTCTCAAAGTCTTTGGGAACAGAGTTCTCGTTGTTGCTGTCCACGCGGACTTTCTCCTTGGGCCGGTGCGAGTAGTAACCTTCCTGAAAGATGAAGAAAAAACAGCTGAAATCAGTTACTGCTACCAGCACAACATCAATGTCACAACAGGTTTTATACCTTATTTACTTTTATAAGTCATCAGACACAACTTTTTCATGATTTTTTTTTCCCGTTGAACAATATTAGTGACAAGTAAAAATCCAATTGTTTAACATTAAAACAGACACACAGAATAGACCTAGAGAGGCTCTTTTTATTAGGGTCACTAAGCAATCACGTATCAACCACATAGAACACCCTAGTAACTGCTTATCAACATGTTAACAGCCTCTCAGAACACCTTAGCAATCGCATACCAATGACCTGGCAACCGCCCACAGCACTACTCACAACTGTACATTTCAGAAAGCATTTACTTCCTTTCATTCTGTAAAAGCCGGTGTATTCACATGTGTGCGCATTTATAAGCATGTTATTGAACAACAGTACAAATATTGAAAAGAGCAAGTAACATTATCTGCCTTTAACCACACAGTAATGCACAGAGAGCATGACCTCGTATAGGACATTTCTGATATTTTGCAGTTTCATGCAAGTGTGACTGTTGATGAAATATTCCACTGGCAACGGTGTGTGCAACAGGAAGAAGGTTGTAGCCATGCCCTGAGTTGCAGGAGACGATCTGATTGCAGGAGACGTCTCTGTAGCTGTGAAAGCTTTAGGAGAGGATATGATCTCTGACATGACAGGATGACTATCTACAGGGTGTTTTGGAAATAAATGCACTATTTTTTCACTTTATCTCTCTATATATTTTGGTGATCATATTAGCAATCAATTTACTCATTTCAGCTTGAACATACTGTACAAGGTAAATGTCAACTCAGTCTTATATTGGGAATAAAGCTGTTGATTATTAATTCATATTCAAATTTTCACACAACAACAGCTTTAAAAAAAACAATACACTACTACGACTGAAAAGTTTTTTTTTTTATTCTGCAAGCCTGCATTAAATTGATCAAACACGTAATTGGTTACTTTAACTCCAAGGTGGGACTACATAACAGTCAATACATTATACTGAATGTTTGAATACCATTGCCATATATAACTTGTGACAACAACCATTTCGACATTACAACACGTTCTCGCTAACTTCCCCACGCATCACATCCCCCGACTTCTCAAACTGTTCCTACGCCCTGTCAACTGCTCTTACTTTTCCCCCGGATTCATTTTGTCCACTGATTACTGCGCCGGTCTTAAAGGATACATAACAGTAGACAGCAAGACAGACATTAATAGGAGGAAATGGAGACAAACAAACAGAGAAAATCAAAGAGCAGGAGATGAGGACAGGAAGTAAGACTAGGCACTGCTGCAACTCTCATTTCCTTACTGTTATGGTGCAATTTGTCTACAGAGCATTCATTAAAGCTTGTTGGTGAGCACAACAGAGTGTGTTATTTGTGAGGGAAAACTTTCGAAGACAAATCCCTGTTTTGTCACCCGCACGTTGGCCCTCTAAAGGCTGCCGTTTAGAGCAGACTCCACTCCACTCCTGTCTGCTCCTCCTCCTCTTTCAGGAGCTTTCAGGAGGAAATTACAGTGCCCCGGATTAATAGCCTGAGCAACCACAGGAGGTAAGTTAGGCTGCTGGAGAGAAGACTATCGATCGCTTGCAAAAATCTGTCATTTCCCAAGGTGCTCTGGGAGCCCTGCTCTGCACCGCTGAGCACCTTGGCAGTCGCAGACCTTCTGTATTCTCTCTCAAGGGGAGGAGGCTCCCCGCTCTCTTGCATCATCCATCAGAAGAAGGGTGGGAGTCACACACTCGTTTATCAAGCACACTTTTATCTGGCTCTTCTTCTGCCTCTCTGATGGCGAAGAACATCACGGGCCACACACACACACACAAACACTAGAACTGGGCGGTATGGCGATATATACCGTTGAAATTCGTCAAATGGCAGATATTCTGCTATATCGTCAACACTGAAGAAAACCAGAAAGTACAGTTGACTCTACTGTAACTTTGCCACAGATTAGCACTTCTAGTGTACACAGCTTCATTGATGACTGTTTATGGTGTAACTGTGGGTATGACATAAAATTTATGAGAACACATTCCTGTAATCATTGGCATAGCAGTGAGAGACGCTCCAAGACTGGAATGCTGCTTTTCCTGTTCTCTCAATGCCTCACGTCAGAGACTGTTTGACAACCATAGTTATATGTAACTGAACACCTTAATGGTTTAAATGAATGAATAAGGTTTGAGGGAGAGTGCACACACGAAACTCAAAACCAAACAACACTCCCTTAATCTGTCCTGATTGTCCTCCGACCTCACAGTCCAGCAGCTAATACGTGGATACTGTGGGAATAATAAAATGCTACTTACAAAAAAAATCCTATGGGGTGAATCACATGAACCCTGTCAGGTAAATAATTTCTTAAAGAATCTTAAAGAACAAACTAACGTTATAAGAAACATTAACTCTTTTGCACTGTGGCAATATTTTCATGACAATCTCAATGACAAGTACACTTGCTGGCTAGATATGTGACCTGACATGTTTTTGTGAGATTCATCTCAAGTTACCTTTATTTATATAGTGCTTTATACAATACAGATAGTTTCAAAGCAGCTTTACAGTGGAAAATTAGGCATTTCTGTTGTTCAGCTGAAGTCAGCGCAGTGTTGAATGGTGGTCAAAGCATCAATATTATTGTATTAAAGTAATAAACACAATACAATTAATAACTTTAAAAAGCCATTAAACCAGTCACTTTTTATTTAAGCTACAGCAGAATTTAAGCAATTAATGTATTCATTTAACAATAAATTATATTTAAATACTAAGTTTAATTAATTTAATACTATAAAAGATTTTGACAAACCTCTAACCCAGTGGTTCTCAACCACCACACACATCTACATTTTGTAATATCTTATAATGAAACTCGCATTTTTATTATGAATTATAATGATATTGTCCTTGTTATGCCAAGCTCTAAAATATTTTATCAGGTAGAAATTGTGAGTAAAATATTTGAATCTTTAATCTTTATTCAGTAAATCATGAAAAACTGGATAAGTCATGGGGCCTTTGAATACTGTTGTGGATGAGGAGGTGCCCTGGAGTCAAAAAGATTAAGAACCACATCTCTAACCTCAAATATGAACAATAATATTGATGCTTTGACCACCATTCAACACTGCGCTGACTTCAGCTGAACAACAGAAATGCCTAATTTTCCACTGTAAAGCTGCTTTTAAACAATCTGTATTGTGTAAAGAGCTATATAAATAAAGGTGACTTGACTTGAATAATAACTAAAGATATACTCAAATTGAATAAAATGTTGATAAAAGTCATAGTAGTAGCACTAGCACCTAAGTGGAGATGGATACATATGGGTGAATCGTATCTCAGCAGATGCTTGTTGGACTAACAGCAATGGGACTGATTGAATAGAAACACTGTTAGTCAACTATTAGGAGAGTCATAAATTCTTCAGTCCTCTGTGAAGCTAGCTGACGCAAAAGGACATCAGGAAACATTACATGACTCAGCTTAAGGCTGCAGGATCCAAGCTTTGACTGTGCATAAGGCTTACAGAAGGGGAAAAATGCATGGGAAAATGGATGTGTGAGCTGGTGCACATATGGATGTAGACATGAAAAGTGCATTCATGCAATGAATGTGTCACTATGACTCAAGACAATGGTCCAGGAACAAAAGCATCACTTTCCATAATTAATCTCATAGCCTCTGACCAAACATAACATCTCACCTATAAAGATTCTGTAGAGCGAAATGCAAGTCAATACAAAACTCACTTCCAGTTACTACTCATGCCATTTATAACCATATGTAACGCCTCACAGTTTGCTTCTCCCAGCAAAAGGTCAGCAAAGTTTGCCTCACCCCGTGCCCCAGGGCTGCAGGGGTCACCTTCCTAGAGGCTGCCCTCTACCTGACCTCCCTGCCTGGGTGGCTGGGCAGGGTCAGTGCAGGATGAGTCACAGAAAGCTCCAGCAGGATGGAGGGGAGGGGAGTGGGGGCAGAGGGGTAGGTGTCACATGTGCAGACTAGATACAGAAGGTGAGATTGCAAGCTAGTTATAGTATGCGAGACGGGCGCTGAAACCCAACTCTGACCTTTCCTACACCACAGAGAGCAGCTCCATCAATCACCGTGAATGTCTACAAGCTACTCAATCAAACTGAACCGATGCCAGCGATCCACATCAAATCCTCATTCACAGAGTGTGTCTGAATCTTAATAAAAACAGCCACAGTTAACCTGCTCGTAAAGGTCAAACTGTGGACAAGTACAAAAGAACACTACAGGGATATGTTTGGCGTACTACATACAGCACATTATATACCTAAGACTACGTAGTAAGAGTTAGCTGTTGTTGGCAGTAATATCAAATAAATTGTCAAAAAGAGAAAAAAATCTGGGCTGACATTAAATCACAGGGAAATGGAGGGTCAAATCGATGTACATGAGATACAGAAAGTCATTATGAGGGTAGCGTGCCATTTGACTTCCAAAATTTTGAATTAATTTGATTTAAGGTAGCAAATAGGATGCAGAATTGTGTTGATGTGATGTGTTGAGAAACTCTTATCTGAAAATGTAGGTTTAAAAAGTTTTTTAAAGTTGTGTAGGGCTTAAAATATTGTGCACAGTATTCTGGCAATTCACTACAGAAACTTTAAAGAATATAATGCTAATGATTTTGGTCAAGACTCAATAGCATCATCCAAAATTTCTACCACGCTCTCAGGGTGTTTATATCTTGCTGCCATCACCTTGTGCTTTCATCCCGGAGATGGAAGCCAAGCAAAATCGAACTGAATTAAAATTGATTCAGATATTAGGCAGATTGTGTGAAAATTGCCTATGGGCTTTCATCACCTCTGCAAACAGAACAGTTGTTCCTAACAATGAGGCAGACACAGAGGACAGGCAGAGAGAAACAACTTGATGCATAACAAGAGCCACAGAGGAAGTCTTTCATTGTTTTTCAAGCCAAACATGCAGTCTAACACACATGTATGCAAACCACACTTACGAAACCATAACCAGTACAGTACAGATTTGCATACCTAGAGACATCACTCTGCCTTCTTTCTCTCACACACGGTTTTGCTCTGAGCAGTGTTCCTGTCCTGTGTGATTCAGTCTAATGAAGGGGCTGGTCCCATAGCTATTCTTGCTCGCAGCTCTGAGTGGGCTACTGGGAAAAATAGCGAAAATCGCTTCCACTAGAGATGACAAATAAGCCCAGCTCAGCCCCCTAGGCGGGAAAAGAGCAGGTCTGCATGAGACACTCAGCGGACTGTCAGTGCTACAACACCTTCTACAAGGCCAACATGAGTCAAAGAGATGCCGCAAAGCCAGAACAAGGATACTACATTAGAGAAGATCTTGAGGCAATAGGAGAGGAAAAAAAGAAAAGAAAAAAGAAATGGTGGGAAATGCTCACAAGAGAACGAGAACCTATGTGGTTCATGGTCAGTAAGACAGGATGTTCATTGCAGAAAAGTTTCAACAAGAACAATTCATCGCAGTTGTTTCACTCATGAACAGTGGCCATTACATACATAGGCTACTAGAATGAAGCCAGACCAAATGAGAGTTTGCTTAAATTGTGCACATCTATATTATTTCTCTATTGGTTAACATTATTGAAATTACCCATATTTCAAAGGAAGATAAAGTTATTACAGTTGGATTAAAGGACAACAAAACGTTGCGATCAAACGTGCACGACCAAACAATTTCGACATGACCAGGAACAGTTTTGTTGGTCATATTGTGATGACAGTTATGACCACCTTCATCGCATTTCCACAAATACAAAGTCTGCAATTTAGAACCACTTAATTACTTTCCACTTTGCACACCCAAAAAACACTACCATTTAGTATCCTGACAAACATTTATGATGGATGGGAACGGTTACCGACTCAAACGGTCTTTGATAACTAGCTACGAAACATGATCACGGGACTTTAAAAGATGACTCTTCTGCATGGCAACTGCAATGTTTATGAAGCATTTGAACTTGAAAGCAGTTTTCTTTTCCAGAATGAAAGGATACAACATGATTGATCGATTTTACGCAGATGTGGCACAAATCTATCTAACTATATTGAAAAATCATAGAAAAGCACCCCGACCTACTTCTTACTATGCATGTTGTATTTACTCCACTAACTGATCAAAATTAACCTTATTTGGGGGTTTATTATGATAAAGAGCTAAAGAAAAGGCTCATTTTGAGAAATGCTGTTTGGTGCTTTACTTACAAAATATGTTTAGTTTAAGAATTAAACAACAATAATTTTATTTAAAAGTGTTTTATCTGCTTTTATTTCTGATACATATTTACAGACTTCTCCATTAATAGATTAACAGAACCAATACAAGCGCACAAGCTTTAATTGTTTGAGCATTAATGACAGTTCTTCAAGTATGAAGATTTACATTTGAACCCCTATCTGGTCGGTGATTTGTGCACTAAGCTGGTATGCTGCGCTGGACTAAGCTCAGAATCATCAGTTTTGGATTCTCTGTGAAGAGTGCGGAGATTCCCTATAAGCCTCTGCTTGAGGCGCTTTGTGGCGTTTTTCCTATTGAACACAACCCCAAGCTTGCTGAGCACCTATTGGCATGAGGCCTGATTGGCATCATCCTCTTCCCTCTGAAGTGCAGGGCCCATAGCCCTCACCAGTGCAAATGAGCAAACATTAAGCCAGGCTTAGCCTGCTGCTTTAAGGTTTAAGGCCACAGCTTTTGTATCAAGTGGTCAACAGTAATCCATTATGGTAGGGATTTCTGGCACTGTCTCAGAAAATGTTTCCTAAGTCTGAGGGATACAGAGTCACACAGCACAACTATTGAAAGCTGGCCATTTTAAGAAGGTTTCCAGTTGCCAGCGCCACATCTCATCAGTCTTGCACATTCTGTTCTTCTGTATTAAGGTTGGGCAAAATTCAAAAGTGAAGAAATGGCTCCACTTGAACTGAATAAAACTGGCACATCTCACAGGAAGTTAGGATGGTTCACTCAAAAGTATTTTACTCACCCTCGTGTCATTGCAAACATGAACACAGAAGAACATGCTCTAAAGAAGCCAGACAGTGTATAGACAAAAAAACACAAAGACATATTTCAAAATATCTTTTGAAAGAAAAAGTTATACAGGTTTATAATGACATAAGGGTGAAATAAGGGATCTATCTATCTGCCCAATAATTTTTTTTTTGCCAACTTTGTCATGCAAACAATGTTTGTCTAACATTATCTTTTTTTCTCACCAGTCACTGTGACTAGTGGTTTCCCAAAGTTACTAGCCACTCAGCATTTTGACTGGCCACAATTATCGTTACCATGGGGAAAAATGCCATTAAAGATATTTTTTATATTATCTCATAATTTGCCTGCTGTCACTTTAAGACCTGATGCATGGATCCATTATACTGTTACATGTGTGTTTTCTTTCTCAACTGATTGTGTTTATGTGAATACTCGCCAAGACCAGCATTTTGACAATATTTTGTGTATATATGATTGTTTAAGCGCAATAATCAGCACAATCAGTAAAGTAGGTAGATATGCACAATCTCACGCCAAAATTCAAGCCCTGTAACACCAACAATATTTATCCAGAGCATGAATATTGCAACTGCAATAGTGTATCTGTTCTGTGGAAAATGAGTATTTCAAGCGTTTCTGATATCTAAGTACTGCTGAAATCTACCTGGCAGGTTGGCGGGTGTTAATGTCAACCCCTGCGCACAACCCTAGGCCAGTTACATTAAACATTCTTTATAATAATATTCTTATTAACTGCTTTTCTCTTCTTAAGAATAAAGTTTACAATATTTTGTATTCTCAAAAACATGTTATTTTCATCTTTTAAAAAAGAGAAAATATTCAATACGGTAAACGTACCTATTAAGCTCAAAAGCACACCACTATCATTGAGCTCAGATTATAAAAAGAAAAAAATTATTTATCATCCTACTTGTTGTCTTAACTAAATGATGTGTTTGTTACTATATACCTCCTGTAATCTCAAGATAATCAGACCATTGCACTCTGAGATATGGTATCCATGTGTTCACACTGTCTGGCGGCCATTTTGAAAGCTGTCTGAAAACTTTCACCAAAAGAGTATCCCCTTAAATGTGCATTTTTTAGATGTTTAAGCCTTTATTTTGGATAAGTATAATTTATTACTGCAAAATTAAGAGATTAATGTTTAGACTTTTACATATTATAACCTGGATTTGGAAAATAATTACAGTTAGATCCAAAAGATAGTTTTAACAACATAGCGCAGATGCTTCAGAACATTGTTAGCTTACTAGCTGTATAAGATTGTATGCTACAATAATATATTACTTCACAGTCGTTACTGGCTTGTACTTTTAAATAAATTATATGATCAATTTACAGTTTATTGATGTTCTGTGGTTTTACACTTCTATAATTTTTAAAGAATTCATATTATTTTAAGGTGAGCTTAAAGGGTGCACTACTATGAAAATCACACAGCTTTAGTGTGACATCAATAAGAAAAAGTATAATTTCAGATATTTTCTATAATAGCTGTTCATAGTAAAATATATATGAACTTAATACATGACCTAGATTATTTATTTAGCAAAATTGTTCCTTTAAATTTAATTTAATAATATTTATTAATAAAAAATGTTTGCTGTTCCAGTTAAGCTCAGTGTGCTCCCTTGAAGCTCATCCACACTGAACGTCTGTGTAAACACTTCATAAACTTTAAAGGGATAACTTCATAAACTTTAACTTAATTTCACTGCGGAATCATTTGTAAACACGACACAGGTCAAGACTGGATTTGCAGACATATTGATTAAATAGATTAAAACACAATGCTGTGCCTTCTATATTGCATCCGACAGGAATGGTGCAACACACTTATGTGAGTAAAACATGTTTTTTTATATGTGATGGTATTGCATTGTTACAAATCGTTTTGATTGTGTACATGTGTAACAAAACATAACTTAGCACGCTGTCACAGGCTGGAGAATCCTTTATTTGTTGGTTCATTGTGATTCAGGATCAGACTCTGATATGTATGGGCCAGACAACAATTCAAAGACAACAATTCCCAGAACGCACTGCTTCACTGCCCTACTCTAGGCGCTGCTAGTCGGCTACTGGATTACTGGATCACTTGCCCGCCGCGTTCATTTTCAGATAATCAGTTCAGTTAGAGACACTACAATTAAAAACTGAACGTGTCTGTTTAAAATAATGCGAGTGAGCCGATTGAGCGTCATGGCACAAACGCATCACGATCGGATTACATTCATCACATGAGCTGAGGTAAGCGCGCTTGAGGGTGTCAATGATGGCCTTCTGGACAGCAGTCAGGTCGGCAGTCTTACCCATGATTGCGGTTTTGAGTAATGAACCAGGCTGGGAGTTTTTAAAAGTCTCAGGAATCTTTTGCAGGTGTTTAGAGTTAATTAGTTGATTCAGATGATTCGGTTAATAGCTCGTTTAGCGAACCTTTTCATGATATGCTAATTTTTTGAGATGGGTTTTGAGATTGGGTTTTCATGAAATGTATGTCAAAATCATCAGTATTAAAACAATAAAAGACCTGAAATATTTCAGTTGGTGTGCAATGAATCTAAAATATATGAAAGTTTAATTTTATCATTAGATTATGGAAAATAATGAACTTTTATCACAATATGCTAATTTTTTTAGAAGGACCTGTATAATATATTAAATTGCAACTACGATAAATTAGTTAAAAACAAATTTAAAAAAAGAAATTCCTTAAGAAAATCTTTCTTAAGTAGATTTTCATGAATCGGGCCTCTGATCTGTTTCAGAGAACATCACATTCCACGCATGTTCTTTAGTTAAACCTGTTACATCAAAACAAACAAACTACCACCTTTCCGTCGACAGGAAACCTTTGTTAATGACGGGGGTAAAGCCTTGTAGGCAGAGTGTTTAAAGAGGCATACAAATGAGGCAGCGCAGCAATTAGACAGAATCCACAATGGATGCGGCCACTCTCGGCTAAGGATTTCTTAATGAATGCTCAAGGTGCTGCTTGTGAGACAGATTGCTCAACATGTGGCCTCCTCACATAAGAAGTGGTCTGGGACTTGGGCCCCAATGCCTTTACATAACCACCCCTTTCAGCCAGGAAGCGTGGGAGAACTACAGCTTTATGTGGGCGACAGGACCGCTGGGTGTACGTCTAAAAAGCAGGTCTGTGTAGGAAGACCCACTGCTTGTTCATTCCGCTTGTGTAAACAGGCTAAAACCCACCATGCTCAGAAATACCTTTCCACGAACCAGCACAAGAACAGCCCCACCCTGGCTCGGTTCCTTCGGTTCTCTCAGCCACACGCACCACCAACAGCACACTGAAACGGGGTGTATTTTTGGCTAATCTCTTCTATGATTGCTAATAGTAAGGTATATGCATGGAACAACCCAGATTTGGACATAATGACAGCAGCAAGGTCACTGCAAAAGGCGGTTTTCCAGGCCTGTTATTTGGGAGGCATCAACCAACAGAGAGCTAAAACATACAGGCTGCTCATTGTGGCCCAGAATTACATCAATAGAAGAACATCAAACAGACTCCCAAAAGTGGACCGGCAGAACTAGTCTCGGGTCAGCCTTCTCCTGCTTTACTTTTACAGCAAATGCTGGTGCCATGCTAACAACCCTAAACTCTGCAGATGTAGAGTTTGGCGCGATCAGGTTATACACACATGGCACTTGACGGATGGCTTCTCTGCCAGTACGGTCCAGTCGTGCACAAGCATACAGAGTATCAATACACCATCTGTAATAGAAAACCTGAGAAGCACCGGACCGTTAATTGGCATACCATTCCATCCTTGCCATCCCAGTTTCAAAGGCTCTGGGCAACGACACATCTCAGCAGGTCTCAATTTGACTTTTTGGTAATTCCTTAGCATGCAGATCCACAATGAAAGGGCAATTTTGTCTGAAAACAACGATCAAACTGCATTAAATGCACATAGTTAGCAAATGAGTAAAATACATATCAGCTGGTACCAGCAATCTGGCCCTTTTCTTTATTAGTTACTAATCAGTAGAAAACCAGCATGTGGGAAACTACAGTACCTTATAAAATCTAATCACGCAACAACTGCAGTCTGTGTTGATTAAATAAAAAGTATGTTTCTATACAAATCATTCAAACATACCATTTCCTAACTATCCCCCATTAAGAGCCACTTTATAAAACTGTGAATTGATACAAAACAAGCAAACAAGCAGTAAAAAATAACCAAACTGAAAGCAATATTATAATTAGAAGCTTTTGCAGTCATGCAAAAGGGAACAGAAGGTACATCCAAATTTCTCCGCTGATCTGCTACAAGTCACTGTAGGCCTATATCTAAAAATATTTAATGACAATTATAGACTAGATGTGAGGAGGGAACCAATTTAGACAAACATTGGCAGCACGCACGATGCATCATTTATCCAAGTGTGACGCAGAGCGGATGTCAATACAAGAAAATCAATGGCGAGAATAGTGATGCAACTGTCCTGTTCAGCATCGGGGTGCCCGTATACGGACATTAGAACACTGCAATGCCAGCAGATGCGCGAAAAACACTTTCCTTCTGTTCATGACTTAATACTTTTGCTGTTTTCTCTGCTCTGCTGCTACTGCAAATCAAAACATGCTGTTTGAATATTCACACATCATTTCACCACACACCTTTCAATCCGATTGAGAGTTTGGAGGTCTGTTGTTTGTCTGAAACAAAGACTTTTTTGTTTATTGTTAGATAGCTCTATACCTCAGAGCTCAATAAATCTCCAAAAGCACCCTGAATAAGTACTGATCATCTTCTCTCCACCTCCATTAACAGATCTCATTTACATCCATCCATCAGCTCATATCCAATTTTGATATTAACCCATGGCTGTTGTCCATTAATGTACCCCTCAGATTGAAAACCCAATAACAATATTATCCGCATCTGATGCCCCAATTCTGCATTTAATCCAAGCTCAGCCCGGCATTTGCTTAATTTTATCTCTTTCAGGTCTCAGCAGTTTAATTCTCAGTATTCCCTCAAGAAGCCAACTACCTCTTGGCATTCTGTCCTTGTAAGTAAGACTATGTTCTTGTGACCTACCCGATTTAAAACAAATGTTAAATAAGACTCTTATGGTCAACAAGGTTACATTTGGTCGATCAAAAATACAATAAAACTGTAACATTGTGAACTATTACAGTTTAAAATAACAGTTTTCTATTTTAATATATATTTATTTATGTGATATATATTATAAATTACTCCAGTCTTCAGTGTCACATCCTTCAGAAATCATTCTAATATGATGATTTTCTGCTCAAGAAACATTTTTATAATTGTCAATGTAACAGTTGTGGTGCTTAATATTTTTGTGGAACCCGTAATAATATGTTTTTCAGGATTCTCGATTAATAGAAAGTTAAAAAGAACATCCTTTTTTAAATCTAGATCTTTTGTAACATTGTTACTGTTTGATTTCATTTAATGCATCCTTGCTTAATTGATTAATTTCTTCCAAAAAAACAAAAACAAACCTTAAATCATATCTAAACATGTATTCTTTGCGAATGGCTGTCATTCACTTGAAGTGGATACAACACAACTTTATCAAACAAAAAGTTATCTAATTGAACTGTTCAAATGTATACCCTGTAATTTACGCAGACTGGTCCAGCCCAGTAACCGGTAAGTTTTGTCTTACTCTTTATTAGGGCAGGACCAAAATATTCAAATATTTTGCCTGCCTTAATTAGAGAGAAGAATATATTACGCGCACTCCCTCCGAAGCTTTGAATATTCGTTGTTGATTACTACCGAAGCGTCGAAGCTCAAAAAATGGTATTCGGACCAGCCCTACACTTTACATAGGCTAAAATATTCTGCCCAGCCAGATATAATAGTAGAAGGTAGCTGCAGGCTCAGATATGAACCTGCCCACCACTGCCCACGTGCAACCAACTTTCCAACAATCTACCAAGTACAGCTAACCCTAATCTCTAACACCTTCAGCCTGAGACTGGCTTAACCATGCATGGTTACATGCATATGCAAATGTTGTTTTGCATGCTTGTATCCCCCCACCTGGCATCTCAACTAGCAAGAAAAAAAAAAAAACCCTGATTGTAGTTTTCTGAGTGTTTTTTAGAGTAATTTAATTAAAAAAATATATGAAAGTATAAAATGTATAATTTTTTTTACAATCTTAAATATCACCATTTATCATTTATCGCCAATAACATGAAAATAATTAATCGGCAGAATATTAATGAGTGCATCCCTAGTCCCACCACTACACTCTTCAGACACTTATTTAAGAACTGTTTACACAGAGCTCTTCAATTTGACTGTGCAGTAAAATGAGAGGAGGAGAGGCTGTGCGAAAATGCTGAGATGTAGGGAACTGCGCTATCTTTAAGCCCTTAATTTGAAACAATGATGGGACATGAGGGGAGAACCCCACTTCAAAGACTCATGTGCCTATTAAAACTTGAAAAGAATCTCATAAAAGGAGGGAAAGGCCTCAAAAATTTGGAAGACGAGATTAGAACTCTTCACATGACAGTCAGAGGGACTGCCAGGCTATGAGGGGGAAAGAGCCACGTTCACTTCTCACAGCAGGGAGAGGGAGAGGGGAGAGGGAGAGGGAGAGGAGAGGGAGAGGGAGAGGGAGAGGAGAGGAGAGGGAGAGGAGAGGGAGAGGGAGAGGAGAGGGAGAGGAGAGGGAGAGTTGAGAAGAGCTCTGAATGCAGAGGTGACGAATGACTGTGAAGAATTCGAGCAGAAAATGAATTCTCAGATTGGGGCTGAGCCTAACCCCTTGGCCCTGGCTTTCCTGAGCTCTTCTGACAGCACTTCCACATGCTGCCAGTCTAACTTCCACCTAACACAGGCCAGCGTCACATCAGCATCCTATCATGCGAGTTATCTCACTCTGTGTGTGTGTGTGAGATGGTTCCTACCATTGATCCTGTTACACCTGAAGTTCTTTGTCTCTCCCTACAACTTGTAGACACAGATGCAGGATTCCCTGCCTGCCTGGGAGCTGTTATGAAGTATTGATTTCCTTTAGAGTATGTGGCTGTGGTCAGGGCTATGTGCTGAATGTGGTTGCATTGTACATCACTGTGTTTGTGGGAGAAAAGAAAAAAAAGAACACTGAGGTTTATGGATGAGTTTGACAATGTGACTACAGATGCAATCCCACAATGCACTTTCCTGCTGGCAAGAGGGATTTGTCACTAAAAAGAAAGTACTAAAAAAACAGCAAGGTGGACATGTACCATGGCAACTCCATGGTATGACTGAAGTATCTTGGATGGCATATATATATTTTTTTACACCTCAAGAGAAAGTAAAAAAAAAAAAAAGTAAATTAATCTTGGGTCCCACTTTATATTGGGTGGCCTTAAAGGATTAGTTCACTTCAAAACGATTTTCTGATAATTACTCACCCCCATCACATCCAATATGTTCATGTTTTTCTTTCTTCAGTCAAAAAGAAAACGTTTTTTTGAGGAAAACATTCCAGGATTGGGCCGAGGGTTTCGCTAGATAAGACCCTATTTCTTGGCTGGGGATCATGCAGAGCCCTTTGAAACTGCATTGATTTGGACCTTCAACCCGTTAGTTGCCATTGAAAAACATTATGTGTTATTTCATTCATGCTGTTAATATGTATTTTGCCAATCTGAGAAAAAAAAACACTATGTTTTGTTTATTGTCTTGTATGGCACTATTTAATATGCCATAAAATAATCTGGATAAACTAATACATTATTTTTTAATTGAAATTGAACTGAAAACAACTAATATATATATAAAACTAATTTGTGTAAGATCATTTATGCGAGGGTCCTTGGCATTGAAACTGATGCACCCATTATAATTTTTAATGGCTGATGAGGTTTTTCATGATGTTTTTTTCTTTAAGCAAATGTATTTGTTGTTTATTTGCTCTAAAACAGGCAAGCTGGCCTAAACCAAAAAAAAATATATGTAGCCATTTAAAATTAGAGGGAACTAAATCTTCTTTGGGTTCATCTTCAGTGTGTCCCCATCTCTGGTCTGTGTTAATGTCCTGTTTACAGACTTCGTTATATTTCCACATAAAGTACATTTTGGAAAATGATTGCAATGCAGTTTGTGTTTAATTCCAGAATAGAGATTGGCCAAAATAAAACTATAAACTGGTCAGTTGCCGATCATGTGTTTTGAGCAAAAACCATCAGGTTCAGATTTATGGCTGGGCGACCAGTACATCAACAGGCAGGACAGGGAGAATAATAATAGAGAAGGAGACTCCCTCTCCTGGTGCACTGGTGTGCAATGGGCAAGTGGTGCAGCTGAAGGAGTGTGTGACTGCCATCATCAGATCATCTCTAGGGCTGTGGCCTTTTCTCTTGGCCAGAATCGGCATCCCTTCAGACCCTATGGGATCAGTTAGCCTGTGCAGTGCTATTCATCAGACAACTAAATCCTTCCCATTACAAAGTGGTGAGAGAGAGAGAGAGAAAGGATGAGCAATATAGGCAGAGACAGAATTAGAATGTAAGAGAGAGAGAGAGAGAGAGAGAGAGAGAGAGAGAGAGAGAGAGAGAGAGAGAGAGAGAGAGAGAGAGAGAGAGAGAGAGAGAGAGAGAGAGAGAGAGCACACCAGGGGGAAAAGAACGATTAGGAAACTTTGAGGCAGCCATAGACTTTAATTACACTAACTATGCTGGTTTGGAGGGGAAGTGTTTTAATACCTCCATAAACTGCCACGTTTTGACACAGTCAAGGCAGCAGACTGCGGGCACAGTGGCACAATCCTTCCACGTCGCCTCTGTGTTGAAGAGCAATAACAGCGGGCTGAGGTAGATTAGCAGCAAGACTTACACACTTGGTGACGTCTTTTATGAGAAGCGCTGCCTTAATGTCATGGAAGCTGTAACCAACACTTACACTAAATCAACCTAAATAGAAACTTAAATGGCAAAGCCATTGAAAACCAATGTCAGAGAAAAAGAACGCAAAGATATGCAAATAATAGCTCTCAGGATAATTACGGTCATTTATTTGCCCCTTCCTATTGGCTCAAGGGTGGATTACAGAAGCAAAGCTTGATTCTTAGAGCCAGTGCTTTGGCAGCCTTTCAGTCACCATTACTCAGTGGTGTCTCAATTTGATCTTTTCAGCGAGCTCAAGATCATCCGGGAGGCTCGTGCACACTCACTCAAAATATTGGATATAATGTATAATAATATACTGAGATGAAAGTTTATATTTTAGATATAAAATCAGTGTTTCGGACGTACCGTAATTCTTAAAAAAAGAGTAAATTAACTGAAAGTAATTTGGAGCTTTAAATAAACGTCACATTAGTAGGTGGAGACCAGTGCCTGTAAAAATGTATTTGTCATTCATTCAAAAACGCTGATTCATTCAGTAATGAAGCAATTGCAGTCCTTGTGAGTGAGTCATTGAATCATTCATTCAAACCTACTTTTTTAAATAATTATTCACATTAATAAAATATATTTTTTAAATAGACTGCAGCAATAATAATAAATAAATAATAATAATAATAATGTTTAATGTATACAATGCCTTTCTCAAGCTCAAGGACGCTTCACAATAACAGCCATTTCAAACATAATCGGTTAAATGGACAGTAGACATTTGCCTAGATTCTCAATTCATTCAGAATTGTGCATCTCTACTCTCCAAACTATTCATTTTTATTAACTTGACATTCCTGTAGGTTAAACAGTACAGCACAGAGTGGACAATGGAGGACTTGGGTTCAATTTAACAGGAGTAAACGGATAATGTAATGCAAACAGTGTTGTTACCATTCAGTTGGTTTGTTTGGTATATCACGAGTATGGGATGTAGCGCTTTCGCACCATTCACTGAAGACACCTTTATTCATGCCTGAAAGGCCATCTATGGCTGCCTAAAAGTTCCCTAATCATTCTTTTCCCTCCTAGTGTATATATATATAAAAAAGGGCAAAATCTAAATATGAATAAATACTACATACCTATTTAAATTAAAGTAAAATAACACTGAATTAAAGTTGCTTTATAAAAGTGTCGCAAAATAAATAAATGTACTGTAAATGAAAACTTACTATAGAAATTAGACAAATAATTTTTATTTAATGGATGATGAAACAAAATGTCCTATAGACTTACACTAATGGAGAGACCTGAGCCATATTTCAAGCAACCACAAAGAAACAGCTCAGAATATGCCCTGGAAAGCACTCAAAACACTTGAGCAAAACTTTTGCTTGGGTGAACAACACTAAAACTAGCTTAAATTTGTAATTGACCATTAACTGACACCTCTCAGTTCAGAGGCACCATCCACCCACTCTTAACTATGGAGAAAGAGAGGGCACAAGCAAAGTCAATTCCCTCTCTTCATTAGTATTCTTTTCATCTGGCTATTCAACCTTTTCAGGTTGTGAATTTGGCCTTAAATGGATACCCCATTTCTCTTCTTTGGAGTTTCTAAAAGGGCACCCCAAAGTGAAAAAGTCGAACTGAGAGCTGTGCTTCAGTGACTGGTCCGTCCCTGTACACCAGACACTTGACATTAAGTGATTCTCTCTCTACAGCTCGAAGCGGAAAAGCACAGATCGTGTGGTAGGGTGATTCATAAATCAGATGATTCACCTGTCCACCGAATCACACTCAAATAAAAAAACTGTCTCCGAAGAGGCGGACACCTTACCAGGCTACCAACCGCATGGTATACTACTTGCAGCCATACCTTTGACTAAATGGCAAAAGGTCTGTCTACAATCTCACTCACTAAGAACCCATTAAGAACCCCCCACTTAGAAAGGATAAATTATATTCTAATACTATTTTGTCTAAATTGGTACAAAGAAAATAATAATCTCATTTTAAACATAGCAAATACATTTACACACAATTAGAATCAAGGACTGTAATGAACCATTTTATTAAAAATGTTATACAATCAGATTAGAGTTTGCCAGACTAAGAAAGTGCTTTCTAGGTTTGTCTGCAATATGCATCAGATGGTCTGAAGAAAAAAAAAAAGAAAAAAAAAAGGGAGCCACATGGTATCAGTGGTCTGGGCAAACAATCAGTTAATAAAGATACTAGCGACACATGAGGTATTCTCAAACCCTCTGGGATTGCTGAGGATTACACTAGGGATTTGAGTAGATACTGGATTATGGGATTTTTTTTTTAAAGGAGAAAATACACATAAATTGCGGTTTTCTCCTTTAACATGGAGCCTGCACTTAAAGGGATAGTTTGCTCAAAAATGAAAATGTTATAGTTATCTGCTGATGGAGGTTTGCTTCTTCAGTAGAACACAATTTAAGATTTTTATCTCCAAGCGTTGCAGTCTGTCAGTCGCATAATGCATGTCAATGGTAACAGATGAGAGTATGAGAACTATGAGAGGAAAAAAAAAATATATATTTTTTTACCTTGAATCTGTCCAACAGATTTCCACGTGAGTGAGGTCAAATGTACACGATATGGCGCAAAGATACACATGAGAGATCACTTCCGCCACTTGTATCCGATTGAGATATGCCATATCGTGCACATTTGACCTCACTCACTGGAGTCAACTCATCTGTTACCATTCACATGCATTTAAATAACAGTGTAAATGTCAGAAAGATACCAGCTCTGCTGTTGTTCATAAATACCGCTAATAATGTTGTGCAATGAGGACGTTGTCCTGTCACCGGAAATAGCCATCAGTGTCCCAATGTGTAATGAGCCATCGTCCTTTACTGTCCTTACCAGTGCCCGAATTCGTGCACACGATATATACTGATTCACAAGCTCGGGAGCTAGGGAACTGAGTGAGACACCCTAAGCCTGGATGCTCAAGACGCTTCTCCGGTTAGCCTGCGACTGGATCTTCCAGTCGCACAGTGGGCTTGGGGGGCTCTTGTTCTGTGTCAGAAATCAATTGCAAATTTACGTTTACACCCGCTGGTTGCACAAACAACGATCAGAGACGCACAGACCAGCTGTTTAGAAAGAGTCACAGGGGGTACATCTAAAAAGAGTGTGAACAGGACCCTCTGTTCTGCCAGGATGAGTCGGGGCCAGGGGGATCTAACCGTGGGTGGCAGAGGGAGTTTATTAGCATTCAGAGGCTCAGTGGGAATTCACACCAGTGTGTGATGTACTCGCATTCTCTTGCTTGCCGCTAAAAAAGAGAGCAGAAGAGTCACGTGATTGGGGCAGTGAAAGAGCCTGCGTCTTGGTCACATGTAGCCGACATGATTCAGAAGCCCCAGCAGGCATTGCCTAGAATTATGCCCTTCCAGCGCACTTTAATTAGGTCTCTGTTGTGGGACGCATATTCTATAATGGAATAGGTGAAATGGCATTTGTGCCTTGAAAAAAGTAGACAAAGCTATTTGTGATTCTATATTATCTTCAGATAATATTCTCCTCGTTTACCACAATAAATTCTGACATTCATAGCTGACATTCACAGATGTCCACAAATGATTCTCCATTGAATACAGAAATGACAAGAGGATCATTAGCTTTGGCATCAATGGCGTCTACAAAACAAAAAAGAGATATGAGAGGTCTTGGAAAACAGAAGTCGTCTGCAAACAGGGCCTTGAACATTCACATCGTGATTTAAATTCTCTGAATTTCACACTCAAGCATAAAACAACACCAGACCTTATTCCTTGGATGCCTCTCGCTATCTGCATAAGACAAAAACAAACAAACACAAAAAATAGTTTAAGATGCTTACCAATGGGATTTTTGTCTTTCCCTTTGGGATTATGGATTTGAAGTATTTGTTTTTGCATCTGCTAAAATCCATGGCTGATATTAGACCGCGTGTAATGAGGTTGTTGTAGAGTAGCCTGATTATCTGATGCTGGGTGGATTATAATGGCTGCTTGATGCCGACTGATACACGGATGAGCTGGTTTGGCCCACGTTCAGCGCAGGAATGCAGAGGACACAATATACACGGCGGAGAGAAACAGACTGTGAGACCAACTCAGAGAGCAGACAGGAAGAGAGAGACGGACAGACATAACAGACTCAGAGACCTTATGTACTGAGTCCTGTCAACCTGTTTAGCTAAAGATGATCTACTCTATTTTAGTGTGTGTGTCATATGTTTAAATGCCATGTGTGTGAATATAGTTGGATGCGTGGTAGCGAGAGGAAATAGAGATAGACTGAGAGAGAGATGGGAAACAGAAAGAGACAATGAAAGAGAAAAATACACAAATAGGGAGCGATTTAGAGTAATTCCTCATATTACAAAACTTTACTCTGTTTATACATTAATGAAATTGACAAAAATGTAACGACGACGAAAAACTTTGAAATTTTTTATCTCCACAACTAACACACACACACACACACACACACACACACACACACACACACACACACACACACACACACACACACACACACACACACACACACACACACACACACACACACACACACACACACACACACACACACACACACACACACACACACACACACACACACACACACACACACACACACACACACGTTTTAGATGTGGAGATCAAATTCAAGTTATTCGTCATCATGTTTTAGATTGTCAATTACATATACATATATTTTAGCTGATACTGATAAATGGCCAATATTACAATTCTATAATATTTTATATAATAAAATATTTTATATAATAAAATAAATGAATTGTATGAAAATGGATATTCAATTTGAGATGTTAGTAAATTAACTTTAAGTGAGTGCTACGTTAATGTAAAATGGAGGAAATGGTTTTCAATCAAATCAATTAATCAAAGATCATTTATAGCACCTTTCAAACAAATTCAAAATGCTTTACATGCATAAACAAGTAATTGACACAAACTGCAAACAAAGAAAATAACACACAGCAGCCATATCATCCTGTAGCCCAAGACTAAGCAGGGTTGATTCTGGTCAGTACCTGGATGGGAAACCTCCTGGGAAAACTAGGTAGCTGCTGGCAGGGGGTGCTCACCCTGTGGTCTGTGTGGGTCCTAACACCCCAGTATAGTGAGGCGGACACTATACTGTAACAAGAACCGTCCTTCAGATGAGACATTAAACCGAGGTCCTGACTCTCTGTGGTCGAGAGTAGAGCTGTAACTCCAGCATCCCATTGGCCTCTGTCCATCATGGCCTCCTAATCATTCCCATATACTAGGGGTGTAAAAATATATTGTGTCACATATATATATATATATATAACCCTTATTAAAGTTATTCAGTCAAGAGCCATGAGAATTTCTTCTTCTGTCTTTTGTTATCACGTCTAGAAAACGCTTCCCTGCCACTGACAAGATTTTTCAGTGTTTTCACTGTTGTACGGTAGGGGTGCTAATATGCATCTCCCTAACGAGTACAGAATCTCCTGATCAAAACACAGTTGAAGAAAATGCAGAAACAAGCGATCTCTTATAAGCAGATTCATATGTAAAATAGCATGACCATCAACATTAAACAGCATCTAAATCAAAACTGCCTAGTGTTACTGAATGAAATGTTGAGTTGAGTATAGTGATATGAATCGAATCGTGACATGAGGGAATCGTTACACCCCTACCATATACTGATTGGATCCATCACTCCGTCTCCTCTCCACCAATGAGCTTGTGTGTGGTCGGCGTTCTGGCACAATATGGCTGCTGTTGCGTCACCCAGGCAGCATTCACATTGGTGGTGTTTGAGAAGATTTCCCCCTTCTATATGTAAAGTGCCTTGAGTACCCAGAAAGGCGCTATATAAATGTTACAAAATTGTATAAATGTAAAAAAAACTGTAAACTGTTAGAATATAGTAAAATAAGAATAATCAACAATAATTAATTGCATGCACCCGAAGTTATGGCGGCCACTGAGACTAAATGTAAAAGGGATTGTGAGTAGAGTCCATTATTTATCATGCCAATAGAGCACAAGAGAGACAGATGCAAAAAGAGAGGGAGAGAGAGACAGAAGTGGGGGTGGGGACTACCTGTCTGGATGGTGGTAGTAAAGCAGCCAGTGAATGCCAGTTTATTTTCTTTCGGCCGTCACTAACTGAACTGCAACACAAGCCTCATTCATGTGACCAACACACGGTTACAGTCAGACTGACACGCCTCGACACTCACAGTTACATACCCTGACCAACGCTTTCCACTGCTCACAGGGAACGTATTCACATGAACACACAGCACCTCTCTTCATCTGCGTCAACCGCTCACCTCGACGACTCCTGCACCACAGTTTTCTCCAATCGTCAAGTTAACACAAAAACTTAAACACATTCTGTACAGTATTAGTGTGCTTACTGATGTTTTTGTATAACGGTGTATCTAAGCAGTGTTCATATGTATATAGGGACTTGTATAGGTGCATAGGATTTTTTAATTCAGCTAAAAGGTTACACTGTGGAATATCAATCTTTGGTCGCACCTTTTCACGTGACACAAATCACAGTTCACCAAACTTGAACTTTGTAACGCATATCTTCTTCACTAGTGCTTGCGCTTATGAATGTAAGTCAATGGAACGAAAAGTGCAGTTTAGCAAATCTCAAAATTAATTCCCATATTTCATACTGTACATTATAATGTTGTGATGCCTAAATTCAGCATAGCATTATTGATTTTAGTTTTCAGTGTTTTATTTTTAATTAATTAATTTAGAGAAAAATGTAGGCTACAGAATTATAATAATCAGCCATGGCATGAAAATAATTTGCTTCAGAAAGAATTCTAATATTGATTCATCCCTAATGTTCTGCATATGATGCATCCAAACAAGACCACACATCTCAATAAAGACCTCACCCAAATGACTCTATAACCCCACCCACTATTCACAAGCATCATTAGGCCCCGCCCCCTCCCATTTCCACACAATGCGTGCTAACAAAGAGGCTGCAACAATGACAGGGGTGAGATGGAATTAAGGGCCTGTAGCAGCGTACTTAGCCAAGTATGAATAGCGACCGACCACAGTTATGTTAATGGTAGAATTACGGTCCACCAATTTGCTGTTTTTCCTATATCTGTGACAGGGCACTATTGTGCTGTCAAGCTTACATAACAATTAGATCACTGTTTATGGACATGTTTACAAAGGACATAAAGCACTGCTAGCAAAATATTCTAACACAATAGACATTCAGCCACTTGAAAGCATTTTCACGATAGTGGCTGAGCCAAGAAAATAAATTCTTTATCACGGTGCTCGGTTTAAACTATAAAATCAGCCAGAGCGCCTGCTTTCTTTTTAGTAGATGAAGTCATTGGCGAGGCAATGGGACTGAGCCCGCGGACCGAGCCTGCTCATTAAGAGAGCACATCATGGAATTGTTTCTGATAACCATCAGCTTAACACAGAGAAACAAATCAATAGGTGTTGGCTCGGTTCATTACGTAACAGTCAGAAAGTGCTCTGTTTGGTTTTTTGCACTTCGGGAATGAAGGTAACCTCATGAAAACATATTTGACTTTGCCGCCTTTGAAAGCCATGCAAAAACAACCTGGCACAACAATCTTTACAAGGTCTGAGACTCTCCTCTCTGTTTAAGAGCTAATGGAGAGGAGGAAATGCTAACAGGGCAGCTGTCCAACTGAAGCTGGGGCAAATGAGCACCCTGGGGCAACTTCTGATGATCAAGCAAAACAACGACCAGCCTGGATCAAATATTGAGAGAGAGAGAGAGGAGAGAGAGAGAGAGAGAGAGGGGAGAGAGAGACAGAGAGACGGCCTGTAAGCACTTAGGCATACTGACGGAGTGTGAGTCAGCACTGCACGGCGAGGAGAGGAGAGGATGGAACAACTCAATAACAGGAAAAGACTGAGAGAAAGACAATGTATCCACAACAGAGTTTCTGCTAAGAAAATTAGGTGTGTGACTGGGAATGACACAGTTGGCCAGATAAAAGTGGAAAAAAATGTCAGTGTTTATTTTGTGTGGGACAGTGGGGACACAATGGATAGTGCAGAGGATTGAGCTGTACAATTTCTGTCTGACAAATTTTAATCCATAATTTTTGTTTTAATTTTCCCTGATTTGTGCATGAGCATTTGAAATCATCTTATATCCAATTTTCAATTAATATTTTAACAACAATAATAATAATAATAATAATAATAATAATTAACAATTACAATTTGACTCTCAATGTAGCTAGTTAACAAGCATGGTATGTTAAATGTCCTTTAACGCAGTCGTGCTGAACCAGGGGTCCGGAGCCCATTTGGAAGCCTGAGCAAGCTCGCAAGGGACACAAGAAAAAAAAAAACACTATAAAATGAACATATTAAATGCATAGTTTGTAAACACAAATACTTTTTTAAAATTTTAAATGTCAAAAGCACAGAAACTCTGACGTACACAAGCTTGGCTTTGTGATATGAGGGTGCAAGTGAGGACTATGAGAAATAGGCTTTATTATTAAAGCTTTGTCTGCCTTGTCTGGTGCACTCTCTGAAACCCTGCTATAGAAAAGCTCCTTCCACATGCTACAGTGAGTGAGAAAGAGCCACACAGGTGTGTGCGTGTGTTTATGTGGACACTTATATCAGTCTTGGTCCCCAGAGCCCCTCCCTCTGGGATCCCTCCACTAACTCAGGTGGCGAGCAGTCGGCAGATAACGAGCACATTCAATTTATATATTATATACACATTCACATTCAGTACACAAGCTGAGCATGACATATGAGATTGATCACCATCAAACCAGACTCCCCTCGCATCAGGAAAGTCCTGCGGCGACAGGACCCGAGCGGTGTTTAAGCATGTGGGACCGGCTGACCTGAGGAGAATCAGAACATGCAGTAACACGACAAATGTGGCGTTCCGCTCACCTGGTGTGCAGCGGCATCTGGCTAATGAGAGCATGTTAAAGCAAATGAAGGAAGTACCTTTTACTGCTGCATTAACACAGGCCCCAAAACACACCAAACACATGTGGAATCAACTTAATGGCCAGCATCACAGCCCTTCATTGGCATGTTTTCCTCCAGCAGAAATGTTTCAATTAGTGAGGGTGACTGATTTATCTAGATTTTTTTTGGTTTAATAGAGAAAGACAAATAGACTATATACTAGGGGGTAGCACGGTACATGAAAAAACATCCGAACCGTTCGGTTTGCTTATCTCGGTTCGGAGCGTGTGTACGTTGCATGGTTGAACGCATTCGGGTGTATGTTAACTCAGACAGTGGGGGTCCTTTTCGTCCAAAATAAGTAAAAGAAGTAAAAGACAGTAAAAGTGGAGTGCTGCAGGTCACGTCGCGTGTAGAAATGGCAAGTGGGAGAGATAAGGAAGGCTGCCCGGAGTTGGAGGATGCGTCAGCGTCGTACAACGCTGGCTTTACACCGCACGCGCAAGCAGTGCATTCTGCATTGGCAGGGCAGAAGCACTACGTATGGAAAACTGGAAAGCTTGTGTATTGCAAATGCAGATGAATCTGTCCGTTCTGTCACATTTTTCGGTGTTCTCCTCCGACCCATGTCAGTCTCGTGCTTTGATTTACGATGGGCAGCATATATCTGCTGCAAATGCGACAGTGTTCCCCTCTGTCTCAAACAAACATGCATATAACCAAGGGCGCCGTAAAGGGGTGGAAGGTTAGGACGATTCTAAGGGCCCAGGCTGATTTAGGGCCCAGAAGAGCAGACCCCTTTTTCTTTTATTTCTTTTCTATTTTTATACATACATTAAATGTGCTAGGGCCCCTCATGCCCTAAATGTGTATTTTGTCCATTTTGACCATAGATTTTATATTTAAAAAACGAATTTCAAAATGTCAGTCACAACCCCCCCTCTCACAATGGTTCATTCCACCTGCGCGGTCCGAGATAGATCGCTAGCGTCTCTTGGTTATTGCACTTGCTATGATGAAGTGCAGACAGTGATACACGCAGGCATGTCACATCAAAAGTCGGGGCATCAAAACGGAAAGAAAAGAAGGAAAGAGAAGACAGAGACCGCCAAGTCGACAGTATGTCACACAGTTTTTCAAAAAGAAAGGTAGCTTGCCCTATTCCTGTAACGTTATTCCAAAACTTTCAGAGTTACTTATTTTTGTTGCTACCTATGACCTGCTTTTATCTAGCTAGCTTAGTAAAATAATTACTGAATTATGATTTACATCCAACATTACATATCTGCTGTGCTGTCTTCGGTTATCATGTCTCGTAGACACAGATTCAGTGGCTGCTGCTCTCCTCCCCACGTCCCACATCCCCAGACGAACAAGGTGAGCCTGAGCGAAACTTCACAAAGAATGAAGCCTCTAAACACGTCTTATCTACTGTGTTCGCCACATGAATGATGATAAACAAAAAGTAATATACACGCTTCAAAAACTACAAAATCAGTTTGCCGTGTGTGTCGTATATTCTGTGAAGTGACAGTGCTGCTGCTACGATTGATGCTGTCTTACGCCCGTTTCACACATACTGTCTGCAGTGCATGTTGCGGTGTGTATTCGGTGCCGGAGCAGCACGAGCTGTTGTGCTTTCACATATGCTGCGTTTGCAGTGCGCAACTGATCTGCGGTTGTATACCACAAACACAGCATTTTTCATTTCAAATCTAAAAGTTGTTAATGAACATGGCTCACCAGAATTGCAATTCTCTTTGTTTACACTTTCATAGATGTCAGGTTTTAAAGCACTCATATAGCCTATACTTTAGATGTAGCTCACGCAAGTGGCAAAACATTTAAACATTGTTTATAGCCTAAAATCACAAGCATTTTAAATGAGAAACTTACAATATGCTATTAAAAAACAGCCGACTCTCTTCTTTTCTTTCGTTTTTAAACCCCTTTAAAAGGAATCCTACAGATCATAAAGAACTTTATTTTTTTAATCTCCAAGAAAGGACGAGTGCTATCCATTATGTCACATTTTTTTTACCTAAATGTCAGGTAAGGTGTCGTTTCCATTCCTTGCTTTACCCAAAAAAGAGAGAAAAAGCCATGTGTAGACTTAGTAACAAGTAGACTTTAAATTATATGCATATGTGGTGAAATTACTATGATTTTCGCATCAGTACATGTTTATTTTAATGCGAACAATGTTCTGTCACTTTAATGCAGTAGTGCAGCACAGCAAAAAATAGACTCTGTACGGAAACGATCGCCGCACTGCTGCAGACGCATCGCACCTGGAACGCACGGCCAGACAGCATCCGCGTGCAGTGTGAAAGCTGTAATCCGTTAACATGGGTACAGAAAAAAATACCCACCGCATACGCCCTGCAGACGGAGTATGTGTGAAACGGGCGTCACTTGATGTTCTTAATATGAACAAAATGCCCCAGAAAAAATAATATAATATAAAATGGAATAAAACATGTGTCTGTAGTAACAATTGGCTATAAGGAGTTTACAAAATAGATATTTTAATATTTTATATTAAGACATTATGTTATGTTCTGTTATGCTTGCAATTGAGATAATAAATGTTCTCCCTTTTATGTAAACAAGTACATCTTTCTATATTTTTTTCTTGTTTTTGTAGGCTTTGTACTCATCTTTAGACATTTTAACTATGCAATGTGCTAAGAATCTTTTTAAAGTATACAGGGCATGTTTATTGGGTTAAATTTTATCTGTAAAATTGTAGGGGCCCAGAAATGTTGTTTTCCATAGGGCCCAGAGTTTCTGGCCACCCCTGCATATAACATGTTGTATATAAGTAGTTCAAATGATAAATGTAACATTAAAGTTAAGATATGCCTCTAGTTTTAATCATTTAAACAGGGCTTTGAAGTTTGGGCACGTTAAAAGCTTGTCACGTTGAATTAAAGCCACAGTGCATTGTTCTGATCAAAATTGACATGATTAACATGTTACGCCAATGTGTCGGACTCTGTAGACAGCGTAAGCAGAAGACAGCCAGTTAGGAAACAACTTCTACATGATATAATTTTTTTAATACTGTATTCTAAATTGTGGATAATCAAGCTATATGTCATATTCTGAAGTAAATTTCTGGAGTGTTAACGATTAAAAGAAAAAACAACAAGAACCGTAAAGAACCAAAAACCGTGATACGAACCGAACCGTTTGAACAGTTTTGTGAACCGTGCCACCCCTACTATATACATAAAACATGGAATACAAAATTAAAATATAAAATTATATACACATACATGCACAACATTTAAGTGAAGTAAATAAAACTGATTATCTGTCCATCACGGCACCTTGCTAGTGGGTGGGATATATTAGGCAGCAAGTGAACATTTTGTCCTCAATGTTGATGTGTTAGAAGCACAAAAAATAGGCAAGTGACACTCGCTTATGGATCCACCACAGGCTTGGCACCAGCATATTTCGACTCGCTCCTACGAGTCTACACCCCTACCAGAAGCCTTCGCTCAGGTAAGGAGCGTAGGCTTATGGTACCATCACAGAGAGGCATGAAATCCCTCTCCAGAACTTTTTCATTCACTGTTCCTGGCTGGTGGAACAATCTTCCTACCTCCATCCGGATGGCAGAATCACTGTCATCATTCAAAAGACAGCTAAAAACTCATCTCTTCCGTGAGCACTTAACCTTATCATAAAAAATAAAATAAAAAAACTCTTCCTCTATTTCTCTTTTATTCCTTCCTTATTCTAGCTTAAGCTTATTCTATGTAATGTCCAAAACCTGGTATTTAAGGCACTTTTTGCGTTTTTCGCCTATTCATGACCGATCGCTTCCTGTACTCCTATGTTGTAAGTCGCTTTGGATAAAAGCGTCTGCTAAATGCCTAAATGTAAATGTAAATTTGAGTGATTTGGGGTGTTCTCGGTCTGTATTGGTCAGTATGTATCAAAAGTGGTCCAAGGAAGGAACAGTGGTGAACTGGCAACAGGGTCATGGCCAAGGCTCATTGATGCACATGGGGAGCAAAGGCTGTCCTTTGTGGTTCGATCAAACAGACAAGCAACTGATTGCTCAAATTGCTCAAGAAGTTAATCCTGGTTTTGGTAGAAAGGTTTCAAAATACACAGTGCATCGCAGTTTGTTGCGAATGAGGCTGCATAGCCGCAGACCAGTCAGGGTGCCCATGCTGACCCCTGTACTCTGCCGAAAGCACCAGCAGTGAGCATGCGAGCATCAGAACTGGACCACTGAGCAATGGAAGAAGGTGGCCTGGATCTGATGAATCATGTTTTTTTACATCATGTAGATGGTCAGGTGTGTGGCTTACCTGGGGAACACATGGCAGCAGGATGCACTATGGGAAGAAGGCAAGCCGGCAGAGGCAGTGTGATGCTTTGGGCAATGTTCTCCTGGGAAACCTTGGACCTTGGATTCTGCCATCCATGTGGATGTACTTTGACCCGTACCACCTACCTAAGCATTGTTGCAGACCATGTACACCCTTTCATGGAAACGGTATTCCCTGGTGGCTGTGGCATCTTTTAGCAGGATAATGCATCCTGCCACAAAGCAAAAATGGCTCAGGAATGGTTTGAGGAGAAAAACAACGAGTTTGAGGTGTTGATTTGGTCTCCAAATTCCCCAGATCTCAATCTAGTCAAGCATCTATGGGATGTGCTGAACAAACAAGTCTGATCCATAGAGGCCCCACCTCACAACTTACAGGACTTAAAGGATCTGCTGCTAACTTCTTGGTGGCAGATACCACAGCACACCTTGAGGGGTGTTGTGGAGTCCATGCCTCGACGGGTCAGAGCTGTTTTGACAGCAAAAGGGGGACCAACAAAATATTAGGTGGTCATAATGTTATGCCTGATATAAGTCTGTGGGGATATATATATGTTTGAAAATATATAGTTTATATATAGTTATCAATTTATAGTTAAATTCAATTTAATCTAGCTGTATCTGGTGTTCTATCTGGGCTTGGAAATTCCTTGCTTAGGTAGTAGTACAAAAGCATTTATTCACATGAATAAAATACCCCTAAAAAGTTGCAACTAAAATGGACTCAAATTCTAGTCAATTTGGCGATTTACAGAAAATCCCACATTTATCTGAGATTCAATCCACTTCCCATTTTGCACGGCCAACATCCCCATTTCCACAAGTAAATGGAACTTCCAGTTTCAAGAAGGAATACACAGTCCACAAACCATACAAGAAATCCAGTGCCGAAAACCCAAATAACATGCAAACAGTGATGTCAATATGAGACCAGACAAAGTCTTTGGAAATTGGGCAGAATTTACACATAGTGCAATATTTTAATCAGAGTCAAATGAGTCAAAATATGAACATGCAAAAAAAAGGAGTTTTTTTTTCTACAATTCAGCAGCGTTTTCAGTGGGTGTAGACTGTGTGTGGTTCAGGGTTAATGCCATATTTAAGAAAGCAGCACAGTGGCACACAAGAGATGAGAGGTCACCTGTGTCTCACATCTCTTTAATCAAAAAGGCTGAAGTGCAGACAATTTGTGCCGGCAGAGTTGTGACTATGGTATTAAAGAGCAGTCGGAATAAAGTCCAGTGCAGAAAGGGAATAGGCCAGGTAGAGTGTAGCACTACCGAAACACCCAGACACCAAAAACTTGTGCTGCTTTTTTGACAGACACAAAATGCACTACACTCTGATCATCTGCACTGGCAAAGCGAGAAAAGACAAATTACCTGAAATTACTCAAAACAACAAATTAGCCATGAGGAAATCCAATAGTGATGTGACTTCAAGATGAAGATTAATTTCGGACAAAAGCAGACTGATAGGTATCTATTTCTTGTCTGTGGGACTCAGCAGGTTTGCGCGCCTTCAGGGGGTTCGCATGCATCTTCTGAAACACTCTCAGGTTTCTAACACTCGCTCCAGACTTCCCACCTCGCTGATTCCATGCCGTCTCAGGACGAGGATCGAGATAAACAGCTGAAACAATCGCACGGCTACAGGCTCCCACTTTAATCCTCTGCCAATCCTGTTTGCCAGAATAAACAGCCCACCGAGGGCACAAACAAATCCAAGAGCAGAACAGATATGGAAGAGAGGAGCGTGTACACAAGAGCCCGGACAAAAAGGTGACTGGCGCCGGGGTCATGCCACACTCTATTATTATTATTATTGTACGAAGGAATCGAGTGGTATTCCTGCAGCTGAGTCAGATCCAAGAAGGATGATGGCTCTACAGGGAGCATTGCAGTGCAGACGACACCGAAAGACGGACACACTTCACACCGCCGAGGCAGGATGGCACCAAGCCACTCTGCTGACACGGACACATTTACTGGACATTAACACTCCTGCCAAACTGCGACAACTTGAAGGAAAACTGTCTGAGAAGCAAGTCCTGCTGAGAATTCAGCATCTAAAGGTGCCGTCGATTAGTGCTGGAGGGATTATAACGTGCACTTTAGACTGCAGGATTAAATACGACCACGGAAGAATAGAATTATCACATTAGACACAGATAGAGCAACAAGTCTGTGGGGATATTAGCGAGAGACTAAATGAGATGGAACGTCGCTCCAGGCTCGTTGTAGTTTACATCACACCTGGATTAGAAAGCTAAATTAACACCTCTGAAATTAAAAAGTACTGTACCACATGGTAGCCAAATGGTAATGTTAGTATTAGCCTGCAGTGAAAATCTGTTCCAGCTTTCACATTTTTACAATATCCAGATTTACATGAACACAATTAGGATGATATTTCTTCAATGAGGAAAAAGCTGTTCAAACACACGCTATTGATGACAGAAAGGTTTCTAATTAGATTAGGCAAACCTATGTTTGAGAGATTTATGTTAATGAGATGCTACATGATAATTAGTATCAATTAATTGTAAAAAATGATGCAGACTGATGAGGGAGTGTAGCACTTTTACTGAGGAGGGACTTTTAATGTATTCTGTGTGAATGAATTAGAGGCACTTTAATGTTTTATACACCTTGGCTGTGTCTGTGCATTGATTCCTTTGTGCATCATACATTTAGCATAACTTAACATACATCAATTCCCAAAAATGCTTTCTAGGTATGTAGCCAACTAAGTTAAGACACAGTCGTAGAGATGGATACATTAATTCAAGTTTTTCTCTCAAGTGGTGTGCAAAATTTACATAGCAAAAATCTAGTTTGTACATAGCACATTTTTGTTTCACATGAAGCTGATACACAGAGAAAAACAAAAAAGGGAAAACAGCACCTTAAAGAGCTATTTTAACTGATCTGAGCCTACTTTCACTGATGTTACCTAATGTAGTCGGGTCATTGTCCTCATCGCAAGGCATGGAGGGTCTGTCAGCAAAGCTGCAGGCAAAGACTCAGAGCAGGAGCATCATGTCCAGATAGATCAGCCAGCATTTCAAGGCACAAAATGAATGGAGGATATGAATCCACAAAAACAATAGTAAAATGTGTCTATTTTAAACTGTCGCTAGTGAGGACAACAATCTTTGGAGCTTTTTGTGCCACTGTTTGGAAAATTAGCTTGACAAAGGATTTGATAATTGAACAGACTCAATTATATATTAGGCATATATTTCATTTTAAGAAGAGATAAAACAGGGTTTAAATCAAATGTACAAAAATATATGTTGATTTAAAGCTAAAGGGGTTCAGGGCAACTTAAAAAAAAAAAAAAAAAAAGACATGTTAAATACCATGTGGACGTTTCATAAGAATGTCCATTCAGGTTACTTCAGTCATAGCCTACTAATACATATTTTGATTTAAATGATCATTCATTTATGTTATTACATAAAACCCATTTTAATTTACCTAACAAAATATTATTATAGTTTTTTGTAAAAGTGATCGATAAGATGATAAGAAATAGAGGACAATTAATAATCAAATCAACGCATTTGCACTAGGGCCGATTATACATATCATACATCATTTCACTCTACGTAAAGGTCATGACGAGATCACTCAAAGCACACATCACCAACAACATGGCATAAAGATTATCTGAAAGCTACGCATGAGAGCTGAACTGCCTATTCCGCCAGCGTACACTATTACAATAGCAACAACTTAATGGGAGTTTTAACGGACAGCGATCCGTCACACGAGATACTAAAGTATCCAACAAAACTGCATCTTACGCGCCGCGCGCGACTGTCACATTCTCAGCTGCGGTATAGTCATGATAACAAAGGGCTACATTTCAGCACATCACAAACAAATCATCCTGCCACCGTTCGTGTAAACAAAATCACCCCGAAACGTTGGGTCTGGGGATCATTTACGAAAGAGAACGGGCCCGTTACGAAGGCGGACCGTGAGGAATGAATGGTACTCGATGAACGGGGAAATTCCGCCTTACCGGCTGCTGTTTATGTCGAATGGACGCTTTCCCAAGCGGCGGCTGGTGATGTCTCCTCTGGAAGCCGCTCTTCGGGTACTCGCTGTAGGCTTTGTTGATGCCGATTCGGTCCCTCTTCTCTCTGCCGTTGTCTTTTCGGTCTTCTCCCGTGTCCAGACTGCTGAAGTTCCACACGATGAGCGTTTGGACCAGCAGCACTGTCAGCGCGGCTATTAACGCTGACCGCGATCGGCGAGCCATCTTACGGGCGCACAGACTGCCGAACATCTTCACCCTGAAGCGGCGAGGTGCCACTGCCGTGCGCCGACAGTCCGCTTTGTGGCTCAGCGTCGCGAAAGGAGCGTGGAGAGGGAGCGAGGGGGCGGTTGGCAAGGGCTCCGCTGGAGGAGAGAGAGCGCGCGGATGAAATATGGTCTGCGCCCCCTCGCGGTGACACATGTAAACTACATGAGGGTCATTCCATGTAATGGGCGCCTTTTCCATTTTGAAAGGGTAGCCTAGCTAATTCTTATCATTTTCAATGAATTTTTCATCAGACAAACAATTACTAAATTGTTGTGTTAGTTAATCTAAACATTTTAATATATATTTTTAGATATATCTGTGCTTTTAAAAAAGCAACAGGCGTGAGGGGAGGAGGGTTGACAGTTTTACAGTTCATTACCAGCCATGTGCTCAAGGCAAGGTCATGAGGATACTACAAAAGGTGTCTATTAGAAAGAAAATGTATACATTTACTATTATATATATATATATATATATATATATATATATATATATATATATATATATATATATATATATATATATATACACACATATATATACACACACACACACACACACACACACACACACACACACACACACACACACAAAGCTGGGCTGATTACTTACAAATTGTTTGGAAGACAAAAGCCTCCCAAAGACAGTAATGCATGGTTAAATGACGAGTGATCATTCAAATAATAATTCATGTGTTTGTCAGGAGTTGATTAGGTATGCTGTGTTGCAATGTTGAGAAAAATCTTGTGAAATGATTTCTGAAAGCAAATCCTGTGTGGTTTCTACATTTTCAGTGATTGGCTCATGACTACTGTGTGCAATTCCACAAACCCTGAAGACCTTCTGAACATATAAGGCTTTTTTATAAAGGAAATTAAAAAGGTAGCAGTTGTAAAGTCTGATTAAGAGTATTTTAAAATGTAATATAATCCAATTACAAATAGCCTACTTAAAATTTGGATACTGATTACGAAATCCAGATTACATGTAATCAGTTATTACTACCCAGTACTGTATGTATAGATCAATCACAGGAAAAACTGTAAATGCCGGACAAAACAAGACCCTATGCACAATACTTTAAGGCTGTGGAACTTATTTGAACTGTTTGTATGGTATATTTGTATCTTTTTCTTTCCTGTTTAATTATTCTTTTATGTTCTGCTATATCTTGTCATTACCTTGTCACCAAATAAGATATCATTTGTTATATTGTGTTGAAGTAAAAAACAAAGAGATTTTAATGCTGATATTTCTACAAATATCATGTTATTATGATATGACACATTAAATACATGTACATTTATACAGTTCTTAAATAAAATATGTCTACAAAACCTAAATATATAAAGAGGAAATAAAAATGCATGCTTTCATTTGCATTTCTGTTTCAAATAAAAAGTGCAACTGTTCATACAGCAAGGGGTAAGAAAGACATGAGTGGGAACAGGCATCCTCATGAAGTAAAAATAAATAAAATAATATAAAAATAATATAAAGTAGCCCTTAAAAAAAAAATACTGGATATTTTTAGATGTGTTAAGAAAAATGCTTAAAATAGTGTAAGGGCATATTTGTGGAATGACCCGTATGAAGTTTTTTGAAGGGACCAGAAAAAACTTGCTTACGCAAGTATAAATCTTTTGCAAGACTTCTTAAAATGTAAATGGAGATAAAAATACCCCAAAAAAAACCTGTAAATGTCCATGTGAAAAAACTGTGAGGTTCCCCTTTTTGGCTAGTCGTTTGTGCGTGTAACTGTCCTCAGGGGTGAAGGTGAATGGCTACATCATCTTTCAACCAGCCTTTATTATTGTTCACCCGATCAATGGCTGCTAATTGATAGTGTTAACCTGTCAGATTTAGAAAAAGAGAGATAACCCAGGAGAGCCATCAAAATGACTTCCCAATACAATGGACCCAGGTGAAGCATCGCCTACAGTTTTTTAATCAAGACTGAGGCCATCTTTCATCCCGCATAGCACGGCACAGGCTCGCACGACAAATAGACTCAGTTTCCATGGGAATACCCTCAGTGTCCCTCTTCCTTTCCTCCAGAAGTTCAGGAGACAGAAAAAAGATTAAGATATGTGAGAATGCGATTCTGCTTAGACATATCAGAGCTACGTGCACACTGCTGTTTGTTCACAGCATTCTTGACATCATTAAAATTGAATCAGCTACCCCGACGTGGCTGCTCTATAATTCACAGCTTTCTCATTGAGATGGAGATCACAAAGCTTTGATGAATTTGAAAGAAAGCACAGGGCACAGTCACACTTCATTCCCATTGCAGAATGGCTGTGGAACCAACAGAAAGTCCTTCGGGCAGCAGATGCTGAGGTGTGCAGTTATGAGGGGCTATGCATGGAGACATTCACTGTCAGTATATGCGTGTGTGGGTCGTTAGATCCAGCAGTACGGGAATTGGGAAGCCAGGGAACTCGTGCCCTTGGGGAGACCTTCTCTCCATATGCCTCCTCTGCAAGAACTTCTCATGGTCTCCAAACCAGGGTTAATGAATCTACAAAATTAGATGTTCTGATGAACTGATGGTAGTTTGTATGGCTTTTTTCATTAAAAATCATTATGTTGACATGGCTTTCATCTGCCAACAAGTGCAGTACCTTTCAAAGATTTGTGGTCGGTAAGATATTTTGATATTTTTTCGAAAGAAGGCTGTTATGCTCAACAAGAGTGCACTTACAGTATTTGACCAAAACTTCAGTCAAACCAGTAATATTGTAAAATACTGTATTATTACAATTTAAATGCATTGAATCAGTGTCACATGATACTTCAGAAATCATTCTAATATGCTGAAACATTTATTATTATTATCAATATTGAAAATATTTGTTATGCTTAATATTTTTGTGGTATCCGTAGTACTTTTTTCAGGATTATTTTATAAATAAACAGTTTAAAAGCAATTTCTTTAAATGAATTAATTAATTATCGATAACTATGTTCTATGCATATTCTTCTAATTATTTGCCTATTTCTACGAGAAATGCAAATCTTGGCAAGGAAATTGTGTGTTGTCTAACAGTATTGACAACACATGAATATTCATCAAAAACATGCATTAAAATGAGATTCACACAGGCCTTACATGAAACACCAATCTTCTCCGCTGCCTGCAAAAATAAGGCACATGTGAAATAGTTTGCAAACAGTTTTTATTTTTTTTATTTATTATTAACTTTTTTATTTTAAGTAAATAAAAAGATATTAATACATATCTTGAAAGTGCTTGACATGTCAGGTCGCCATGACTTAAATTCCATTAATTAAAAAAGATGTCTTAAGGATCAATTTAAAAGGAAATTGATTTGCATTCCCTTTGTTTACATGGTTTTAAACTGTTATAGACAAGTATGCTTGTGATCTTAAACAACTGACAACGTCACAAGAATATTTTTCACAAGACACAAAACTGAAATACTTTGAAATGACACTCACACAGACATCAAGACTTGGCATACATGAAACATGACAAGAGTAACATTTACTTGATCATTTTGAGTAGAATAACAAACTCATTCTGACACAAGACAACGTTACTGTGGTGAGGCGGACGAGCGAGAGACGTGGGAGGAGCGAGTGAGACCGCAGGTGGTGCTCATTCTCAAATCACGCACCGGTCTCGCTCGCTCCTCCCATGTCTCTCGCTCGTCCACCTCGTCACAGTTACTTCAGCAATCTCAAGATTAAAAAACAGTAAATAAAACCAGCAAAAAGTAAAACCATTTTATTATTCATACTGGGATTGAATTTTTTTTTCAGTGTACAGTGGAACTATTTTAATAAAATAAAAAAAATGGATGAATTAAACTCATCTGCTTTGCATTTTGGCTTACATTTTTTTTTTGAGTATATACAACTTAATAGAAAATCAGCATTTAGATGTTGTAGTTGTGTTCCTCAAGATGTACATTATTGAGAACAGAATGTAAACACAAAAAATATAGGTAAATATTGAATTATTTTTGCATATTTACTTGATCTAAGAACATTTTTTACAGTGTAGGAATCCTGCCTCTTTCTTTTTGTCTGCCTTTCTGTCGATGGTGACAAACAAATACTCCTTGCATTGACAGGCTGATCAGCTGGGCTGGGTTGTAAAGCACATCTGTTTCAGTTTCACCAGCGGTCGCCAAAGCATCTCCTGCATTCTCTGTATTTTGAGGGCTGCAGTCCGTAGACAGTTTGTGCACGTCCTCAGACCTCCACTTGATTCACTCTCTTAAGACCGTGGAATCGGTGATGCCGATAAGAGCGCAGCTGTGAATAAATACATGGATCAGTGAATCCCTCCCTGAAAAGGACATCAGTAGTTATGCATGCAAAATCATTTCATGTTCACCATCCTTATAAAAAGAATCAAGATTAAAGAGCGGCTAGATAATGGGCACACACGACTGGTTTTTCTTTCTCACTGTTTTCTTGTTCTATCTCTTCGTCACAAGTATGACATCTTTGAATTCTCACACTATGGTTTAGACTTGGCTGACTCATTCACAATCGTAATTCCATAGATCAGATCCACCTCTGAGCCACATCAGGCCGGGCCGAGGCAAGTGACACATCTTCAGGTTGAATCTCTGACCCTTTGCACAGTCAAAATGGAACACGACAGTGACACACTCGACACAGTCAACCATGAAACACTGAAGCATTCGCAGGCATGACATTTACTCAGACTGGAGTTAAATTACTGTATTATGTGGATTCAAGAGGAAATTAAGAGGCTCGTGGGGAAAAGGCCTATCGCAGCCCGTTCGCCTGTTGTTTTCGCACTTTCCTCTCATGCAGGCTGTGATTTATGGCATCGCTCATTGAAAGTGGGAGATTGAAGTCATAGAGCGCTTCCCATCAGGGCCCCGCCACTGACCTTGACCTCAGACACCGCCGGGCTCTCATCTGTCACAGCGCTCGCATCCATCAGTATCCAAGCTGCTGATACGGATCCTGTGCTTACAGACAGGGCTCTTTTTTTATCCCTATTTATCGATCCGCTGAATAATTTATCATTGTTAATTTTCCCTGACAAATTGTTTCCTCTCTTGCTCACGTTTCCTGTGACGACTCGGAGTTCATTCTGTTTTTGTTTGCGTTCACTGTGACATTGTGGGTTATGAGGTAGTGATTCTTTTGGCACCTGGAAGAGATGCTTTTGCATTACATTTTTTCTCAGTCTTAACATTCTCAACATCCAACATCAAAGTGCAATTGTCACAACTTTAAATTAACCTAGATATTGTGTCAGTATTTTGTCATCAAGTGAGCTGCTGGTGAAATAAAATAAGTTTAAAGTTTTTTTAAACCTTTTTTCCAAGTAAGAGTTTTTATATGGATTTATTTAAAGGCATAGTATGTGATTTTCGCTGCTAGATGTCGTATATTTGAAACAATAACAAAAACGTAGCATGATGACATTGTGAAGAAATGTGGAATTATGCTGGGAGTCTTCACCTCTACTGCCGATGGAAATCAATCCCATGGGACTCACAAATCATGTTCATGGATGATGTTGTCACATTCGCAAGCTGGCGTGCCTCTGATCACCACCAGAGGGCATTCCTTCCGTCTCCTGTGCTATCTCATCATGTACTCCATTTCCCAGTTCCAAGTATCCATTGCCTGTTCTCATTATGTGTGATTACACTCATCTGTGTGTCATTATCAGGTTAGCTTTTCCTATTTACTCACTGTCTTCACTCACTCTTTGCAAAGTCTTGTAAGTGTCACACTGCATTTCTAAGCACTCTCCCTCTGGTTACCCATTTTGGTTTTGACTTTCTCCTAGATTTTCCTGTGTTTTTCTACCCTGTTATGTTTTTGGATTAGCTGGCCTGTGTTTTGACCTATTATTGCCTTTTTTATGGATTATGATTCTGCATTGCCCTAATAAAGCTGGATGTGGATCCTTGTTTCAGAGCAGTTTGTGCAAATGTTTTTGAACCATTACATTTGATCACATAATTTTTGTTTTCATTCTAAATAATTAAGCTACAATTAACAATGTTTAATGCAAATTTACTACTCATACATGTCACTTTATTTGTCGTATTAAACGGTGGGGTAAAACAGCGCAGTTTTCCTGGTTCAAAACAATTATGCTAACTAGTACATTTTAACATACCCGTAGCATTTGCAAAAAGGCTCACTTATTATTTATGTAAAACACATATTGTATTTACACTGCCATAGACTTGTTCACCAGTTAAACAGTGTTAGAAAAAATGCCACACTGATATTGATCGTCGTTTTATTTCTTCTCTTGTCCAAAACTCTTCTTGGGTCCTTTGATTCATCTGTACGTTTACGTTTCTTGGAGTTATCTTTGGTGACAGAACCTGCTGCAATTGATAACAATTAATTGTGGTCCATGACGACTATGTAAAACAAAAGAGTGGCTTGCTAGAAACAACAACAGAGTGGCGTGCTAGATGCCACAAATGCTTCTGCATTGATGCCATTGACAGGCGATGCAATGAGGAGATACGTTACGCTGGTTGCAACATTGGCAGAGCAGGATTTCACATCCAAAAAACACTAAAACATGAGTAAAAATGCAAATTGACCGCTAGACACACTGAATTTTGATGAGAAAACTATTTGTTTAGAGATCTGAACTTGTTTTGAGGGAGAGAAAAAAACCTTGAAGAATTGAGCCAAAGCGATTGAGAAAAACTGAATTGCATACTGAGTTTATGGCAGTGAAGGTCAGGTCTGTCAGATGTGTCTATCCGTCACTCAGTCTCCTTCCACTGTGTGCCACCTGTGCCTCCTCACACTTCTTTGACCTTCCACAGCTGCCTCAGCACCTTGGGGCAGCACCCCTCATTCTCCACAGGGGGCTCAAGCCGTGACGAGGCCATCCATTTCCCACAATGCTCCTGCAGCCATCCTGCATGCCCTGCCCGGAACCTTGTTAGAGCAATAAAAATAGTAGCATGGAACAGAATAGGATAGGGACAAAAACCTACCGCACCAGCCAAGATATTCTCATAGGACCGCCACAGTTCAGCAAAGCAGGTTAGACCAATTAAACAAGCGTCAGCTGCTTTCGCTGATTAGCATTCACAACTCACACTGTGCGGGAGAGAGAGAGAGAGAGAGAGAGAGAGAGAGAAAAGATGATTTCATATGGAACATGTTTCATATGGAGCAGCTTCTTAGGCTCAAACATAAGCTAATTTATTGAGCCAGTTAAGCAAAGCAGCCAGGGATAGATAGCGGGATGGAGAGCGAGTATTATGTGGCGATGTTATGGCTTGTTGCACAAAGTTTAATCACGGTTGGACGTCCCCGCACACATTCATCTGTAGGATTACACCTCTGGCAGGAAGACGATGTTTCACATACTGATAAGAGTTTGCTTTTGTTTTCCCCCTCGTCGTCATCACGGCTCTGTTGCTCTTCACTGCACTTGGCCATCTAATTCTCCCCAGGCAGAGGTCATTACATTTCCTGTCTAAGCGTGAGTATTTGGGCTACACAGATCGATGGTCTTGGTAAATGCCAGTCGAGACTGTGTGTTGGGTCCATTTCGAGACTAGTCAATTGCAGCATGTGCAGGATTTAGGCGGCCCCGATTACAGGACATGCTCGACAGAGGTGATTGTGGAAGGGAGATCAATGTCTCCAATGGCTCACCTTTGTCACTCTGGGAGCATTTGCAGTTCACAGGAGGACAAGAGGATAGTTGTTGTGTGGGTTACTCTCAATGTCTTCTGTAAAGAAGCAAATTTCTCATAACCTGCCAGGAAGATGTCCCGGTTGAATCACTGCTGAGGAATAATTTGATTTAAAAAAAAAATACAAAGAAAGAAAGGAACTTAAAACATACCATTCGTAGACAGATAATGGGATCTGGGGGAATTTTGTCACAATGCAAACAAAGCATATTGTTAAAATGGTAAATAATACATAAGGTAGTAATTGCTTTAATGTATGTTAATTACAAAACATTAGAAATTGTTTAAATTACAGTAGCAAACTGAGAATCCTTTTGCAATAGAGACTCAATTGAGAATATATTAATATTTAATTTGTAATTGTTTAATAATAATTTAATTTGGCAGTGTTTCACAATATATCAATTAAATTTACTGCTTTTTAAAATTCTTCCGTAGATTTTTCATTGGGTGAAATGTAGTAAGCTATATGAAATACAATATTAAATACGGTATAACGGTATTTTGTACTTAAAACTCAGTTAGTTACTAAATTATTCAACTCAGATAATTCAGTGCCAAGAGTACAACTCAGAGCTGAATCTCAGATCTCTTGCAGTTCAAAGTATGAAAAGACAAAGAATGCTAAATCTTTTATTTCACTTTAAATCTGACACATCAGTGGAGAGTTTGGGGAATTGCCCGTTCCATTATGTGGTTAGTCTGAATAATGCAAAAGTGGATGTCTCTCTCTCTCATTCGCTCTCTCATTCATCTGAAAAGAAAAACAGCAGAGGAAGCCCTAGGCAGTTTGAGAGCTGGATTGGAGGAAGCAAGTGTTGCAGCCTATAAAATTCCTCCTTCACCTTTGTGTAACCATAGTGTGACAGGTATATGCATGATCTTCACCTTCTCTGTTTCTGACCCCATGTGAGGATCTCATGGATTCTCTTTTCCCTCTCTCTCTCGCTTCTTCAAGGCCTATATATATATGACATACAGTGGGTATGGAAAGTATTCAGACCCCCTTACATTTTTCACTCTTTGTTATATTGCAGCCATTTGCTAAAATCATTTAAGTTAATTTTTCTCATTAATGTACACACAACACCCCATATTGACAAAAAAACACAGAATTGTTGATATTTTTGCAGATTTATTAAAAAAGAAAAACTGAAATATCACATGGTCCTAAGTATTCAGACCCTTTGCTGTGACACTCATATATTTAACTCAGGTGCTGTCCATTTCTTTTGATCATCCTTGAGATGGTTCTACACCTTCATTTGAGTCCAGCTATGTTTGATTATACTGATTGAACTTGATTAGGAAAGCCACACACCTGTCGATATAAGACATTACAGCTCACAGTGCATGTCAGAGCAAATGAGAATCATGAGGACAAAGGAACTCCCTGAAGAGCTCAGAGACAGAATTGTGGCAAGGCACAGATCTGGCCAAGGTTACAACAAAAAAAATCTGCTGCAATTAAAGTTCCAAAGAGCACACTGTCCTCCATAATCCTTAAATGGAAGACGTTTGGGACGACCAGAACCCTTCCTAGAGCTGGCCGTCCGGCCAAACTGAGCTTATTGGGGAGAAGAGCCTTGGTGAGAGAGGTAAAGAACAACCCAAAGGTCACTGTGGCTGAGCTCCAGAGATCCAGTCGGGAGATGGGAGAAAGTTGTAGAAAGTCAACCATCACTGCAGCCCTCCACCAATTGGGGCTTTACAGCATAGTTGCCCGACGGAAGTCTCTCCCCAGTGCAAGACACATGAAAGTTTGCTAAAAAACACCTGAAGGACTCCAAGATGGCTGTAAATAAGATTCTCTGGTCTGATGAGACCAAGATAGACCGTTTTGGCCTTAATTCTAAGCAGGATATGTGGAGAAAACCAGGCACTGCTCATCACCTGTCCAATACAGTCCCAACAGTGAAGCATGGTGGGGGCAGCATCTTGCTGTGGGGTTTTTCAGCTGCAGGGACAGGACGTCTGGTTGCAATCGATTGAAAGATGAATGCGGCCAAGTACAGGGATATCCTGGACGAAAACCTTCTCCAGAGTGCTCAAGACCTCAGACTGGGCCGAAGGATCACCTTCCAACATGACAATGACCCTAAGCATACAGCTAAAATAATGAAGGAGTGGCTTCACAACTACTCTGTGACTGTTCTTGAATGGCCCAGCCAGAGTCCTGACTTAAACCCAAATGAGCATCTCTGGAGAGACCTGAAAATGGCTGTCCACCAACGTTTACCATCCAATCTGACAGAACTGGAGGGGATCACCAAGGAGGAATGGCAGAGGATCCCCTAATCCAGGTGTGAAAAACTAGTTGCTTTCCCAAAAAGACTCATGGCTGTATTAGATCAAAAGGGTGCTTCTACTAAATACTGAGCAAAGGGTCTGAATACTTAGGACCATGTGATATTTCAGTTTTTCTTTTTTTTATAAATCTGCAAAAATGCCAACAATTCTGTGTTTTTCTGTTAATATGGGGTGCTCTGTACATTAATGTGAACAAAAAATTAAAGGGGTACTTCAGTGCTGGTAAGATGAATCTGTATTTAAATGTAGTAGAAATGTGAAATTATCACCCACTCCTTTTTGAATCCCCATAAATCATAAGCAGTGTCTCAGAACAAGCCGTTTCCAGATTCCCGCAGTGTGACGTCACACTGCAGATGCCCTGCCCACACGTGTAGATTGACACTGACATACTAGCACAGACCCCTCCCTCAGAGAGCTGTACAGTAGCTGAGCTGTTCACAGTCCGTCATGTTTATCTCCTCGCCAGAGCATTAACAGCAGCATTCAAGTAAGAAATGTGTTCTTATTAAAGCTACTAAAGTTCAGTTAGTCTGGAGCAGTGAGTGAATTTCTGTTTATCTTCTGTTGTTTGATAGAGAACTAGTCTAGTTTAATAGACTACTCATGGATGTGCTGACATCCAGCTCTGCGCATGCGATAGGAGCATGTGTGTGTGTGTGTTTAAGTTGAGAGCATTAAAGGGGTACTTCAGCGCTGGGAAGATGAATCTGTATTTAAACTGGGTCATTTATGTAGTAGAAATGTGAAATTATTTTTGAATTTGGTGCCTTCTTGACTGAGAAAACACAGAAAATGTATTTTTTGTCTCATGGGGATGAAAGACAACAATTCCCAGAACGCACTGCTTAACTGCCCTACTCTAGGCGCCGCTAGTCGGCTACAGGTTTACTGGATCACTTGCCTACCACGTTCATTTTCAGAAAATCAGTTCAGTTAGAGACACTACAATTAAAAACTGAATGTGTCTGTTCGATATAATGCGAGTGAGCTGATTGAACGTCACGGCAAAAACGCATCAGGATCGGATTACATTCATCACATTGGCTGAGGTAATCGCAGGATTCGCGGCTGCCGCTGCATTCACAGCGCGTGTTCAGGTCATGTCTTTGGAAGCTTAACTTTCATAGGAAGTTTAAAAGTTAAAACACTCACTTTGGTCTTCACCACTCCGTTTACATGAATCTCCGCAGCTCCGCGAGCCGAGTGCTGTGAGTGCGATGTTGAAAACATGAGGAAATAGCGCCTCCTGCTGGCTGTAGTCTTTAGCCTCTGGTCAAACACTCCTCCGATGACGCAAAATGACGATATTTGTGTCATCGGAAGAATTTTTCCAGAAATAAAATACATAATTCTCTCGTCTCAGGGTCATATGAGGGGGGGAAGTATGATCAATTGAATATACTCCCGGGTTTCTACTGATACAAAGCTTAATGCTAATCGCTGAAGTAACCCTTTAAGGCTTTAAAACGCATGCAGATGATAATATTTCATGATGATGAAGAACTGATCATTAAAACAAAAAGATATGTTTCAGTTTTCATTTGCTTGTTTACTGCTGTGAAAGAGCTCCGCCCTAGGGAGCAGCAGCTCATTTGCATTAAAGGAGCCACGCACAGAACAGCTCATTTTTCTTCAACCCCAAAACTGCCATTTTCAAAATGGTATATTAAATGATCTGTCAGGAATTTTGATCTGAAACTTCACAGGGACACTCTGGGGACATCTGAGACTTATATTACATATTGTAAAAAGGGGCATAATAGGTGCCCTTTAAACAAAAAGCTGAGAAAATCACGTTTTTGCCAAAGACTACATCCAGATCAGATTCAGAGCGATGATCAAACAGATGGAGTAGATCAAGTCTATCAACACCCCTAATGCTTTGCAGTCCTGTTAAGGCTTTGTATCTCGTTCTGGGTCGACATTTCATTCAGTAGCATTAGATAGTTTTTATTTATATGATGTTTATATGATGTTTAATGTTTTAATGATCACGTTATTTTACATATGCATCTGCTTACATACGATCACTTGTTATTTCTGTGTCTTCTTCACCTTCTTCTGTACTCATTCAGAAGATACGTAATCGCGCTCCCTATAGCGTCTAACAGTGAAAACAATGAAATCCAGAAAAATCTGTGTTTGGCAGGGAAGCGTTTTCTCACAAATTTGTGTTTGGTTAGACTGTCCCATGCTCAGTCCGACCTTTGCAACCTTTCGAAGGCATGGCATTTGAAGTCCGAGTCCTTCGAAGGACGCAGACTTTGAATTGGGACACAGCCTTGGCTGAATCTGATTCCCCTCCCCAAACCCTCAATCACTGTTCCCTACGTTAGTCCACTAATACAGTTCACTTGAAGGAGTGAATGAAAACGAGTTAGTGAATTCGGACAGCTGTTCGGACAAAATGTAGTTCTAGGTGGAGGTAAATTTTTTCAATGAGCCAATGTGTTTGGAGTAATAAAAAGCTATTTTATATTGTACATGTTTGTTAATGGAGTTTTGTGCCATTAGCTTAGCCAATGCTAACATCAAACTCAATTAAAAAACTACTAAGATGCATCTCCCATAAAGATGGCTATTTTTGTGGTGTTCGCAATTGCTTTTCTGCATGTAAAGTACTTCAAATCAATCCCTTATGAGGTGTCATGACAGAATGGTGAAGGCAGTATGTAGGCAGTCGGCAGCTCTCTAGCTCTTGTTGCAGCAATAGAAACGCCAGGATCTGCAATGATGTTAACTTGTATTAAGTGTCTTGATTTAGATATATAAATATTCAAGCACTTGGCTGGGTTAAGCGCCTCCTCAACATCTGTAAGCGTGATTCAGAATGGCCCTGTGGGATCTGCACACGGGTCCAGTTTGTGCTAATTTGCAAAGGCCACATATTTCCTGTCCCATGTAAAACTGATTAATTTGCTTATTCAGGGTGTCTAAAGCTATGTCACATTAAAGGCCCACTGAAATCAAAATTGAAGTTTTTTTCCTTTTAGTATGACTATGTTAGCCTTAAGGTTATGAATAAGCTGGTATGTTCCAAAACAATGCCAAAATTTGCATTCAGGAGATATAAGCATTCAAAACTTAGAGTCTCTCACTTCCAATTAAAACGAATCACAGATTTTGATGACATCATCACAGACTTCCCCTACTCATCAAATCTTCTGTCCAAACAAATGCTGTCCAGTCCTGTGGCTGAAATCGGTCAGTTGTTCACACATTTACTAATTTCTACATGGTGAAAAGCACATAGCACACTATAGTTGCAATAGAAAACGATTCAGTGTAAATATGCTTTCAGTCGAGGCAAATTAAGTCTGGTTTCACGTTAGTTTCACGCACCGCAGCAGCAAGCACACACACACACACCAACGGCACGAGACACGAGAGCGCAGCTCGGATCATATGCACAAGTCGGCACAGACAACAAAATATATCGGACCCATTTGAATTCTGGACAGAATGCTGTATTTCAAAGCGATATGGAGGAGATTATGATGATAAACGGTTAGAGGAAACTGGCTTTACCAAACAGAAAGGCTCTGGTCAAACTTTGGTATTAACAAAACGCTATTGGCTGTTTCAAAAAAGGGGAGGAGCTGCTAACGGCTGGAGCCGTTTCAGAGGAAATTAAGTCAACAATAATGTGGCGCATTTCAGTGGGCCTTTAAGAGAAGTGAATAAGCTCCTCAAAGAACAATCTTGAGTCAGACGAAGCGCAGCGAGAGGTCGCTCACGGCAGCGTTCGTTCTAGCCTGGGGCAGCTGCTTTGTCCAATCTTCTTCAGCACTGAGACACTGTTCAATGACAGGCTGCTCCTAGAATACCAACATCCTCAGCAGGACCAAGAACATGCATAAGAAAACAATAAGACAAGGCATGTCCTCCGGCCTAGGAGAGAGAACGCAAACTGACAGAATGTTTACATGTAATGTGAGTTTGATTACTCCACCAGAAAATGCGCTATCAAAAAGGCCTAAAAGTCAATTTATACTTTGTGATTGCATAGATACAATTTATGTGTAGTGTTGATGTGCGGCATGCCATATATTATGGCTTATCAGATAGCAAAATTGGTGGAGAAGAAAGAAAAGGGTTCATAAGTGTGCTATAGTGGAGACCGTCATGCAGGTCTAATTGATTATGTATGTAGAACATCCATTAGCGGTCAGCATTTTATATCGAGTGGAAATGCTTTTAACAAGCTCTCTGGTTTTTGTGTGTTTCACAGGCACAAATTAACAAGGCTCTGGTCACAATTCTCTAAATATCATCTGTAGGATCAAAGGAACCTTTAAAGACTTTCATTTCACAAATCAGCTGTACCTAAATATATGTTCTATTTATTAAAGGCCTCTCACTCACCTACCAACGTCCAAGAAGGGGTCCATTCCATGAAAAAGTTTAAAAAGCCCCACTATTTTGCTGAAAGGTGGCTATTGTTAGGTTAGAGCAGCCAATTAAACAAACTCTTTAAAATAGAATGATTGTCTAATATGATGAACGACTTGGGTACCTTCATCCTAAAACTGTATAAAGGTTGCTATATTTTTCCTGTTAAAAAAAAGTTTTCAGTTTTTTAATAGTTGTGTTTGATTCACTCAGTTGTCCTATCATACAGATCCTTCTAAAAAAAGTAGCATATTGTGATAAAAGTTCATTATTTTCCATAATGTAATGATAAAATTAAAATGTCATATATTTTAGATTCATTGCACATCAACTTAAATATTTCAGGTCTTTTATTGTTTTAATACTGATGATTTTGGCATACAGCTCATGAAAACCCAAAATTCCAATCTCAAATAATTAGCATATTTCATCCAACCAATAAAAGAAAAGTGTTTTTAATACAAAAAAGTCAACCAAATAATTATGTTCAGTTATGCACTCAATACTTGGTTGGGAATCCTTTTGCAGAAATCAGCCTGTGGCACTGCTGAGGTGTTATGGAGGCCCAGGATGCTTCGATAGCGGCCTTAAGCTCATCCAGAGTGTTGGGTCTTGCGTCTCTCAACTTTTTCTTCACAATATCCCACAGATTCTCTATGGGGTTCAGGTCAGGAGAGTTGGCAGGCCAATTGAGCACAGTAATACCATGGTCAGTAAACCATTTCCCAGTGGTTTTGGCACTGTGAGCAGGTGCCAGGTCGTACTGAAAAACGAAATCTTCATCTCCATAAAGCTTTTCAGCAGATGGAAGCATGAAGTGCTCCAAAATCTCCTGATAGCTAGCTGCATTGACCCTACCCTTGATAAAGCAGTGGACCAACACCAGCAGCTGACATGGCACCCCAGACCATCACTGACTGTGGGTACTTGACACTGGACTTCAGGCATTTTGGCATTTCCTTCTCCCCAGTCTTCCTCCAGACTCTGTGCACCTTGATTTCGAATGACATGCAAAATTTGAGCGACAGTCCAGTGCTGCTTCTCTGTAGCCCAGGTCAGGCGCTTCTGCTGCTGTTTCTGGTTCAAAAGTGACTTGACCTGGGGAATGCGGCACCTGTAGCCCATTTCCTGCACACGCCTGTGCACGGTGGCTCTGGATGGTTCTACTCCAGACTCAGTCCACTGCTTCCGCAGGTCCCCCAAGGTCTGGAATCGGTCCTTCTCCACAATCTTCCTCAGGGTCCGGTCACCTCTTCTCGTTGTGCAGCATTTTTGCCACACTTTTCCTTCCCACAGACTTCCCACTGAGGTGCCTTGATACAGCACTCTGGGAACAGCCTATTCGTTCAGAAATGTCTTTCTGTGTCTTACCCTCTCGCTTGAGGGTGTCAATGATGGCCTTCTGGACAGCAGTCAGGTCGGCAGTCTTACCCATGATTGCGGTTTTGAGTAATGAACCAGGCTGGGAGTTTTTAAAAGCCTCAGGAATCTTTTGCAGGTGTTTAGAGTTAATTAGTTGATTCAGATGATTAGGTTAATAGCTCGTTTAGAGAACCTTTTCATGATGAAATGCTAATTTTTTGAGATAGGAATTTGCTGTACGCCAAAATCATCAGTATTAAAACAATAAAAGACCTGAAATATTTCAGTTGGTGTGCAATGAATCTAAAATATATGAAATTTTAATTTTATCATTACATTATGGAAAATAATGAACTTTTATCACAATATGCTAATTTTTTGAGAAGGACCTGTACAGTCACTGAGGGGATTTTTCTGAAGTTTAACTGCTCAGGACAAAAAAGGGACTCAAGAACAACCATCACAAAACAAAAAAACAGCCGTGGATCATCCAGGTGACGACAAACAGTATTAAAGGAACACTATTTTTTTTTAAATAGGCTCATTTGAATCATCATCATTGAATCAGATTAAACCATTTGCATCGCCCTCAAAAATGACCAACGACTTTCTATATTTTTCCTATTTAAAACTAAACTCTTCTGTAGTTACATTGTGTACTAAGACCAATGGAAAATTAAAAGTTGTGATTTTTTAGGCCAATAGCTATGGCTAGGAACTATACTCTCATTCCTGCATAATAATCACTGAACTCTGCTGCCATACCATGGGTGCAGCAGCGCAATGACATTACCCAGTGCCTGAAAGTAGTCCTCAGATAGGTAACCTCCAATGTGACCGGCACTAAGTTTGTGCAGTTGCAGATAATGCAGAGTTGCAGCCGGCAAATTAGGTAGTGCCACACTGCCTCTGCCGGCTTGCCTTCTTCCCATAGTGCATCCTGTATAGCCGTGTGTTCTCCAGGTAAGCAATGCACACTCACCCGACTATCCACATGATTGATCAGACCAGGTCACCTTCTTCCATTGCTGCATGGTCCAGTTCTGATGCTCATGTGCCCACTTTCGGTGGTGGACAGGGGTCAGCATGAGCACCCTGACCTATCTATCTATCTATCTATCTATCTATCTATCTATCTATCTATCTATCTATCTATCTATCTATCTATCTATCTATCTATCTATCTATCTATCTATCTATCTATCTATCTATCTATCTATCTATCTATCTATCTATCTATCTATCGTGTCTGAAAGATGCGTGGGAATATGTGTGTTTCTACTGAGAAATTACTATTGTAATAATTAAATATTAGCTTAGTTTTCACCATAGTTTGTGCTATTTTGCTGTAGGCACCATTACGCTGCCTTAGAAATCTGTCCGAAATCAGTTTTGTGAGGTACCTTCATGCACAAATACTGCCTATAAAGTCATTGCCTGTTAAGGCAGCGAGGCAACAAGTCAGCTGCCTAAGTTTTCAGATGCACCCCTTGTCTGGCCTTGAATGTGAACTCCAAACTCCTTACCTGCTCTACTACCTTGGTTCAGCTAATAAGCCTTGTTCATCTCCATGTGTCGATTTCCCTGTGCCTCATTCGTCTTTGTGACTAAAACCTCTGGATTATAGATTACCTTTATAATGGCTGTTTTCATCAAGAGGTGTGCACTTCATCCAGTTCCATACCATCACCAACATTCACTACCTGCAATGAAAAGAAATGCAAGTTATCCACCAACATTCACTGCGCCATGCACTCACCTGAACTGTGCTATTCATCCATCTGTTCAATAAACAATCTGTTTGAGTCTGGTTTATCATGACACAATCTTGGTGAGCATAAGAAACTTCTTTCAAAAACATTAATAAATCTTACCGACATACATTTTTTGTACCAACAGTATGGTATATTTCGTGCATATTTTTCTTTCTCAATTTTTCCATGGAACCACGTTCTCACAGTCTGAAAAGCATTGAGTTGAGATGAAGGTCAAATAACATAATTAATATTTATTATCTAAGAAATGGTTTAATTTCAATGGTTTCTATTATATTCATGGTTCTTGCCAAATATTCCACGCCTAATTTCTTAACTTTACAAAATGCTAGCATGACTGACATTTGCAGAAACTACAAATTCAATTGTTCACACACACCCTGACTGTTGAAAGTGAATGTTGTTGGAACAGTGTCCCGTGATACAGGTAAATGCTTTCATGTGATATCCAAAGACACAAATTTACCATTCTGCATTTTGTATTTTGCGACGGGGTCAGGTGCTCTTGCCCTCAGCACAACTTATGAACTCATTTGACTGTCACTATACAGCCATTAGAGTACAAAGTATGTGGCAGAGATCCTGTGAGCTCAACTAAGATAAAATTAATTCCAGTCCTGATATATATTTAGGTCTGCCAAGGTCCCCATGTCCTTAGTCTAATGCCACTAGATATCCCCCAGCCCAGCTGTCTGAGCAGATTAATAATGTTATCTGTACAAATTTCCTCGAGCTAGTCCATGACTACACACCGTGTTCAGCAGAAGAGTTCAAAACAGCTAGGCAGCTCCTGCCACAGATGCTCCTACAGTCTAAGCCACCGTTCAGTGCAGATGTATCAAGCCATCGTCCTAGTAAGACCTGATGCTGTTTTTGTGGGAATGTGTCTCGGCTGGTTATTTTCAATTTAGGAGGTGCACTGAGTTAAAGACAAAAACAGCATTCCATTATTGGTAGCAGTACCTGGGTGAAACAAAGTGTCCATAGAGACAAAGAAAGACAAAAAGAAATGTAACAAGGTGAAGTAGTGTGTAGTGGAAGGATAGACAGAAGGCACAAAAAGACAACAAACATAAGCCTGCTTACTTGGTACTTACTTTGGTTATTAGTAAGTTGGCAGATGTTTTTTTAAAATCCAGTTTCTAAGCAATTTCAGTTAATTTACAAACAGGTTCAGTTCTTGGGTAATTGGAGGTCAAGGGCCCAATGGTATTTGGGTAATCAAGTAATCCGTTCCAAGGATTGAACTTTAACTATGGACTGACAGTCCAGACCTTCATCCACAACACTTCCCGCAACAGGGTCTCCACATAAATATTGGTTACAATAAAAAATGTATTGTTCTGCAAACAACATTCCTATCACACAAACATTTTCCTAAACCTGACCCTTAATTACCAGCTACAATAACTACCCTAAAATCAGTCTTGTTATTTCCCCTATCAACAGGTTGAGGTACAGCTAGTGTTTTTTTCAGTTGCTGGTCCTTTATGATGGAAAAGCAAAACAGTTGCACTTTAAGAGTTTAAAATCACCATTAAATCCATGGAAAATTCTAGATTTTTTTTAATGGAATATAGCAGCATTTATTATAAATGGTTTATTTCTTTTAAAAACAAGTGTGCCCTTGTCATCTTTAATCAAAATAACTTCCCCTCCCTCTTGCATTGACATCTCTTCTCTGAAAAGTTTGTGGGACAACCTGTCACTGACATGACATTACAGCAAAAGCACATTCCCCATGGACAAAATCAAGACCATACCTACCTTTTTTTTCTTGTTCGGGAAGTGTTTTAATTGTCACCATAAGGAATAAAAGTCTATTGCAGCTTCTGTTTTATGCCGACTTTAAAGACGTACTACATCAGGCATCATGCACAGCTCACACATCCTATCTCTCCGTTCGTACCCGCTCAACCTGCTTAACAGATGTTGATGCTTTTGTTATGGAGAAGAGACAAAAGAATGATTGTGAGTGAGAATAGACGGTGGTCTCACAAACATGGCCCCCACAGACTGGCAAAATCAGCAGCAATAATAGAGCACATCATTGTTATTGTACTGATCAGATCATTGAATTATATTTAGCCAAAGGACAGAACGACCCAGCAGGGGAGATGCTGCTATCATCTGGACCATGTTAAAGAGCGATGCCTCCCTATTGTTTCAGAGTTACCATTTAATATAGAGAAAGTTGTGATTCCGGGCTACATCGGCCATGTCTGCTGTCCCAGGGCTGTCTTCAAAGGAGCTGTTCTGGACCTTCAAAACCACTCAAATGTGAGTGGACACACTGGATGCCCAGGAAAGCTGGGGACAATTTAGAATGAGCACACATAATTAATTGCATAATATGCCCATTGTTTGGTCATCATGCATGTTTGATTTTTCATTATATAGATATGCAAACAAAATACAAATGGCACGAGGAATCAGTCACAAACAACTAATGCACAATATAAATATAATAAATAAATGTGTTATTTACATTAACATTCATAAGTTTGGGGATGGTAAGATTTTTTATTGTTTTTGAAAAAATACATTTTGATCAAATAAATATTTGATTAAAAAAAATGCAGTAAAAACTGTAACGTTGTGAAATATTATTTCAATTTAAAAGTTTTCTATTCAAATATATATATATATATTTTTTTAATTAAATGCCAAAGCTGAATTTTAAGTAGCCCTTGTCAGTGTCACATGATCCTTCAGAAATCAGTCTAATATGCTGATTTGCTGCTCAAGAAACATGAAAGCAGTTGTGCTGATCAATATTTTTGTGGAAACTGTATTTTTTTCCCCATTAAATAGTGAAATAGAAGTCTTTTGTAACATTATAATGTATCTTTACTGTCACTTTTAATCATCTTAAAGCATCCTTAAATGTATTGATCCCAAAGTTTTGAACTGTTGTATGCACAAATGTATAAAACTTTTATTTATATATATATAATTTTTTATTTTATTTGACATTATGTTTTTCTTTTCTTAAGGATCCCCAAAAAATATGAGATTATTGTTCTGTTTTATAGCATTTTATTAACAAATTAAAACCAAAATCTATTCAAATACAGGGGGTAATAAAATTGTTTAAGTACCCCCATTGGAATCACAGGTCTAAATGACCACTAGCAGTAGCCTTTTATAGGTACTGCACTGAAGGGAAGTTAAAATCCCATGGGCCTCATCAAAACACCTTTTATACCTCTCATGAGAAAGAAAAAAAATAATATTCTGGTGTACCTAGTTAAGGTGCCAGGGTTACAATACACAGCCAAAGGAACACTAAAATCTCCTCATTATTGTATCAACATCATTTGCCATGTTTTTGCAGAGGTGTGAAAAGCAGGCGGTCATTCTCCTTTCTGCCCATAAAACTGTCTAATTACAAAGGAAATAATTGTGACCTTTTAACACGATCACAAACAGTGGAAACAAAGGTCCAGCCGATCTCTGAGTCTGTCATGCTTTCACTAACCTGTAGCTGCGGAACAGCAGGCTTGCGATTGGCTGTCATGGCAACTGATTTCTGACAGTACCATACAGAGGCAGACACACCAGCAGTCTCAAATTCATTTGACACACATGAGGTCTCCAGCCTTTCAGTCGCTTAATTGAATACAATGGCCCCATGAGATTTTCAACTAATAGTGCCACTTTTACCTAACATGATCCACACTGAGATGCATGATATTATACAGTATGAAAGGAGGCAACACAGTTCAGAAAATGTCCAGATAAAATGTCCATAGGACAGAAAAATCAACAGAGACCTTTTTAATATCTTAGTTGTTTATTTTAAAAAGAAATTCATTCAAATAGAGAGCATACCGCTAAAAAGAAAATCATTGCAATCCTATGTGTTTATCTTCTAACAGGAGTTTATTTAATAACAAGGATCCTCAAATATGATTCAATTGCAATATTTTCACAGCTCAAAATTCTGTGTAAAAAATATATAATGTATCTCTCTAATATAATCTCTCTCTCTCTCTCTCTCTCTCTCTCTCTCTCTCTCTCACAGGTGAAGTGATTAACACTGATTATCTCACCTGTTAGCTGGTTCTGATAGAAAGGTGTCAGAATACACAGTGCATCACAGTTTGTTGCGTATGGGGCTGCATAGCCGCAGACTAGTCAGGGTGCCCATGCTGACCCCTGTCCACTGCCGAAAGTGCCAACAGTGGGCATGTGAGTATCAGAACTGGACCACGGAGCAATGGAAGAAGGTGGCAAAAGGGGGATCAGATCATGTCACCATTCTTCCATTTCTCCATGGTCCAGTTCTGATACTCACATGCCCACTTTCGGCAGTGGACAGGGGTCAGCATGGGCACCCCGACTGGTCTTCATCTATGCAGCCCCATATGCAACAAACTATGATGCACTGTGTATTCTGACACCTTTCTATCAGAACCAGCATTAACTTCTTGAGCAATTTAAGCTCCAGTAGCTCATCAGTTTGATCGGACCTCACGGACCAGTCTAGTCATTTGTGAAAGAATGGGTCACTCTCAGGAGCTCAGTGAATTCGAGCGTGGTACCATTTGTGAAATTTCCTCGCTACTAAATATTCTATGGTCAACTGTTAGTGGTATTATAACAAAATGGAAGCTATTGGGCACAACAGCAACTCAGCCATGAAGTGGTAGGCCACATAAAAATCACAGTGCAGGGTCAGCGCATGCTGGGGCGCACAGTGTGCAGAAGTCACCAGCTTTCTGCAGAGTCAATAGCTACAGACCCCCAAACTTTGTGTGGCCTTTAGATTTACTCAAGAACAGTGCGTAGAGAGCTTCATAAACAGGTTTCCATGGCTGAGCAGCTACTTCCAAGCCTCACATCACCAAGTGCAATGCAAAGCATCAGATGCAGTGGTGTAAAGCACATCGCCACTGGACTCTAGAGCAGTGGAGACGTGTTCTCTGGAATGACAAATCATTCTTCTCTGTTGGATGAGTCTGGGTTTGGTGGTTGCCAGGAGAACAGTACTTGCCTGACGGCATTGGGCCAAGTGTAAAGTTTGGTGGTGGGGGGATAATGGTGTGGGGTTGTTTTTCAGGGGTTGGGCTTGGCCCTGTATTTCCACTGTAAGGAACTTTTGATGCTTCAGCATACTAAGACATTTTGGACTATATTAAGTTTGGGGATGGCCCCTTCCTGTTCCAACATGGCTGCCCACCAGTGCACAAAGCAAGGTCCATAAAGACATGGATGAGTGAGTTTGGTGTAGAGGAACTTGACTGACCTGCACAAAGTCCTGACCTCAGCCCGATAGAACACCTTTGGTATGAATTAGAGTGGAGATTGCGAGCCAGGCCTTCTCATCCGACATTAGTGCCTGACCTCACAAATGCACTTCTTTCTAGAAGAATGGTCAAAAATTCCCATAAACAAACTCCTAAACCTTGTCGAAAGCTTTCCAAGAAGAGTTGAAGCTGTTATAGCTACAAAGGGTGGGCCAACTCCATTTTAAACCCTACAGATTAAGAATGGGATGTCATTAAAGTTCATGTTCATGTAAAGGCAAGCTTTCAGGGTTCTGCCCTGGCAGCCTTGTCTGTGTTGTCTTTGTTTAATGTTTCTATGTTTGTGTTGTGTCTTAGCACATGGTTCTGTCTTTATTTGTGTTTACCATGTGCTCCTCTTGTTCTGCCTCCTTGTTTGCTGTTACCACTCCCCCTTGTTTAGTCAGTCTAGTCCTCGTTTCACTGATTGTGCTCACCTGATCCCCATGTGCTCTAGTCCCTTTATATTGTGCCACTTTCCCTCATGTCTTTACTGGTTCGTTGTGTTTGTAGGTATTCAGTGTTTGCTCGTATCTGGTCTAGTCCTTTGAGAGTCAGTGTATTTAATTTATTTTCCTGAATTGTTTTGTCTAGTTTTTCTTTTTCTTGCTCTTTATTTTTATTCTTAGCTACTCTTTTATGTTTACCCCTTTTCTAGCTTCTGTTATTTAGTTTCTAATTTAGTTTCCAATTTACAGAGAAACTGGTGCTCTAGAAGGGATTGTTTTCGCTTCGCCAGGAGGGCCGGTCCTTTGCCTAGTTTTTCTGGACCATGGCAAAGGTCCTGGAGTACCCTGACTCTACCCTTAAAGCAGCATTCAATTCCTGCTTGAATGATCCCCTACCACATTGGGAGCTGGATCAGCTAGGGATCCTGGACTACTGAAATTTTGTTAATTATCTGCACCACCGCAAAGACTGGCAGATCCTTACACCTCTGTAGTCTGATCACAGCGGCCAACCTTCTCTCCCACCCTCGTCAAATCAAGTCCCAGATCATTCTAAATCCTACTGAGAAACAAAGGTTGAGAAGGAAGAGGGAAGCTCGGACTGCTGCTTCAGTCTCTGTTTCTACAAAGTCAGTTCCAGTCGGTCCTGCCGACTCAGACCCCGTTGAGCCCACTACGGTCATTTCAGAGTCCGCTCCTGCCAGTACAGAAGGTCCGTCGAGCCTGCTCCTACCAGTCCAGTGTCGGCTCCAGCCCCTGAGCGCAGTCCAGCGTCGTCTCCGGCCCCTGAGCACAGTCCAGTGTCGGCTCCAGCCCCTGAGCGCAGTCCAGTGTCGGCTCCAGCCCCAGAGCCGGCTGTCCCAGAGGCCACCGTCCTGGAGCACGCTTCCGAGGAAGCTGTCCCAGAGGCCGCCGTCCCAGAGCCCGCTTCAGAGGATGCCGTCCCTGAGCATGCCAATGCAGCCCAGGTGGGCGTTCTCGAGTCAAGCCCGATGTCTGTTCCTGAGGCCGTTGAGGGCTTTTCAGCAGCCCCAGATTCAAGTCTTGTATCTGTCCCTGACATCTTGAATGTTAAGTCGCTTCCTTAGTCTCTTCCCCGAGGGTCCACCCTCCCTACCAATGCAGTCTTGGCCCCTGAATTCATCCCCAGTCAAGAATGTATCCCCAAGACCATTTTCAAGACTCAACCATTAGCGCAAGCTCATGTTCCCTGGAAGACCCCTAATTTTGTTAGACAAAACAAAACAATGGATGTCGTGGGTCAGAAAAATAGTAAGTTTAACTCCTGGATGACAAGCTACCTTGTAACAATGACCCCAATGGATGACGTCAGACACAAACAAATGACTGTGATGTTACCCCTTGTAAGACACTGCAAACCTTTGATTCGATCTCCCAGGTGACCACAGAAATGACCAGTTTCTCTGGCACAATGCAATCAGGAGAAGATGGACATTCAGAACAATCTACAATGTGAGACAAGGCATCGGGCTTGATGTTTTTAGAATCTGGACGGTACAAAATAGAAAAATCAAAATGACTGAAAAAAAAGCATTCACTGAGCCTGCCTAGAGTTCAAGTGCTTAGCGGATCTAATGTACTCAAGGTTCTTGTAATTGCTCCAACCAACCAATGACGCTCTCTGTTACCAATATCGTAGTTATGTTCTGCAGGTGACAAACAATGGGAATAAAACACGCAAGGGTGCATCCTGCCGTCTGTGGAAGAGTACAGGGAAAGAACCGCGCCAGCCCCCACCTCTGACGCGTCGACCTCCACCACAAACTGATGCGAGGGATCAGGGGTCACAAGAATGGGAGCCGAAACTTTTAACGTTCGAAAATGCAACAGATGCACTAGACCACCTGAACGTAACCCTGGTGGAGGTCAAGGAAGTCAGAGGGGCGATCAGTTGGCTGTAATTACAAATTAAATGCCGTTAAAAATTGGTAAAGCTCAGAAACCTCTGTATGGTGACAGAGATTTAAGGCAGAAATCAAATGAGAAATAACCACATCGGCTGGTTCAAATAATCCAGGAACTGTCACATGCCTGTCCTGTCTTGTGTGCACATGTTTGTTTTGTTAGTGTGGCCATGTGCTTCTGTCATTGTTAGGTCCCACCCCCTTGTTATCTCGTTATTGGTTTCATTTGCCCCACCTGTGTTCCCTCATCCCCAGTTTGATTTCTCCCCTTTATATACTCCTTGTGTTTGTCAGTCCTTGTCGGATCATTGTATTGTCTACGTCTCCCGTCTCATGTTCTCCCCGGTTTGGTATGTTCAAGTTTATGTATTCTGATTATGTGTTTTTCCCCCTCGTGGGTTTTTGTTTTGAGTTTATGTTTTATTTTGTAAATAAAACATAAACACTTGAGTGCACTTGAGTCCTCGCACCCGTTTGTCTTTTGTGTGGATCGTGACAGGAACAGCCAGGAATCGGAGCACAGGACACAGAAAACAGGAGTCACTGCACAGAAAACAAGTTGTGAGTATCACAATAATCCGACAAGGAATGAACAATCACAGAACCAATATATATCATGGCTGATGAGCCACAGCTGAAGCCGATCGCTAATCCACGATCATGGGTTGCCCAGCAACACAGGTGACGAACACACAAATCACAAGACCAGGAAGAATGCACAGACCTGCGAACCATGACAGTTATGGTTAGGGTTAGTTACTTGTACTTATGCATAATTTACTGTTATTACTATAGTACATGTAACGTCACCTTAAAATAAAGAGTTACCTAAATTTCACACATTTTGGGGGGTAAAATAAATAATCACACACAATCTCATCATTTCTGAACAGTCTTTAGATATTTTCTCAAATATGGTGAATGATAAAAAAAGCCTTATTTTAAACTTATTTCAATATCTTAAGTGCACACATTTACTTCGGCAGCCCAGAAAGTGCCCTTGCAGTGCCTGTTTTTGGAAAACCCATGCTGTAGAGTATCTTAATTTCAAAAATAATTTCAGCTTTATCAAGACACCTTTATTGCAAAGTTTTGAAAACATATCTGAGATTTCCATTATGTCCCCTGATCTATGAAAGACTTTATATGAGAATTCCTCTGGGGATACACAAACTACATACATTAAATGCACAATTACATATGGCACATATATAGAAGTGCTTTTTGAGCCATATCTTATTGCACATCAGATCTTGTGCATTTTGTGTGCAGAAAGACGAGCTTTCACCTAGATTTAATGAGTGTTGCAGTAAAGCTGTCTAAAAGGTCTTCACAGTGCTTGAGATTCTGTGGCCACATTAAGAGCAGAACGAATTGTGTTTGTGAGGAACGGCCTATCATGCCTCACCGGGTGACACATAGAGGCCAAACTTAAACGGCTCCTTAGAAGTTCAGTGACAGATTACCAGCTAACACCTCAAGAATGTTTAATCAAGCCTGCCCTATCGGTGTGTGTCTTGTGTGCATTTGTGTGATATTAAGACAGCTGGAGGCAGACATTTAGAAACATCAACGGAAACCTCCCTTAAGCTCACAAAGATGGTGAACTACCTCGGTGAGGCCTCAAAGGCTATAAGAGTCTTGCAGAGAGCTGGGAATATAGACTAGAATCAAATTTTTTTTAAAGTACAAAAAAAAAAACAGTAATCCCCCATCCTGGAAAGTGTGTACATGTGCCGTAACTGATAATCCAACGGTAAAGAGAGGGGGCAGACCAGGTGACGGACAAGGAGGAGGAGCCAAGGTGGAGCTTTGGCTGAAAGTCCGGGGGGATCTGAGGACTGACTGATGAAGTTGGAGCCGAACGTGACCCAGGCAGAGCTGAGAGGTAAATGGACCAAGGTGAAGTCGCTGCTTCATGGGGCCAAGGCGAAGACAGAGGGTTGGCGGACCAGGGCAACGATGGAGGATGATGGGGAATCTGGTGAGAAGCATTGCTGGACAGGGGTCAGCATGGGCACCAAGACTGGTCTACACAACAAACTGCAATGCACTGTTTCTATCAGAACCAGCTTTAACTTCTTGAGAAATTTGAGCTACAGTAGCTCATCTGTTTGATCTGACCACACGGGCCAGCCTTCGCCATCATCTTCCCCACATGCATCAGTGAGCTTTGGCCACCCATGACCTTGTCGCTGGTTCCCTTGTCAAACTCACTCAAATATTTACGCTTGCCCATTTTTCCTGCTTCTAACACATCAACTTTGAGGACAAAATTTTCACTTGCTGCCTAATATATCCCACCCACTAACAGGTGCCGCGATGAAGAGAAAATCAGTGTTATTTACAGGCATAACGTTAAGCCTGATCAGTGTACGCACGCGCACACGCACGCACACACACACACACACACTGAGATCAAGATCCTCACTAGTTTGAGATAAATACTGACCTAATTCCAGTTATAAGAATAGCTAAAATATATTTAAAGTTGTGTTAAATAGGCTAGGATCATTATAGTTAGCTTGTAGGTAACAAAAAAGTACCATATTTTTACTGTAACAACTTTAAAATATGAATAGCTTGTAACTTGGGAAGCTAAAGTTTCAAAGTAGCTTCCACATCACTTTTAGGACCGCAGACCTCGAGGTGAGCGAGAGGCACATGGCATTTATGAGACGGGGTGTTTATGTCCCAGAGGTTCAAAATAACTGAGGCACCTCAGCAGGGTAGCGCATTAGAGCAGAAAAACAAACCAATGTTTACCATCCTCACACCTCCAACTTTTCTCGTTGCCTCTGTTTTTCAGGGGTCTATTTGTGCAGTCTATGGACCACTGCTTTTTCCTGTTTGTCTTTACCAACTTTAAATGAGAAGCAGTGAGAAGCTAAGGTTTGGAATAGCATAGACACACACACACACGCGAGCACACACACACACACACACACACACACACACACACACACACACACACACACACACACACACACACACACACACACACACACACACAGACACACACACAGACACAGAGTTCAATATATCCATACACTAAAGGGTTTGAAGGGTTATGGGCTGAGAAAAAGGCTAGATTAGAAGCTTCTCCAAAGTCCTTTCAGACTGGCTGTCTTGAAGGTCAGAGCGAGTTGGGGGAGCAATCTGGATCAGACACCTCAAATGGCAATTGCTCTGCCAACTTTCAGGGCGATTTAACAGCTCTCTCTGTGAAATGAACTTACTTTCTCTTTCTCAACCTCTTTGTCTCTTTTGATCTTTTCTTTTTTTTGCCACTCCCCATCTGTTCCCTATAATCATCAAATTCACACATTTTATGTGACGCCAGTCTTGGTTTTCGGCTCACACAGGTGACAGTCTAACATCATGTGCTTTCTTCTGAAATGCCACAGAAATGTACATCTCAGACTGGTTCTATATAATAAGAAACCAAAAAATGTCTAAAAATAGAATGTGAAAAATAATTTCTTCTCAGTTCCTCCCTTTCTATCCACTTTATTGACCAGAAAGATTCAATTCATGAGGGAGTCATAATGAGAACCTCAGCTTGGTGGATCAAAGTAGAAACCCTTGAGGCTTTTCTCAGAAAGCCTACTATCAATCAACAGGGACGATACCAATTTTGGCTTTGATAGGCAACAGAGAGATACTTTAAAAGGATCTAAAAATGTATAAAAGCTCAAATCAGTGAAATTTACAGATGCATGTGTTAATTCATTAATCCACTGCCCTTTATTGAATGAGAAACCTTTGATGGTTCTATTAATAAAGCAAGTTGAACAGAATCATGTTCATTGGAATCTTATTGCAGCTGTTGCACCACTTTATAATATGCGAGGTTTGTGAGTTCTCTGTGCACATGTCAGCATCCCCCTGGGCAACATCAACAGTACAAACACGGCAGGGTGGGATAATCAGAAACACCTGGACCTCATTACCCATCAACGAAGGGGCAAGGTAAACAAAATGCCTTTGAGACTTACACCGTTGTGCCTAAATGTGTAAAACTATTCAAATGTGGAAATGTGGGATAAATGTGGGATTTAAGATATTCCAAACTTGAAATCTCTGACTGAAGATGACACTTAAGTGGCTGTTCACTAGGGTTCATTCAAAATTCAGAATTGAAGTGTGAATTTGAAACAGTTTGGCCATGCCTCACAGGAAGTTGAATTGGAATGACAGGAATCAATCAATCAATCGATTGAAACTTTAAAATTTAATTTAAATTTAAATTCTAAACGGTGTACAACCCTGCCGTTCAAAGAGAAAAACACACCATCACCAAAGCACTATGGGTGCTGACTGCATTGTACCTACTTTGAAATATGCTTACATATCACACAACCAAAACAGCACAATAAACAAAATATGGGTAATTTCCTAAGCAAATTTCCTTATTACACAGCCTCTATAAAGATTACAAAAGAATTGAAACTCTACTTCCCATTATGAATCCCATTGTTTTTCAAAGAGCATTATCTCTGAAGTGGTCAATTCGAGTCTACAGTATCTAGCGAATCAGAAGGTTTTAAAATGAATATGTGCTGGGGAGGATTATCTTGATCTTCCATTATATATTTTGAAACAGTCCCTCAGAGATGAGGCGAAAAGGTGAGTAGCTTGGAAAGTATATCTCTTCTCTCTGTGCGATATTGGCTCTACAGGCTCCAATTTACACACCCCCCCAGCTGGTTTATTGTCGACCTTGTCTTTCAATACAGCCTCTGAGGCTGAATTTATAGAGCATTATAAAATCATACAAACAGAAAGCAAGGGAGCGAGAGTAAGAGAAAGAAGCCACGGTTGAGTGTCCTCACTGAGTTCACAGAAAACAAGGCCATTTCCCTCCTCCTCTAACAGAGCTGGAATGAGAAGAGGGCATTTCAAAACAGATGAAAGCCAAAATAAACACTGTGATCTCATTGGGCTGTGAAAAGACTGTCTGGGACCAATAAGAGGCCATCGCTAAGACAAGGCTTGGGTTCCTCTTTCCAGACAACAAGACAACATCACACTCAAACATGTCTGAGAAGTTTGGCGGGTTTGTCTGACCCTGTTACCTCTGGTAGATGCTGTAACCAGTGCTCGAAGTGGGCCGGTATATGCACCGATATGCAGTACCAGCTCTCCTATATTTTAATCTGTTGCATACCCTCACTTTTTCTTGCATACCGGCACTTCTCACATGTTGCCAGCACTCTGACTACCCTGTCCCTGGAATGAGATTTCAACCCTTGGGAGTACCAACACTTTTTTTCCCACTTCGAGCCCTGGCTGTAACTACATCTTCTACACAAGGCCCTACACCAGCCAAACAACTGCAATTGAAATTAATGGGAATGCTAACAGATTTTATACTTCTTTGACAATGTCCCATAGCAGGTTTGTATCGAAGGGGTGATTCATGAACTTGGACGAGGCATTTAATCCCAAGTTAGTCCATGAGGTTTGTTCCTGCAATGATTGTTGTTTAGAACATCTTCTTTAGTCTGCCCAAACCAAAGTACTGTTAACTGTGCATTTTGATACTGGGTGAGGATGTCTGAATTTAACTCGGTTCTCCATGTACATTCATTCTTGTCATTTTTTCCTGGGTGGAAGAAATGTATTTATAATGAGAACAGAGAACAACGTATATTTAAATAAGTTACATTAACTGCTGTAAAGGTAAATATTTAGCTCTAAACCAAGAATATGACCCTATTTTACCTGGAGCTAGACATATTTTAAATAATAGTGGAACTGACCTAGAAAGAGGCTTAAGCACAATCCATCACCGCGGCTTACACTGCCATAAAACCCACCTAAAGTCTTTTGTCTTATATAATTATTATTATTTTGCTTAAAATGATGGCACTCAAAACATATACATTATCTGCCCCTTGAATCTTTGTTAATTAAACACTTTGACTGCCAGGCCTTTATGCCATTTAACACTTTTTTCATGTTTAAATATATTCTGCCGATTTCTCAAAATCAGAGCTGAAAATGCAAAAACCTAAAAGTACAAACATATACAATAAAAGATATCAGCTTTAAAATGTTTTTAGTGTATTATATCGCAACTGAATAGAGGGCTTGGTGTTTATATGCATAAATTGAACATGTTTGCCAACCATCCTATGCTAATCTTACCCAGAGGATGAAGTAAAGGGATAAAAAAAAGCAAAGAGAAAGAGAGAGATGTATTTTTTTGAGATGTATCATTTGTTGTTTTGCACTATTACTATTATCAACTACTATTTTAATTTTGCACAGTTTGTATATTTGTATGTATCAGGGTTACTACACTCTGGGTAAAAAACAACCCAAGTTGGGTTGAAAATGGACTAACCCAGCAATTGGGTTGTTCACAGCGTTCACATACATTCACAGCGCGTGATCAGTCTGGCGCATTTTCAGTTCATGTTTTTTTTAAAAATCCTCCCATGATGCAAAATGACAATATTTGCTCATCGGAGGATTTTTTCCAGAAATAAAATACATCATTCTTTCATATCAGGGTCATATGAGGGGACTACAATAGTTTGAATATACTCCCGGGTTTCTACTGATACAAAGCTTAATGCTAATCGCTGAAGTAACGCTTTAACACAGTATTCTAAAATATTTGCCAATAAATAAATAAAGAAAACACCTAGATATACACTCGCCTAAAGGATTATTAGGAACACCTGTTCAATTTTTCATTATTGCAATTATCTAATCAACCAATCACATGGCAGATGCTTCAATGCATTTAGGGGTGTGGTCCTGGTCAAGACAATCTCCTGAACTCCAAACTGAATGTCAGAATGGGAAAGAAAGGTGATTTAAGCAATTTTAAGCGTTGCATGGTTGTTTGTGCCAGACGGGCTGGACTGAGTATTTCACAATCTGCTCAGTTACTGGGATTTTCAGGCACAACCATTTCTAGGGTATACAAAGAATGGTGTGAAAAGGGAAAAACATCCAGTATGGGGCAGTCCTGTGGACGAAAATGCCTTTGTTGATGCTAGAGGTCAGAGGAGAATGGGCCAACTGATTCAAGCTGATAGAGGAGCAACTTTGACTGAAATAACCACTTGTTACAACCAAGGTATGCAGCAAAGCATTTGTGAAGCCACACCACGCACAACCTTGAGGCGGATGGGCTACAACAGCAGAAGACCCCACCGGGTACCACTCATCTCCACTACAAATAGGAAAAAGAGGCTACAATTTGCACAAGCTCACCAAAATTGGACAGTTGAAGACTGGGAAAATGTTGCCTGGTCTAATGAGTCTTGATTTCTATTGAGACATTCAGATGGTCAGAATTTGGCATAAACAGAATGAGAACATGGATCCATCATGCCTTGTTACCACTGTGCAGGCTGGTGGTGGTGGTGTAATGGTGTGAGGGATGTTTTCTTGGCACACTTTAGGCCCCTTAGTGCCAATTGGGCATGGTTTAAATGCCACAGCCTACCTGAGCATTGTTTCTGACCATGTCCATCCCTTTATGACCACCATGTACCCATCCTCTGATGGCTACTTCCTGCAGGATAATGCACCATGTCACAAAGCTCAAATCATTTCAAATTGGTTTCTTGAACAAGACAATGAGTTCACTGTACTAAAATGGCCACCACACTCACCAGATCTCAACCCAATAGAGCATCTTTGGGATGTGGTGGAACGGGAGCTTCGTGCTCTGGATGTGCATCCCACAAATCTCCATCAACTGCAAGATGCTATCCAATAAATATGGGCCAACATTTCTAAAGAATGCTTTCAGCACCTTGTTGAATCAATGCCACTAAGAATTAAGGCAGTTCTGAAGGCGGAAGGGGGTCAAACACAGTATTAGTATGGTGTTCCTAATAATCCTTTAGGTGAGTGTATGTGCACTATAGGAACTGCCTGCAATGGCTTTCTAAATGAATGGGGCCAAAACCCGAAATCGTGCACAGAGAGCAAGTGAAAGAAGAAGAGATGTGAAATATGTGCCTAATAAGAGGTGAAGGTGGCACGTTGCACACCAGCTGCCAGGGCACTGACGCGGCACAAATAACTGCAGGGGAAAGTCAAATAAACGGATAGAGTCATCGCCCAGAGCGCAGGAGAGCAGAGAGTGAGATGGGTGTGGATGCTACAGACCAGAGCTGCAGTCTGGTGCACAACAGTGCCAGCCTTTCAGGTTAGAGGTCACATTAATGCTCTCTGACAACACATTCCCTTTGGTATCAGCCTGTTTGTACAGTCAGTCACGCCAGGAATGTCAGGTAGAACAGAGGGAGCCTTGCTGGAAAAGGCAGCATTATCTCTGCTAGCATGAGCTCATCCATCCAAATGCATTGATGGACATTTGCAGTAAAAAAAAAAAGAAAAGTACATTTAGCAGTATTTCAGCAAAAAATACATGTTTACTTTATCCCCTGTCAGCTGTTTCGAATCTGAACAAACTATGGATGAATTGGGGATGAATTATTATTTTCTAATAAATAGATCATAAATCATATTGACAATATGACATATTTACACTATTACTAGACACGGTTCAGCACAAACATTGTCAGAATTATGACTGAATGACTCTTCTGATTCAGTTCTTTTCAATGAATCAGTCAAATCAGGAGAGGGAGAAATGTCAGAATCATGAACAAGAGATAAAGGCATTACATTTTTCTTGAAAATATTTCAGCAAAGATAAGCATGCTTAGAGTATTCTCTGTCAGCTGTTTAGAATTAGAACCCACAATGTTCAAATTGGGGAAAAGAATCAGAATCAGAACAATCTATATATCGGTGGTTCTTAACACTGGCCCTTAAAGGGTTATTTCCTGCAGTGATCAGAGTTTGAGCTAAACTCTGCAGGAAAGTGGATCTCAACAGCCAGAGTTGAGAACCGCTCATAGACTGTAAAAAAAATCGTCTCCCATAGGATTCTGAAGAATTCTGAAGAATCCTTTGCCCATTTTCGGTTATCACTCCCGGATAGCAGAAAATGGGCAAAGAGGCGGGATGTGGGCGGAGCTGAGGTGACGCAATGACTAACAGACAGCAGATAAATGGCTACCCACCTGCCACTCAAAGTGGCCACGCCCTTAATTATGCAGCACTTTAAGGCTTTATATAATGTAAACAAATGAGTTATTTAAAAAAAATTGCCGTTTAGACCAAAACTAGAATTTGTACCAGGCTGTAAACATGTTCTTTGCTGTAAAGTGGGGCATTTTAACATGGGGCTCAATGAGATTCTGCTCCCTACTGGAGCCTATCGATGAACTGCAGTTTAAGTCACTTCCGTATTGGCGGAGGTTCCGTGGGAGGTTGCCGCTTGGAACTGCTGCTATATACGAATCAGTTGAATCAGTTCTTTTCATTGAGTCAGTCAAATCAGAAGAAAAAAACATTAAACATGTTTTGACAATATTTCAGCAATAGATGTGTATCCACCGACAAATGAAGTGTGAATCAAGAATGAATAACTCATTTGAATTTGTTCTTTTCATTGAACTGATTGAATCAAGAAAGCAAAAAAATGCTGAGGCGCACAGTGTCGCCAACATTCTGCAGAGTATAATAGCTACAGACCAGCATCCAAGCGCATTTACATTTAATTATTAAGTAGATGCTTTTATCCAAAGCGACTTACAAATTAGGATCATTTTTTAATAAAAATAAAAACTAATAGAATAGTTAAGTTAGTTAAGTGCTAGTCTTAAATGGTCAGGTGTTGCTGGAAAATATGTGTCCTTAGATATTTTTTGAAAATGGCTGATCGAATTGAAATGTTCCACCAGGTGGGAACGGTCAAGGAAAATGGTCCATGAAAGTGTTTTTGTGCCTCTTTGGGATGGCACTACAAGGCGTTGTTCACTTGCAGAACGCAAGCTTCTGGAGGGTGCATAAGTCTCAACAAGCGAGTTTAGGTATATTGGTGCAGAGCCAATGCAGAGGATGCAGTGATGTAAAGCACGCCACCACTGATCTCTAGAGCAGTGGAGACGTGTTCTCTGGAGTGATGAATCACACTTCTCTGTCTGGCAATCCGATGGATGAGTCTGTTTTGGTATTTGCCAGGAGAACGGTTCTGTGCCTGGCTGCATTTTGCCAAGTGTAAAGTTTGGTGGAGGGGAATTATGCTGTGGGGTTGTTTTTTAGGGGTTGGGCTTAGTTCCAGTGAAAGGAACTTTTAATGCTTCAGCATACCAAGAAATTGTGGACAATTTCATGCTCCCATCTTTGTGGGAACAGTTTGGGGATGGCCCCTTCCTGTTCCAACATGACTGTGCACCAGTGCACAAAGCAAGGTCCATAAAGACATGGATGAGCGAGTTTGGTGTGGAGGAACTTGACTGACCTGCACAGAGTCCTGACCTCAGCCCGATAGAACACCTTTGGGATGAATTATATTAAATCATATTAAACCCTACGGATTAATGGGATGTCATTAAAGTTTATGTGCATGAAAAAACAGGCGTCCCTAAACGTTTGCCAATATAGTGTAGCTACACTGTTTTTCATTCACAAAACATGGCATAGAAAATGTAGCCTAACTCATTTAGCAAGTTTGGAAACAACACATACTGGTCCATTTAAGAGAAGATTTAGCCCTTTTTGGTGATTTAAAGGTGTAGTTTTGCTCTGAGAAGACTGTGGCACCTGCCATCCATCTCATGAGGCTCCGCCGAAGCGAAGTAGAGAAAAAGGCAAAAGGCAGAAGAGACTCTATGGGCACAGGGTCAGTCAAAAATTGCTCAGACGTGTAAGAGGCTGGGACATTCATGAATAGACTGTATTGATGTAGGTTAACATTTTGTCACAGTAGCACACAGACTCAACCCACCCACAGGTGTTTGTCAGTGTGACTTCTCTGGTTAGCGAGTAATGACCCTTTTTTCTCCCTGCAAGCAGCACATACCAGCAAACATAAGTAAAACAAAAGCCTACACACACCAATGACATACTCCAATAGAGCCGGAGTTAGATGGATGACTTTTATGGTCCTATTCTGACAATCTGGTAGGTAAAATGAGGAGATGTGATGTATGAATATGAGGCACGAACGAAGCATTTTGTGAATGCGTGGGTGTGCATGCATTTGTGTCTGCTCGTGCAACGTCACTGAACACTGCCGTCATAGATTCTTCGGCTGGCAGAACGGCACCATTGCGTGAGCTGCCATCGGTGCTCTGACTCAGCCTCGTCATGAGGAGAGAGAGAGAAAAAAACTTCAGGCCATCTGCAAGCCCGTCAGGAGGCCAGCAGGTCCCCATGAAGCCATTTAAACACTGCTGGAGCTCCAGCCTGGGCTGGCACTCACCGCTAATTCTGCCCCGATACCAGTGCCATCTTGGTGGGTGGGGTTGGCTGTTGCTTTAGTTGTTTTCTCATCATTTTGCATTCATTTCCATTGAATCTATCTCAGACTTCGAGGTGACCTAGTAGATAGAAATAAGCTAAACCTAAAGAGAAAAACAAGAGTTCAGGGAATTTTATTACCTGTTTTTGTCTGTCTATCAATCTGTGGTGGAGAGGGGTCAGCATGGGCACCCTGACCAATCAATCAATCAATCAATCAATCAATCAATCAATCAATCAATCTTTTCAATTATTATATATATTTTTTTACATAATTGTCATTGTTTAATGTCCTTAAATACCATACAAATTCATGTAATCTCTAGAATTTTTGGGGGGATTAAATGGGTTAAGGAACAGCATCCCTATATTACAAACTAACAGACATCACCATGCAGCTACAAGGAGTGGCTATTTCCAGCTCAGGTGCAGCATTGCCATGGTTACCGTGGTGCGTTTCATAGGAGACAGCAGGCAAAGATTACAGAAACACGGGGAGGAGTATTTCTAGAGAAGCAAAAGGCAAGAGACTGAGACAAACAGAAACCAATTAGATACTCAGAACATGAGAGTTATACTAAAATGTGACTATAAACGTGTGACTTCACATGCACATTAAAGCAGACACATCACCCCACCTACATGCTTGCTAACACACACATATCAATGCTGATGTATCGGCCTGAGTGCTAAACTGTAAAGTCTAGCAGATGATCTACTGCAGCATCTGTGCTAACCTCCTCACCAACCAGCGCTCCATCACTCAGCCCAGATGAGGAGTTATAGAAGATGGCTCTGCTTCCCTGCCCGGCCCTGTGGTAGGAGCTACAGATAAGATGAGAGGCCCTCCAGAGAGTCATACAATAACAGCAGAGAGGACAAGAGGAAAATAGTGAGTGCTGATCGCTGCCCTGTGCTCCTTTGCTGGCAACGCGGCCACTTTCATCTGATTCCAGGAGAAATGACAGCCGTTTGGAATCTCATTTCCCCTATACAAACACAGAAAGTGGGAGAAATCTATAAAGAATGCAAAGATTTCAGCCCGTCAAGAGTGAACAATTTGCCTCAAGTAGCTCAGTGAAACCAGAGCAAGAGCTTCAGGGTGAAATTATTCACATCCTTTCACTATTTCAAAAGGACATTTCTAAAAAGGCATCAGAGATGCAAAAGATTTCATTAAGATTCTGGGAGGGGATAAACACAAAAGTCCTATGTCCATCAGGGTAATTCACAAGGAGTAAAAAGGAAAAACAATGTTAACACAAAAATAAAGGTTCCAAATTTTTTTTTTTTAAGTGTATAGTGATTAGTATAGAAGCTTGTTTCCATATGGAATAAAAAAAACTGACTGTTTTCTTCTGTAATTTAAATAAGGAATTAAATAAGGATTGTTTGGAAGATTTGAAGAAATTGTGAACAAAAAAGGAATGCAATAATTTACAAATCTCATAAACTTATATTTTATTCACAATAGAATATAGATAACATATCAAATGTTGAGAGTGAGACATTTTGAAATGTCATGCCGAATATTGGCTCATTTTGGATTTCATGAGAGCTACACATTCCAAAAAAAGTTGGGACAGGTAACAATAAGAGGGCGGAGGACCAAGAGGCCTGGAGGACCAATTTGCAACTTATTAGCTCAATTGGCAACATGATTGGGTATGAAAAGAGCCTCTCAGAGTGGCAGTGTCTCTCAGAAGTCAAGATGGGCAGAGGATCACCAATTCCCCCAATGCTGTGGTGAAAAATAGTGGAGCAATACCAGAAAGGAATTTCTCAGAGAAAAATTGCAAAGAGTTTGAAGTTACCATCATCTACAGTCCATAATATCATCCAAAGATTCAGAGAATCTGGAATAATCTCAGTGCATAAGGGTCAAGGTCGAAAAACCATACTGGATGCCTGTGATCTTCGGACCCTTACGGCACTGCATCACATACAGGAATGTTACTGTAATGGAAATCACAACATGGGCCAAGGCTTTCTCTGGGCCAAGGCTCATTTAAAATGGACTGTGGCAAAGTGGAAAACTGTTCTGTGGTCAGACGAATCAAAATTTGAAGTTCTTTTTGGAAAACTGGGATGCCATGTCATCCGGACTAAAGAGGACAAGGACAACCCAAGTTGTTATCAGCGCTCAGTTCAGAAGCCTGCATCTCTGATGGTATGGGGTTGCATGAGTGCGTGTGGCATGGGCAGCTTACACATCTGGAAAGGCACCATCAATGCTGAAATGTATATCCAAGTTCTAGAACAACATATGCTCCCATCCAGACGTTGTCTCTTTCAGGGAAGACCTTGAATTTTCCAACATGACAATGCCAGACCACAAACTGCATCAATTACAACATCATGGCTGCGTAGAAGAAGGATCCGGGTATTGAAATGGCCAGTCTGCTGTCCAGATCTTTCAACATTTGGCACATCATAAAGAGGAAGATGCGACAAAGAAGACCTAAGACAGTTGAGCATCTAGAAGCCTGTATTAGAGAAGAATGGGACAACATTCCTATTCCTAAACTTGAGCAACTTGTCTCCTCAGTCCCCAGACGTTTGCAGACTGTTATAAAAAGAAGAGGGGATGGCCTTGTCCCAACTTTTTTGAGATGTGTTGATGCCATGAAATTTAAAATAAACTTTTTTTCCCCTTAAAATGGTACAGTATTGTTCAAAATAATAGCAGTACAATGTGACTAACCAGAATAATCAAGGTTTTTAGTATATTTTTTTATTGCTACGTGGCAAACAAGTTACCAGTAGGTTCAGTAGATTCTCAGAAAACAAATGAGACCCAGCATTCATGATATGCACGCTCTTAAGGCTATGCAATTGGGGTATTAGTTGAATTAGTTGAAAGGGGTGTGTTCAAAAATATAGCAGTGTGGCATTCAATCACTGAGGTCATCAATTTTGTGAAGAAACAGGTGTGAATCAGGTGGCCCCTATTTAAGGATGAAGCCAACACTTGTTGAACATGCATTTGAAAGCTGAGGAAAATGGGTCGTTCAAGACATTGTTCAGAAGAACAGCGTACTTTGATTAAAAAGTTGATTGGAGAGGGGAAAACCTATAAAGACGTGCAAAAAATGATAGGCTGTTCAGCTAAAATGATCTCCAATGCCTTAAAATGGAGAGCAAAACCAGAGAGACGTGGAAGAAAACGGAAAACAACCATCAAAATGGATAGAAGAATAACCAGAATGGCAAAGGCTCAGCCAATGATGACCTCCAGGATGATCAAAGACAGTCTGGAGTTACCTGTAAGTACTGTGACAGTTAGAAGACGTCTGTGTGAAGCTAATCTATTTTCAAGAATCCCCCATAAGTCCCTCTGTTAAAAAAAGGCATGTGCAGAAGAGGTTACAATTTGCCAAAGAACACATCAACTGGCCTAAAGAGAAATGGAGGAACATTTTGTGGACTGATGAGAGTAAAATTGTTCTTTTTGGATCCAAGGGCCACAGGCAGTTTGTGAGACGACCCCAAACTCTGAATTCAAGCCACAGTACACAGTGAAGAGAGTGAAGCATGGAGGTGCAAGCATCATGATATGGGCATGTTTCTCCTACTATGGTGTTGGGCCTATTTATCGCATACCAGGGATCATGGATCAGTTTGCATATGTTAAAATACTTGAAGAGGTCATGTTGCCCTATGCTGAAGAGGACATGCCCTTGAAATGGTTGTTTCAACAAGACAATGACCCAAAACACACTAGTAAATGGGCAAAGTCTTGGTTCCAAACCAACAAAATTAATGTTATGGAGTGGCCAGCCCAATCTCCAGACCTTAATCCAATTGAGAACTTGTGGGGTGATATCAAAAATGCTGTTTCTGAAGCAAAACCAAGAAATGTGAATGAATTGTGGAATGTTGTTAAAGAATCATGGAGTGGAATAACAGCTGAGAGGTGCCACAAGTTGGTTGACTCCATGCCACACAGATGTCAAGCAGTTTTAAAAAACTGTGGTCATACAACTAAATATTAGTTTAGTGATTCACAGGATTGCTAAATCCCAGAAGAAAAAAAAATGTTTGTACAAAATAGTTTTGAGTTTGTACAGTCAAAGGTAGACACTGCTATTTTTTTGAACACACCCCTTTCAACTAATACCCCAATTGCACAGCCTTAAGAGCGTGCATATCATGAATGCTGGGTCTTGTTTGTTTTCTGAGAATCTACTGAACCTACTGGTAACTTGTTTGCCACGTAGCAATAAAAAATATACTAAAAACCTTGATTATTCTGGTTAGTCACATTGTACTGCTATTATTTTGAACAATACTGTACATTTGATTAGTGTAAACATTTGATGTGTCATCTATGTTGTATTCTGAATAAAATATTGAAACTTGAAACTTCCACATCATTGCATTCTGTTTTTATTCAAAATGTGTACAGTGTCACCGTAATGCTTACAAACACATTGCAAATCGAAAGTTTTCGTGACCACGCATGACAGCAACTTCACATAAATGAGTAACTTGAACTTCATTCAGCGTGGCAAGATCATTCTGATCTTAAAATCAGAATTATGAGTAAAAAAAAAAAAGGTCAGAATTGTGAGATTTAAACTCTTAAAGATAAAGTTGTACCTTTTTTTTATTCCATTGCTGAAATAAGCTTCCATATTGAAGTGAATGTGTCCCTTACCTCCAAAAAACTGTGTCCTCCAAAAGATATGAAGCCTCTTCCATCTGCGGCACCTGTCACACAGTGAAGCAGCCAGTGATGATTTTAGCATGAGAAGGGAACTCATCACACACTTGCCAGATAAGAACTAGCGCTTTCCACTGAGAGGCCTAATCCACCATCATGGAGAGTGACATGAACACCGGTGTGGGGTTGAACTGACGGATGGGGAGGCTCCTCACTGCAGAAGCCATATACGTTGAGCCTGATTGCACTGGATGAAAGAACCTGCAGCACCGCACTTCATCAAATGGGCCAACATGTCTCTAAAAGCACAACAGACACCTTTCTTGTGAGCAGACAGCCCATCTCACAACAGATCCCCACCGGTGTGATGCTGCGGGCCTTTAAAAGCGGGGATTAAAGTAAGAAATAGCAGCAGAGAGACTTTATTAGCTTTACCTCACTGAGACAGCGTTAACGCTTTGATGACATCATACATCATATGATAAATTCATGCTAGTGTTGCGATTAAGTCCAAATATACCCCAGCGGCCACATGAAATTGTACATAAATATATTTTAGCTGGCCGAATTGTAGTCAGAGACATTTGGGTAAGCGTAGCCCTGAGCTTAAATACAGCCATGGAATGAATTAAGGCGCTATCTGCGTTCCAATGCTTTCTACGCTTTAATTCAGTTTGATTAAAGCAGATGGATTTTATGAGCTCAACTTAAATTAATTTATGATGTAATTCAATCAGCTGTTGTTTTTCAAATATCTGATTAAAACTGATTTGGCAAAGAGCCCTTATTGGTTACACCCTGGAACAAGGAAAAAGTCTAGAAAAGTCAGAATTGTTTCAAAAAATTAAGTAATAGAACATTACCAATCAGAAACATCGCCATGTGATATATAAATTAAATTCAAAACATGGTTTAAAGACATAATTATGAATCACTTTTCTATGATTAAAATAAAAAAGACTACATTTAAATGCAGCAATATGATGTGAAAACATGGAAAAAGTGCCTTGACGCACTACTAAAATCCTCTGGTAAAAATGGGCTGGTTTTTATTAAAACAACTGATTTTTATTTCCTTTTGTTATATGAAGGTCATATGAAAACAGATTTGGAGACTTTTTTCCCATCAAATTTTAATCAAAATCTAATTCTAATTTAATTTTACCCTTGTCCCAAAATGTATAGTAAAATTATGAATCATTCTCTATAAAACCATGATTATCTAAACAAAGAGTTAAAGGGGTGCTTTAGCGCTGGGAAGATGAATCTGTATTTAAACTCGGTCATTAATGTAGTAGAAATATGAAATTATTTTTAATTTGGTGCCTTCTAGACTCAATATGAGTGAGTCGATTGAGTGTCACGGCACACACGCAGCAGGATCGGATTACATTCATCACATGAGCTGAGGTAAGCACGGGATTCGCGGCTGCATTCACAGCACGTGAACAGTCTGGCGCGTGTTCAGTTCATGTCTTTGGAAGCTTAACTTTCATAGGAATTCATTTGAAAAGTTGAAACACTCACTTTGCTCTCCACCGCTCCGTTTACATGAATCTCCGCAGCTCCCGAGCCGAGTGCTGTGAGTGCGATGTTGAAAACATGAAGAAACAGCGCCTCCTGCTGGCTGTAGTCTTCAGCCTCAGGCTAAAACTCCTCAGATGACGCAAAATGACGATATTTGCATCAATGGAGGAATTTTTCCAGAAATAAAATACATAATTATCTCGTCTCAGGGTCATATGAAGGGGGAAAGTATGATAATTTGAATATACTCCTGGGTTTCTACTGATACAAAGCTGAATGCTTATCGCTGAAGTAACCCTTAAAATACAATATATATAATCCCAATAGCATACTGGGTTCATCATACATCGGGTCTTTAGTGACCCGGGATGTCATTCAGTAACCTCCTCCTCATTCATTTTTTTAAGTTAGACATCAACCTTCTTAGTATTCCTCAATCAATTCATTATAAAATATTCATAATAAAAATATAAAAAAAATGCCTGTTTTCCCATATATTTTTTGTAAAAAGTTGTATTGGATTGCTCTAAGACCCAAGGTGTTCAACAATATAAGTATATTAATTCTGCACAACAATAATTAAATCTATGACTGAATAAGTGCAATTCACCTTTATTCCACAAGGTGGCAATGTCTGATACGCCATGATACGCCACAATCATAGTTACCGCAGGCAGAAGACAAAAGTATAGGAAGTATCATCAGCTAAACTTAAAATGTATCAGCGATTTACTACAGAGAAAGTACTGAACGCAATCAAATATTAGTGTCATGGTGGATCTGGTGAAGAAGCTGTCAGCAATCAAAATATTGATTTTAAAGATGTTGAAAATTATAGTTTTGAGAATATGTTTGAGATAGCGAATATGAACCAGATGCTGAATGTGCTGGGAAATGAGCTCTGATGAGGACAGTGACAATGGTATAAAACATCTGCTCAAACTGAACCCTTCCAAGCTCAATAAGGTGATAAAATATGCTTTATTTTATTCTTCTGTAATTTTTACTCTAATATCAGGAGAGTTTTAATATTATCATGACAGGTAGAGATTCATCCGTGTTATAAATAGGTCAGAATCGCTAAAGACCTGAATATGTAATAATGATTGCCAAAATTAATTGATTAACTGAGACCTGATTTCGAGGGAGGAACCAATTTTTCATGACACCTTGCACCACTCCAAGCAGGATCTGAATAAGCATTTTCGGCATTAAAAGCTATAGTGCACCTCTTGAGGCCAGGGGATTGAGGCTTACCCGCACAGCTCTATACTAGCTGGCCTCTGTTACACTAGCACAGACATGCTATTAAACGCAACACGGACCAAAGACATGTAAACAAACAAAAAACAAGATGTAATGTCACAAAATGCAACGCTACAAGTCAGCTGACAATGCGGAAAGATCAGTGCACCTAGTTCTTCTCATCAAAGGACCTGTGTTGCCCATTAGTCGGTACAGACAAGGGATGGGCAATACCACTTAATTTGTTTTAAATACGATACCGATACTTTCAAGGCCACCCTAGTGAAATTTTTTTATACAATTATACGTAAGCACAATTTATTCATATGTACTTTAGTATAACTAAATGCATTTGTGACACACTACAAATTGGTACACTTAAAGGAACTGTATGTAGGATTGTGGCCAAAACTGGTACTGCAATCACTTTCAAATTACTGTAGAGTGGTGTGTTCCCTCTCACCCTCCCCCCTGACTCGAGGTTGCCAGATAGGCTGCAGGATCCAGCAGGAACGTAGGCTGCTACAAGGAGCTTCCAATAGCAAGTGACGAGTCCTACACAGTCTTTTTTTTTTCTTTTTCTTTTTCTTTCTGTTAATTATGTTTATGCTTCATGAGAGGTCTTTTAGGTTTCATAAAGTTAGACATTTTTATCCAAAAAGTTTGTAGCTGCAGCTGTGGTAACTAGAGCAGAGCTGGCAACCCGGATGCCGAAACACTACTGACTTTGTGATTGGTAGATATCTCTTTGGTGGCGCTTCAGGCCAAAACACAATATGTCAACATCAACATCAATTGAGGGCTGCAACATCAATTGAGCAGCCAATCACATGCCTTTCAACGCAAAGTGTGACTCATTTCTCGCGAGAGAGCTAACATGATTCAAAAATCTTTTGCTAAAGATAAAGACATTGAAATATATATAAAGAATTTAAAAGCATTTACAAAGCATTATATATATTATCATGTTGTGACCTTTAATTTGGAGCAAGAGAAACAGGGGGAGTGGCTTTATTGCATCAGAGATGAGTCTCTTTGCTCACAGCTGATTGGTTCAAATTCAGTTTGTGATCTCTTATCCTGAACATAACCTGGAGCAGGTTAGCTTCGGAGCGTAAGTTACTATGGAGATGAACACTGCTAAAAGCCAAACCATTTTAATGTTACTTAAAACCCAGTATTGGTACAAACTAAGCTTAAACATATCTGGCTAGCTAGCTATACCGGCTTCATGGGATAGGCCCCACGACTGTTTTGTTTTTTGGTCCGGACCAAACAAACTGAACTACAAGTGTGAACACCCATAGACAGTAAAAGATTGTTGCAAGCTTCTTCTCCTGTCTATACGGTAATTTCTCTACTGTGCAACAGAGAGTAATCGCAATCGCTGGCCTATTTTTACAAAAAACAGTTTCTATGGAGCGATAGTGTAAAATACAAGTTAATGGAGCGTTTTATTCATTGTCGTGTTTCTTTAGAAATAAACAATGGGCAAATGGAGTCTTTAAACGCCTCAGATGTAAAGTTATTCATTGTCAAAGTGATGCCAAAATTAATGGGAGTCAATGGGATGCTAACAGCAGGTGATGGCTTGGTTAGCAATGTCTGCCCCTATGGAAGGTACGCTTTCCGGGTGCTGGATTACCTCCTTGGTTATAGTAAGCATGAGAACCGCGCCTGCTGACGGCTCGTAACAGGAATGCGGCCGAGCTCAGCGTTTTGGAGATAGGTCTACCTGCAGAACCGCAGAACCCATATACGTCAGTCTCAACAGTCTGAGGACAACAGCGCCACGCCACAGTCTCATGCCGGAAGTGCGAGGAGTTGATACATTGCTCCATTTGGAGCGTTTCAAACCCAGTTTAAAACCATGTTAATAATGTCAAGTATTAATACATTCTAATTTAAGATAGATAGAGAGATGATAGATAGGCTAGATAGATATATTCACTTTTCGTTAATAGGACATAGTTAAATCATATAAATACACACATTACACATTGAAAAAATAATGAACGTTACAATGGGGTTTATATATATATATATATATATATATATATATATATATATATATATATATATATATATATAACCCCCATTGTGTTAAGGATTTTAAAGTAAAAGTTGCTATTTATATTTATATTGTCTTAAAGATTCTATTAAATAAATTGAACACAAAGCTTAACACACTAAAAATGAAAACAAAGATTGAGCATTTGAACATTTATTTTTATGACACAATTTTTTTTTTTACTCAAGCATTTCAGAATAGTACATAATACACATTACACAATTCTACACTGGAAAGCATGATTCAAGCAGATTCAGATTAATCAAAATATACAAATATTTATTTAATTTTAATAAATGTACTTTCCCCTTAAGTAGCAAAGGCATCATACACTAGCTGTGGTTTGCTTTAAAAAATACAAATTCAGACCAAAGAGAATAAATTGAACTAAGTTGAAAGTTATTGCACAGCAGGTACATGACAAATTAAATCTAAAATAAATTAAATTTCCATAAACATGCAATTCAGAGACTCCTTTTGTCCAAACACTAAGCACTTAAACAACACTAAAGGCTCTTTGGCCAGTTGTCGGTCAAACATTTCAGCCTGTGAAAGTTGGGCTTTTTCCTGGTCTTCCTCTTTCAAATCTTCCTCTTCCACTAAACCTTTGAAAACTTTTGGTTGTTCCACAGTCTTTTCACTGCAGTGAAGAGGTCTTCTGTGATCTGTGGCTCCTTCATGAGAGAATGGTACAAAAAAAATGGGATGAAATGTTGGAAGTGTTTTTACGATATTGTGTGTTGAAGTCAGGATGTAGCATGTATAATAGTATAATAGAAAGTTTCTATATTTGTGACATAAATCATATTAATTAACCATTTTCAGTTCAAAATGCATACAGAAATCAAAGGCAAGCACTTCATAGGGCTTTTCACACTGAGCTTATCGTGGTTCTAAACACACTTTTAACCCCGGGTAAAGTAACATTTCACACTGTTATATTTACATGCTTGAGACAGTCACTGAGACGCTGTGCGTTCTATATAAATAATACATTCAGCGTTGGAAGAGAAAAACGTCAAATGCTGATATAAATAGCAACAATTGCAGTGAAGAAGAGACCATTTTAATTATTTTATAGTCTGAAATGTCCATTCAGTATAAACTTGTAATATGAGGACATGTAAAGCTTAAGCATTTATGTAAACATATTGTGTGCTGTGTCCTTCCAATCAGTGACACTGACACTGCAAATAAGGATGTTATCCCATGGTTTAGTAAAAGGACAGTGTGGAATGGCAGTGTATGAATATCTAGGATTAATGGTTCATCTCAGGTAAATGATGATCAGTGTGAAACGTGAAGCAAGAAAACCCAGGATTCTGTATACCCGGGGTTTACTATTTCAAGTGTGAAAAGCCCTCATGTTTTTCATCCTAATGATGAGAAGCTTTTATTTAAAAAAAAACGTTTTACCTTTTCCTTCTCTTTCTTACCATTAACATTAAGATCCCACAGTCAATAGAGCCGGTCAACTGTTGTGGAACAGTCTAAAACAATGGAACATTATTAAGTTATTCCTGGAAAAGATGTGACAGATCTAACAACACACTATCTGTATAAGTAGCTTATGTCTTTATGAGAGCCTTTTAAAACTAACCTTGTTTTTGATCAGCTTCATTGTCCGGGGTGAGTCTGCTTGTCAATTTACTGCAACAAAATCAAACAGATATATATTTTATACATTTATTTATATATGTAAAAATTGTACAAGAGAGCCAAGTTTCATTGTTCTAAAGCAAAAATGACCACTTATCACTGCAAAACTACATTTTAAATTCAGATTATAAAAGAAACATGCAGAACATCATTGGTTTACATTGGTAAACCTTGATCTGTGAACAATATCTATATTTGGCAATACATATCACAGCTTGGTTGGGTGTTTGATTGAATTTTAATAGGACACATTCTAACACATGAAATATTGTTTGTATTTTGTTAGCTTTAACACATTGTGCTAAAATACATATACTTGAAACCCTGAAGATAAGACGACATTTTTGACCAAATCATGCAGAAAACCAACTAATTCTAAAGGGACAACAAATAAATACTATTTCTTGTCACTGTATATAAACAAATAACTCAAAACCTTCATTCCTCCATGGACAGCTGGTTTTTGAAGTGAAGGTGTGAATGAAGGTGTGCATTCAACTTGTGCCATCTGGTCAGTATAAAAACACAGGGCAGTGGAAACTGTTGCAGAATGTCTTGCATTGATGACAATGAAGTAAAGCTGAGCCTCTCCAAATCATAATATGCCTCTATAAACTAGAAAAATCCACATAAAAATTGGTCAGTATCAGAAAATGTAATTAAATAAAAATACAGCGCCAACAACAAAGTAAAATCTTACACAATATGTAACTTAAAGCAAGGCCATATCAACACACAGCCCATTAAAAAAAAAAAAAAAAAAAAAGCCACATTCTGTATAATGTGTTAATACAACAACGATGCATCAAATACACATCACAAATAAACTTGATAGATTAAAACCACAAAACCAAAACAACTGTTTACCGTGTTTTCTTCTTCCGCCATGCCGATTATTTAGTTTTCATTAACTAGCTCACTTCTGATCTGAGCCTGCTACTCCGCCCACTTCCGGCATGAGACTGTGGCATGGCGCTGTTGTCCTCAGACTGCTGTGAGTGACGTATATGGGTTCTGCAGTTGGTTAATATTGGCGTTTTGACCAAGCCTGCAGCACTCCTGTAAATAACTTAAGCCTCCGCGTCTCGATCGCCCCCAGGCGGCCGATCCCAGTATAGCCGCATCTCTGTGGATTCTAATGGACACGAGACAAACTAAACAATTAAATTACACTTCATGTAATTTTTTCCACAAATTTGGTTTCTGTCATTTTAGGCAGTTTTTATCACGATGGTTTCATTTCAAGTGTTCGTTTTTTAAATAAGTTTAGTTTTAGTTTAGTTTAGTTATTTGAAGCTATAAAATGGGGTGTGTGACGTCATGATTGACAGCTGAGATTGACGGCTTCTCTGAGTGAAGTTGTCACTGAGGCACTAATTGGCTTTCCTCCGGATTTTCGGGAGGAAATTCGGACGTTTAGCATATTCACACCAATATAATGAATTGTTCTGCATCTGTGAGAGTGTGGGCGGGCTTTTGATATCGCGCCTCTACTTAAGTAGGAATTCCTGCTCTCTACTGCGCAACTCCGCGCTAGATGTCAGCGCCGTGTGCGGGCCTCCGGAGGCTTCAACTCTCGTCAGCGAAAGCCAATGAAGTCGCATCATCCATATTTTTTTGACTGAAAAATAGTTTATTTCTCGCAAAACCTTATAGTATGCCTCTTGGACACTTTCCATATATGGCACGCGTCTCACTGTATCATTGCGTCATACTTTTGGTAATTTTTTGTAATATTTTAACCTGGTCGCTATCCACTGCCATTATAGGAAGGAGCGCGTGCAAGACTATTTAAAACATTTCTGCTTTTGAGGTCTGAAAGGTATAGAAGGACATGTGGCATTGAATCAACAGCAGGGTGAGTAAAAGATGGCTTTAAATTCATTTCAGGGTGAACTATACCTTTAAATTCCAGATATTCATAAGCAAAGACTTTACTGTCATTCTTTAGAGAGCCCCAGAGCTTTTAGATGTTGGAGTAGCGTATACATTTACCTGACTCACAGTAGACACAGTAGTGGGGACACCTAAATTTCAACTATATTACCGATTTGCCCGCATTGACACTATATGATAATTGAATTTAGCTGGATAACATCACCGTTTTCACCAGAGCGGCTGTGTAAATTCTGTTGCATTATTTTCCTGTTAACACTGTTAACAATTGGACTTGTTAAAAGCTCTATATAAATAAAATAAATAAATTTAGTAGACATGGCATCTTCTGCCTTCAACAGCTTCTTTTCAACACTTCCAAGCCAAACAGTGAGAGCTCAAAAGCATCTCAATGAGATTTTAATTGAGCGCATGAAGAATGAAAAAGCCCCAGAAATTACATTTCATTTTATCAGTGATTTTAAGAGTATGAATGAGCTCTATTGAACAAGAGCATTCACACAAGGGAACTTTCTGAGGCGTGAGAGTTTTGCGAGATTACAAAACAGAGCTCATAATGGACAAATGGTTTCAGGCTATCAATATAATGAATTTAGGGACTTTAGCACCTCCTTCTGTGGCACTTAAAGAAATCTTGGTCAAAGATAGCCAGCCATATATATATATATATATATATATATATATATATATATATATATATATATATCACACCTGAGGGTCCAGAATTATACATTCAAGTCAGACCACATCAGAAGTCATTAGGTTGTAGTCTCTATGTGAATTCAATGCACATTAAAAAATGAAATCTTGTGCGCACACACACACACACACACACACACACACACACACACACACACACACACACACACACACTCTCTCTCTCTCTCTCTCTCTCTCTCTCTCTCTCTCTCTCTCTCTCTCCTGGCCTTGCAGAGTAAACAGGAGGAGGTCAGTCAGGGATCAGATTGCCTCAGGCTGCCTCAACTCTCATGTTGACAACTTGGGATCATCTAACTGAGTTTGACTTCTGTCTTTCGCGTGGCATATTACTAATGGATATGGGGCGTAAAATTACCACCTCCCATCTGGGACACTGGCAAGCAACAACAAAAGCCGGTGTCCCAACGTCCTCCACCAACCAACTGCCAGAGACCCGTAGAAGCTAATTAGCAGATCAACCCACAGCTCATCTATCATGTATAAGGGGAGGGAAGGTGAAGGAATGTTGAAAAGTAGGAAAATCCTGTGTTTGCAGTTTTCCGCCCCAGTTTGAGCAGAGGCGCACAAGGAAGGATTTGTTGATGCTTTGTTATCAGTGCACATCAAAATTACAGCCAACAGAAACAATAGTACGGTTACTGTTAGAAACTAGATATTCACTATATGTTGGTACCACGTTGGATAATGGCTAATATTAGCATTTTTTTTAAAATGATCAGTATTTGACAATATTGGATACAGAATATATTAACCGATTTGGGGTATTTAATTATCAAAAAAACATCCATCTTTGCCTATTTGTACATTATGATGCTAAATTCACTAACATTCTGTAATTTAAAAAATCCAAAATTATGTTTAAATGTACCAAAAATGTTTAAAATGTAATTTGCACCACCACAATTTACACCACAATATATATAATTTGAGATATGGGAAATATCAAAAATAAAGGCACAATATAATTTCTTTTATTTATTCATTATTGATAGTTTTAATTATTTTGTTTGTAAAATCTATTTTTGGTTATCAGTAACAGTTTATATCAGTAACAATAAAAAGCAGTTTATTGGTGGGATTTACTGGGATGGACGGGCCACAAACTTTAAACATGAGGCGAGAACGAGTGCATATTTACATAAATAATCATTTGAAAATTCCAGAATCACATAGACATGGTAAATGTCTATATATGGTTGAATGGGATGCTAAAAATCATTTTGGCTATAATAAGATTTTCCCAATAAATAAGCAAGAATAAACCTGGTATCCCTCCGTGGTTCCTGTTCTTTCCGACAACAGCACTTGAATGCAACAAGCTCATAATCACGACTTCAGAAGTGGGAAGTAGGACATTTCGGACAGGACGTGAAGGCAGCGTTACAACCGCCTGCAAGCTCGCATTCAGATCTGCCTCCTTCCAATCAACAAATGATGGATAGAACCAAGTCCCACCAACATTTGTTCTTTCTTTTTGATAATACATTTCACTTTGATGTATGAAAAGATCTGTTGTTACTTCGGTTACATTGTGACTTTAATATCAGTGTATTTCTAATGGCAGAATAGTTTTCTTTTTTTGAGAAGCCCAACATACGGCACTGTTTTGCTGAATAGAAGAGCAGGGATTTATCTTCTTCATCCTGAAGTGACCTTTACAGCTCTGGAGGGGGATCTATTGATTGGCAGCGGCGAAACATTTGGCTGGTCCTCTGTAGTATTTTTCCAAGGAGGCCAAAGTGCTAGAACAACAGCAGTGGTGGCTGATATTCATGGAGTCTGTTTTAATTGACATCTTACAAACACAACCTGACAGCTTTCTCACATGAGAGCAGAAGACAGCGGGTGTCCTCTCATCAGTCGCTTCCTCGTGGCCTCGTCTGGCTGGTTAGATGCTGACTGAACGGTCTGTGTGGGTTTGTGTGTGCGCGCATACATGAACGTGCTCTTTTGAAAATCTTAGTGTTGTTTTGATCTCGGCGTGAGTGAAATGTAAGCATAGACAGTACGGGGGCTGTTTTGCTCTTACACCGTGTCTTAACCAGACGTGACATGATAAAACAACAAGCGACTTTATTCCATATAAATCTGAGTTTGTGTACTAACCAGCCATGACATTTTTTTTTTAATTGCTTGGTTGAGCCAAGGAGGTAATCCAGCACCCAGAAAGTGTACGTTCCATAGGGGCAGCCATTGCTAACCAAGCCATCACCTGCTGTTAGCATCCCATTGACTCCCATTAATTTTGGCGTCACTTTGACAGTGAATAACTTTACATCTGAGGCGTTTAAAGACTCCTTTTGTCCATTGTTTATTTCTAAAGAAACACGACAATGTATAAAAGGTTCCATTACCTTGTATCTTACACTATCGCCCCGTAGAAGCTGGTTTTGTAAAAATAGGCCAACGATTGCGTCATAACCACGCGCCACTCTCTGTCACACAGTAGAGAAATTACTGTATAGACAGGAGGAAACGCTCGCAGGCAATCTTTTACGGTCTATGAGGCAGTCGGGGGGACGTGGAGACATAAAGTCCGATAAGGTCAAGAGAGAAGCATGGGGAGAAACCCATAGAGAGCCAAAAGCAACGGGACAAAACATTTAAACAACGTGATTCAGATTTCACTTTCCACAACTACTAGAAGACTTACAACTGTCAGACAGGTTGCTCACGTCACATCTACGTCTTCAAGCTCAGTCTGAGTCTGCACAGTACGCTCAGCCATCAGGAAGTGAGTGCTTCTAACTGACTTTGGTTTTCACCGTTGAAGTCTATGGGGTCGTGTGTGTCTGGGTATCCCCCCCCGCCCACAGTGAAATTTCATTGGTCTAGAATCTGCAATGAATAAACCAACATAAGAATCAAAATAAAATGAGAATATATTGTATTTCTTCTAATACATGTTCCTAGATTCGATTAATTTTGTTTTTTCACCGAAAAAAATATGGCTTCATAATCTTTGATGAAATGTACTATATGAACTTGCTCTTCCTCTGAAATGACTTAGCATGTGCAGGCTACTGGATAATGTTAAAGTCGGCATGAAACAGATGCTGCGATAGTCTTTTCTTCCCTATTGTAATGATTCTGTCCATTAATAATTTATTGGATGGTTGGAGCCAAATGGCTACTTTTCATAGTCTAATTAATTCCCAATGGAAAAACAATAAAGAAATCCATGGCAACCGGATAAAGAAAAGCAATTGTTAAATGCAAATAATGCAATTTAAATGTTGCACTAAACTGTTATTCAATGTTTGATGTTACACTTAAATTCACTTAAAATGAGCAGTTTGGAAAATGTTTGTTTGTCAATTAGATTTTATTTTATATTTTAAATTAATAAAAACTAAATCAAGGGAACAATTATCAATTTAAGTACCACACCAAGTCCTGTTCTATATTTTGAGTATTACTAGTAAATGGGTTAAATAGGTTATTCATCTCACATTTAACTTTAAATGGCAAATATGTTCTGATTTGACTTATTTGCTTTAATTGTGTCACACTGCGCATCAGTTTTGTGTTCAATGTGGACAGACAAATAGCTTGTTGCTTGCACAGTGTTAGGCTAGTGTGTGCATGTTCATTATCAACAGCATCGGGCGCATTGGGGTACATCTGTCGGTACTGCTGTTATCTCTGTACTGCTGGGGCTGCAGAGCTCGATGAACCCTTCTGTTCTGGGAACAGGCACAGCAGACACTCACACTCTGATTTCTGAACATCTGATGCTGGCAGGAGGACCACGGCCGCTGCATATCACAACACCCTCCCCCATAATGCCCTTATCAACTGGCATGATGGCCCATGGGCAAGAAGCTGGAGGCAATGTCAGTTTAATTAGTGGGCCACTGGAGCCCTCGGTGTACAGAAATGTGAGGTAGTATCATGCAGAGCCAAACACAGCTCTGACTTCACAAGTGTCACCCAAATAACCGTTACAACCTCCCTACCTGTATCACACATCGTTTCTCTTGCTCCCAAACTCCCTATTGCATGATTTGAAATAGGACACAATCCTGGATTAACATCCTTTGTTTGTCCTGTTATAATAGTAGACTTAACCAACCAGCCTAGGCATTGACTGGAACTAAAAAACAACCACAATTTTTAGTATGTCAGTATGATTTTTTTTTATGATATTCATTATTTTATTCAGAAAGGACACTTTTATCATCACTGATAATAATAATAAGAAATGTTTCTTGAGCAGCAAATCATCATATTAGACTGATTTCTGAAGGATCATGTGACACTGAAGACTGTAACGATGCTGAAAATTCAGCTTTGATATCACAGGAATACATTGCATTTTAAGTTTAATAAAATAGACTACAGTTATTTTAAACTGTAATACTATTTTACAATATTGCAGGTTTTTTACTGTATTTTTGGTCAAATAAATACAGCCTTAGTGAGCCTAGGCTAATAGATTTCTTTCAAAAACAAAAAAAATTGTGTTTATGAACAATTACGTATGTAATACATGTGTATTAAAATACAGAAATCCACAGACTAAATCAAATATGACGGCACAAACCTCAATATATGTGAGTGTTGATCAATGTTATAATTTCATTTGAGCAAAGCAATTGTGATGCTTATACAGTATAGCAGATACGCTGAATGGCTCAGTTTCACACCACCTTTAGTTTAGCTGTCATTGATTTTCTTAAAGTGTTAGTTCACCCAAAAATTCTGTCATCATTTACTCCCAATCAAGTCATAAGACTTACATTCATCATGGAAACACAAATTAAGATATTTTTCATTAAATCAGATAGATTTTTGTCCCTGTTTTGAAAGTCTATTCACCCAAAACTCTGAAGCTTCAAAACCTTCATACAGAGATTGAAAAAGAAATCCATATTAACTGAGCGGTTTAATCCAAGTTTTCTAAAGAGACACAATCGCTGCATGATGAACAGATTCAATTTAGGCTTTTATAAATTCTGATCAGTGAATGTACAGCTCAACCGTCATATGGGTTTGCAAAGGAAATGTGTGTGGGTAACTGATGAAGGAAATTTCATTTTTGGGTGAACTAACCCTTTAATATATCCTAAAGCATTCTTAATAATATCTTCTTTTATGTTTTTTTTTTTCTGAAGAAAGAAAGTCATACAGATTTATTTGATGACAGAATTATTTTTTTTTATTTTTTTTTAACTATCCCTTTAGGCCTAAGTCTAAACCACCCCCTAAGATACTGTGGGCCCTATTGTACACCCGGCGCTAGTTCTTTTGCTAGTTACAGCCCAATGCAGTTTTAATTTTCACATCATCTGCGCGTTGTTTAAATAGCAAATGCATTTGCACCCATTTCTGCACATATGGGTGTGCTGGTCTGAAAACGAGGTGTATTGTTGGCGCGTTGCTATTTTGAGGCTACTGAAATAGACTGCGCCATTGACCAACTGAAACCTGGTATAAAATCAATAGCGTAATATTTTTTTCTGTTAGTTAAAGAACGTGTTAGTAATATGCACCTGTGGTGAGGTGGATGAGTGAGAGACGTTGGAGGAGCGAGCAAGACCGGTGCGTGACTGATAATGAGCGTCACCTGCGAGGCACATCGATCTCGAGTCCTCTCATGTCTCTTGCTCGTCCACCTCGCCACAGCGCCCATAGGTGGTTCTACAATGCACGACTGTAAGTGGTTGATAAAAATTGCTGTTGGCCTAACCTCAGATCTGAGCTCAGCACTATCCATAACTCTAATCTTATCTTGTAAATCTAATTGGTTGAAACGAGTGTTGTTCCAGGACCAACAAGGATGTCCTATGTGGGTAAATCATGTTAAACTCTCTCATTCTCAGTCTCCCTCCACTCGTTCACTTAAACACCTCCCACAAACTGAATTAATATCTAGTCTGCATGCTTATTTACCTCTTCTGATCTTCCTCTTCCTGTCTTCCTTTTGCAATCCAACACTTAAAGTAACAAGAATATAAGAGTAAATACCACTTGTTGTACAGTTATGTCCCAGTGAGAGCAAGTGGGCATATATACACAGTGACAGTTGATCAGTGCCCTTGTGCACATTTCTTTGTGTACGAGGGTTTGGATATCTTAGTGTGAATGAGTGTGTAGGTATGTGTAAAATAACTCACCCTTACTTGGTATTCTACCCCTGGTATCAATCACACACCACTGTGCTGATCCCAAGACACAACAGTGAGGCCTCCATCATCATCATCATCATCTGTCTGTTGCTGAAGAAGAACGAGTACAGGGGAAAAGCATGAGTGTAGGATGAAAGAGCAGCTGTGAGGATGATGGTTCTCAGGGATCGCACAAAATTAGTAAAGATAAATGTCCAGATGGAACATACAGAGATGCTGAATAAAAGATGAATATTTTCCCTGTTTCCATCAGAAGTGAAAACTTACCCAGATAAAAGGAAGGGCTCCTGAGAAAGAATAGATGAATCATGCACTGCCAAATAAATTAAAATGAATCAGTATTGTCCAGTATAAACATACTTAAACTAAATACATACACAATAAAAATATTTGAAATAGAAATGTAACATTATAAATGTCTTTACTGTTTCTTTTGATCGATTTAATGCATACTTGCTGGATAAAAGTATTCATTTATAAAAAATAAAAACATAAAAACCCTACACCGACCAAACACTTCTGAATGTTATTAAACATAAAAATAAATAAAAAAGAGAAAAATTGCATTTAAAAAAGAGAAACACACCTGAGAATATCAGAGATTGACAAAAGTGGGCATTTACATACCAGAATGGTTCCCGGTGGTTGGAAGGCCACATTTTTTCCCTTTAATATAATATGCACAGATAAATCATGCAATAGCAGCATACATTAATTAGTACAGAGAAACTTTTTTTTTATTACTTTGATAATTTGTTCGCGTAAATAATTTTATGCCTAAAAAAGCTCTCTGTCATGTACAACAGGCCATTGGACAGCTCTCTAGATAAAACAAAAAGCAGATCTTTTTAGATCCAGCCTTGGTCTCATTCACTCAAAGCAGTGATGAAGCGAAGGGTATCATTATGAATTCTCCATTGACTAACAGCTGCTGAGAGGCTCCTTCACATACAATAAATCAAGCCCTTAATGTCATTCTTCACAGAGTACCGCACCAGCGCTCGTCTCTCCTGAAATGATCATTCACATGTTAATATGCATATGTATAGCTCATTGATGCTACTGTCACTCATGACCTTCATGCAGTACAGCAAACAGCTTCCGTTTCCTCCCTGTGTTTTTCCCACCTCATTAAATGTTTACATCTATTCATCCCTGAACTCACAAGCATATTAGGTGAAACTTTACCACAGTCTTTGCACAAAACAGCAAATTCTTAAGAGCAGTATATACAGTATAGGCAGCCAGGGTCAACCTTAATTACAGAGAGTGCAAGTTTTATGCGGCTAGTATTAATAAGTGCTTGCTTGCTAATATCCAGCCTATCCTCAAGCAACACATTTTTAATTGATGCAGTGGGACCGTGTCGACACAGGACACGCGCTGCCTGAGAGAGTGTGAAATAAAAGACTCTTTCTTTGGGACAAATCCATTTCTTATAGCACATCAACAAGCTCACTGTGGCTACATAAGCATCGGTGGACATTTAAAAGGGAAATACATTTTTTATCATTGTTTACACACCCTCATGTCATTCCAAACTTGTATGACTCAATTTTTTTTTTTATACATACAATGAAAGTAATTGTACACTACAGTTCAAAAGTTTGGGGCCAGTAATATTTTCTAATATTTTGGAAAGAAGTACCTTATGCTCACCAAAGCTGCACTTATTTGATCAAAAATACAGTAAAACAGTAATACTGTGAAATATTATTACAATATGACATTTTTTTTCTATTTGAATATAATTGTAATGTGTAATGTATTCCTATGATATCAAAGCTGAATTTTCAGCATCATTACTCCAGTCTTCAGTGTCACATGATCCTTTAGAAATAATTCAAATATGATGATTTGCTGCTATTATAATCATTAACTTTGAAAACAGTTGTGCTGCCTAATTGAAAAAAAAATCTTCTTAAAGGAACACGCCGACTTCTTGGGACTTTAGCTTATTCACCGTATCCCCCAGAGTTAAATAAGTCCTTACATACCATTCTCATCTCTCTGCATGCCATGACTTCGTCTGACGCACCCAATGCTAGCCTAGCTTAGCACAAAGACTGGAGGTAAACGGCTCCATCTAGCCTACTGCTCAATAAGTGACAAAATTATGTCACCATTTTCCTACTTACATGTTGTGATGTGTATATTTACATCATGCACTAAGACCGACGGAAAATGAAAAGTTGCGATTTTCTAGGTCGATATGGCTTGGAACTACACTCTCATTCCTGCGTAATAATCAAGGAATTTTGCGGCACAGTGATATAATGCAGCGCCTGAAAATAGTCCCCAGTATGCTCTCTGTGCCAGCAGGTTGTCACGTTGGTTGTGTTGACGGAAGTTAGCCTATTTTCAGGCACTGCTTAATATCATTGCGCCTGCTGCACCCATAGTACGGCAGCAAAGTTCCTTGATTATTACGCAGGAATGCATATCCCTTACCATCATGCATGTCATTTCACCCAAGCCTGTTTAATAGATGACAAAAGCGTTGTAAACAACAAAATGTCAAAATGATCAGAGCTACAGTAACCACATCTCACATGGCCTGTTCTATTTTCATCCTGTAGTGATTTGACTGCGTCTTGTACGAGTGGCACTATCTTTCCCAGGCAAACGTCAGTTACAGTGACAGGAGGGTCAGCAGGGACAACAAGGATCCAAGAACTCATTTGTTTCCAGAGCGCCGGGTTCTCCATTTCAGGCCTTTGGGGAATGTCGGAGGCACCTTGAAGCATCGGTGGAACAGATGTCCCTGCACGGAAGCAACTGAGGACAAAAAAAACTACTGCTACTGACGTGTGGCAGAATGTACTCCTGAAGAGGTGCTGCCATTGGGACATGAGTCAAACACACTCCTCCCTGTCGGACCATCCATTAAACTTTCATTTCAAGATATCGGAGCAGCTGTTCTGGCTGTATCCTTTGAATTTCTTGACATTTGTAATGGCATTACAGCACTGCTTTTACATAAATGTCTCTGACAGACCTAATAGTAACTTACTTTCTAGCTTTGTCTTCATAATGGTTTACAGCAGGGCATGAGGAGTGTGGTACGCAGCGTGATCCAGCCTCTTCAGTGTGACGGATGATAAATCCATCCACTTGTCCAACAGAAAGCACTTTTGCTACCCCAAGAGTAGCACATCCATAAAGATATCAGAGCCAAACTAGCCCACAAACATTCATCCATCATAAACGAGTGGAGCCCGTGGCCAGATGAGTCTGAGAGCGGTTAGAGAGCTCATGTGCCCCAGTACTGACTCATTCACTGCCAGGGAACCCGGCTGTCATCAGTGACCTCTGCGTGTCTGACTGGATGACCCTTACGGTGATACATTTCTTATTGCATGGAGGACTGTGGGACAATCCGACCTGGGACTACTGCAAATATAGAAAAATACTCCACGAGCAGGCATTAAATTTTTTAAATTTCTGCTCGATTTGCTTAGGCTAATTAAAATGAGGTAATGCAATTCTTAATTTTATCATGTGCAATAAATGTTAAATAATAAATTAAAAATACTTGATGAGGTTGCATTGTGACTACATTAAGGGAAATTTAATTTACATACTGATTCAGGTCAATAGCAAATAATAGCTTATAGTGCAATTGTGGAAATGTTGTGTAATTGTGGAAATGTTGTGTAAACATTTTGTTCCCTTATACGGTTTCCACTTGTAATCTGTTTCAAATTAGGCTTTTTTATTTTTAAACTGACTGTGTTTTTCTCCATTCTGATTGACAGTAGTTTTTAAATCACATGACGGCATATTTTAACCTTTTCATTGCAGAAAAACAGCAGATAAAATGTTTTGCCATGCCACATTATTCCAGCCCACATAAGATTTTTTTTTTTTTAATCTCTTTATGAGCCAATTGTACTGAAATGTATGCTGTTCAAATACCCAGAATAGGTGACCTCTAGTGGACGGAAAAGTTACATAGTGCACCTTTAAGCAAAATGAATATATCGTATTCAAGTGATTTCCTTCATTTGAGCAGAGTTAAAATGTAACAGTATATATTCAATAGCCAAATTCCCCAAACACATCCAACCTATGCAATCTTTGATCATATTTTGAGTTAGGAAATCATTATAATTATGCATGCAGCCAAAGATAAATTATAAGAAACAACTGATTTACTTCCTGAGTTTTCATTCAATTTTCACATGACAGATGCAGTGAACACATTGTTCATGAACAACCCACCACTAGGATCTGAAAAGCATGTCTCAGTTAGCAACCATAATTAAGTGTGTACATCAATTGTGATGTAGAGTGGAACTTGTTCTTATTCTCTGCTCTTCCAGATAACATTACACACTTCAAGTCAAGTCACCTTCATTTATATAGCACTTTTTAAAAGACAGAATGCTTCAAAGCAGCTTTACAGTGATAATAGGAAATTAATTTTGTTTTAGATGAAAAGCTAAAGTAAGTTTTTGATTGATTCATTTCGGTTGTAAAAACGTATTAGTTATTTAATTTGGCGCCACTTAAACAACACCATCCTCAACTAAAACTAGGGATGCACGGACAGATAAATTATCATAGCCTGGATTCCAGCCGAACTCAGCCCCACCCACAACATCTAAGCTCGGGCAGTTCGGTCTGGACTCGATCCATAGAGTAATTATGCCCGAACAGAAACTGTGCGGACCAATGAAATTGTCAGGGCGGGCTTTAGACGATGATGGACAGATCATAAACAGTAACGTAATCATCCACATCATCAAAGGCGCTTGGGTTGAATTTGTACAAATCCTAAACGGAGAACTTGTTCGTATATGCATTCACCTTCACTATTTCTCTCAGAAATGTTGATCGTGTTGGTAAGTACTCCGTGTATCCTTAGATTATTTTTTTACAACACCGGCAAAGATCGTTTACACTCATCTCTTATTTCTATAACGTTACTTATTCCATCGTGTGTGCAGACAGGGTTGCCAAGTTTTTTTACAACAAAACCTGCCCAATTGCTACTTAAAACTAGCCCAAAACAAGCTCAATAGCTTTCCGGTTGCAAAAGCAGCCTCAGAATCATATTCTGACTAGAATTGAGTATGACGACGTCGAGCTAAAATTATCAGGCAATATGGGTGAAAATGACATCATTTTTATTGCTCCGATAAATAAAAGAAATACAATAACTGCGTCCGAAACCTGTAAAATGCTGCCTTCGGAGGACACATTTCAAGGAAGGAAGGAATCAAGGCACGTCCGAATCAAATGTTTGCTTCACTTCCTGTCTCCTGAGGTACCTTCATCTGATCGATTTTTAAAGGCAGCATACATGTATCCTGCGCTGCCTTTGATATCCCACAATCCTGTGCTTTCCATTCTGTAACAGTTGAGCTGGGGGATAACATTTTCCACTTGTGATTTCATTTCTAGTGAGAAATTACTACTGTAGTAATTAAATATTTGTTTAGTTCTCACCAAAGCTCTCTCTATTTTGGTGTAGAACATTAAACTGTTACACTGCATCAAAAATCTGTCCAAAATTATTTTTGTGAGGTGCCTTCATGCGAGGCAACGAGTCAGCTGTCTAGGTTTTCGGACGAAAAAACGCTGTCTAGGTTTTCCACTGCATGAAATACTTGAATGTAAATGTGTTGTTAATGAGTTGTTAAGTGCAGATAAACCATAGTTCTGTTAAATCCTTTCTATTACTGAGTATTGTGGTGCCTTACACAAAAATAAAACCATTTAAAGAGTTAGGACTGATGTTTGCCATTATAGTTAGGCCAGAGCTACATCAGTGCATCTTAGATTTTCTATTCTCCTGGGTACACGAACTGCAGATTATATGGAAACAATAATATAAAAATATGAACTTATTGGTTATTGGTATCGGTATCAGCCATGAGAAGGACTTATTTATCTGTTATCGGTAAAAAAAAATTCATATCGTGCATCCTTAGCTAAAACACAAAACCCCCAATGCATTCTGGACCCCATCCGGATGGCTACAGCACTTGGTGGCACAAGAAACAATGAAATAGGTTTGAAACTATACCATTATCACTATACCACTTCACCAGGCTGTTTCTTTATTTTTATTGTCCAAATAGAAGTTTAGCAGCATGGTAATGTGTGATTTTGCTAGCTAATAGGTAACTGAAAATGATTCAGTTGAGCTTTGGATTTGACGTTTGAAATTTACTCATTCCGGTTCTATTTCCACTGCACAAGGTGTCTGAATAGAGTTTATAGTTAAGTTTAATGTTAAATAAAGCCACAACTAAATTAAGTTCAGCCCAAGAATTAGTTTTTGAGTGTCAATAACAGACACTAATACCTGGCAACAATACTGAGAGAAACTTCTGTGCTTGGAACAAAATACTTCAGTGTGAAGTGTAGGAGGCTATGCTAATTCTGGATGTAGCTGTTTAAAGATATAAAGCGCCACTAAATTTAGAAAAACCATCCACAATCAAGCCAACCGACAATCACTGTGCAGAAACATACTCCTCCTCTGCCTATGCTGGGTTTACATGCTCTAATTACCATGAAGTTATTTGCAACCACACGGTAAAGACAAACCTCCATGGCCGCAATCAGAATTACACATTATTCATTGAAATCACTACCACCTTAATTATGACCGCACAAGCTGTGTCATTTCTGAGACAAGGATTGAAGACTGTTGCCTCGATTACACAGACAGCCGACAGGCTGACGGATGAAATCCATGCTAGGCAGTCCACTTAAAAAGTAGAGGATTGTGTTTTGCATGCGTATGACTAAGTTTATGTGTGGGAACGTTTCTGTCAGAGCCTGAGAGTAAAAGCTAAGTTTTTAATCTTTCCATCAACTCTGTATCAATCAGACTCAACAGTATTCAGAGTCAGCGGCGAAGCTTGCGGCTCTCATATCATTCGCTCTGCAACATCGATGAAAAGGTCCACAAGACTCAGCAATCACCTGAGCCCCAGAGACCTGTCAGCTTCCGTCAGCCCCTCGACCTGCTGTACTGCTGCGGAAACAAAGGCCTATGTGAGAGGCTGTCACTCTCCAAAGAGTCTGCAATCACGAAAAACATAGCTCTTTCATACCCCACACTATTGGCCGCAAAAGACCGTTGATGGCATTATAGTAATTGCATGCAAGGATAATTTTTAGGTCACGTTATTTCTGTTGTCTGTCGGACCCCGCTGGCCTGACATACCGAAGTCACACGTGGCACTGAAATGGGTGAGAATTGGGAGTGGATTAATGGCATGGTTTCAAAATGTGATTGCCAAGCTGAAAAAATGCCATGGTCTGACTGAGCTTAAGAGAATAATGAGAGAACAGGATCTTCAATGCCAGGCTTAAATAAATAGTAAGTGGCACAAACTACTTTGGTGGTAGTATGGCACAGTGGTGGTACCAGATGGTAAGACTATGGTACTTTGAGATCCTGTATTGTGAGGTGTAAAAGTCTGAGATCCAAATGAAAATAGTGATTTAAATCTGGAAATACCAAAAGATTAAAAATTTTGCACAAAAAAAAACAACAACAACATAATATTAACAAGATATATTTCAGACTCTGCACTATTTCTAGTTCCCTCATCAAATAAGCAAATTTTACGGAAGATTGTTTTGGCTATTTTTCAGCTCTGCGTGTGGATGAATATGGTTATCCTACTGCTCATAAAACATTCAATACTAGGCTTATGAGATATAACCAGTTTAGATCTCAAGCAGCCATATACAGTGAGGAATATAAGTATTTGAACAACCTGCTATTTTGCACGTTCTCCCACTTAGAAATCATGGAGGGGTCTGAAATTGTCATCGTAGGTGCTTGTCCACTGTGAGAGACATAATCTAAAGAAAATCCATAAATCAAAATGTATGATTTTTTTTACTATTTATTTGTATGATACAGCTGCAAATAAGTATTTGAACACCTGAGAAAATCAATGTTAATATTTGGTACAGCCTTTGTTTGCAATTACAGAGGTCAACCGTTTCCTGTAGTTTTTCACCAGGTTTGCACACACTGCAGGAGGGATTTTGGCCCACTCCTCCACACAGATCTTCTCTAGCTGAGTCAGGTTTCTGGACTGTCGCTGAGAAACACGGCGTTTGAGCTCCCTCCAAAGATTCTCTATTGGGTTTAGGTCTGGAGACTGGCTAGGCCACGCCAGAACCTTGATATGCTTCTTACAGAGCCACTCCTTGATTATCCTGGCTGTGAGCTCCGGGTCATTGTCATGTTGGAAGACCCAGCCTCGACCCATCTTCAATGCTCTGAGGGAAGGAGGTTGTTCCCCAAAATCTCGCAATACATGGCCCCGTTCATCCTCTCCTTAATACAGTGCAGTCACCCTGTCCCATGTGCAGAAAAACACCCCCAAAGCTTGATGCTACCACCCCCATGCTTCACAGTAGGAATGATGTTCTTGGGATGGTACTCATCATTCTTCTTCCTCCAAACACATTTAGTGGAATTATGACCAAAAAGTATTTTGGTCTCATCTGACCACATGACTTTTTCCCATGACTCCTCTGGATCATCCAAATGGTCATTGGAAAACTTAAGACGGGCCTGGACATGTGCTGGTTTAAGCAGGGGAACCTTCCGTGCCATGCATGATTTTAAACCATGACGTCTTAGTGTATTACCAACAGTAACCTTGGAAACGGTGGTCCCAGCTCTTTTCAGGTCATTGACCAGCTCCTCCCCTGTAGTTCTGGGCTGATTTCTCACCTTTCTTAGGATCATTGAGACCCCGCGAGGTGAGATCTTGCATGTAGCCCCAGTCCGAGGTAGATTGACAGTCATGTTTAGCTTCTTCCATTTTCTAATGATTGCTCCAACAGTGGACCTTTTTCACCAAGATGGCAATTTCCCTGTAGCCCTTTCCAGACTTGTGGAGGTGTACAATTTTGTCTCTAGTGTCTTTGGACAGCTCTTTGGTCTTGGCCATGCTAGTAGTTGGATTCTTACTGATTGTATGGGGTGGACAGGTGTCTTTATGCAGCTAACGACCTCAAACAGGTGTATCTAATTTAGGATAATAAATGGAGTGGATGTGGACATTTTAAAGGCAGACTAACAGGTCTTTGAGGGTCAGAATTCTAGCTGATGGACAGGTGTTCAAATACTTATTTGCAGCTGTATCATACAATAGTTAAAAATTCATATATTATGATTATGATTTTAGATTATGTCTCTCACAGTGGACATGCACCTACGATGACAATTTCAGACCCCTCCATGATTTCCAAGTGGGAGAACTTGCAAAATAGCAGGGTGTTCAAATACTTATTTTCCTCACTGTACATGGTACTTTTTTAAAAATATGTTCCAGCACAGCGCTACAACAACCATAATGAAATGACCCTTCACTAGAGAAATTGCAGTGAACTCTGTTAGAGAACTACATATGGCAATTTATCTGTTCAATAAAATACCTTACTCACCTGTTGAGTAATAAAACGCCATCTCTGTGTCGCTTTTACAACATTTCAGATTCCTCAGTTCTCACCATCTCCAAAGCCAATGTTGATTCTTGTTTTATCACGAGCTCTGTCGTGTTCTCCTTTTGCTTGCAGACTCTTCTCTGTTCAATGTTTCCTTTTTAAAATGGGTGATTCCCTGGAGGTTCGAGATTTATTTGCTCTATGTCAACATTTCTCACTCGTTATGACCACTAACCTACACCACTCCCATATGCGTCAAAGTAGCCAGAACACTGAACACTACCCTGAGGAAAAAACAAAACAGGTATTCATGTTAATGTTTCAGTCACTTTTCACTCAAAGTCTTATTTTTACCATTCAAAAGTTTGTAGTTGATTAGATTTTTTTAATGCTCACCAAGGCTGCATTTATCAAACACAGTAAAAACTGAAATATTATTACAATTTTACAATTTAAAATAATTGTTTTGAATAACATGCAGCATAACTCTAGTCTTCAGTTCACATGATCCTTCAGAAATCATTCACAATGATTTGCTGCTCAAGAAACATTTCTTATTATCATCAATATTGATGATACTGCTGAACTGCTGAGCTGCTTAATAGTTTTTGTTGAAAGTTATTTTTTCATGATTCTTTGATGAAGAGAAAGTTAAAAGAAACCCTTTGTAACATTATAAATGTCTTTACTTCCACTTTTGATCGATTTAATGCATCTTTGCTGAATAAAAGTATTAATTTCTTTCCAAAGAAAATCTAATCTTTTTGACCCCAAACTTTTGAATGGAGGTGAATAGGAATTTGAAAATATAGTTGTTAATGATTACAATTATATTCCATGGTATATACATGGTACACATGATGATAAACTTCAGTTAACTGACTGAATAGAACATCAAATTGAAGAAGGGGGTCTGAAATCCCCTGCCGCTTCAATATACCTGTAAATATCTTAATCAGATTCATAATCAAAGCCTTAATTAATATTTATCCTTCTATTTCAAATGATTAATTCCGGTTGATTTTACTCAATAGAACTACTGATTGTTTGTTCTTCTTTAATGTTTTCTAAAGTTGGTATTTGGTCTTTGAGTGGCGTCTGGCCTAGGGCTGTGTGATGTGTCACTAAACACTTTATAGTTGTGTGTTTGGATTTTGGAGGTATCACACACCTCTAACATGCTAGGAGTGCAGTCACAGGCTTCCAGAGACTAAATATGAATATGTCTTTCATTTTTATTATATTTTATTCATTTTATATTTCCTTTTACTGAAATACTAAAGAATGAAGATGAATATTGCCTGTACTATTGTCTCTACCTCTCACTGAGAGAAAGCACATGTTATCAGTATGTTTTGGTGAAGTGCTTTGTTGATATGTAGTTAGGACTCTACAACCTTGGGGAAGCTGTGATGCTAGGGAGCTTTTGTGTGTGTGCGTTGCATGATCTCTGCAGGCCCAATATTGAAGATGGACATTTTCTGCACAACACCAGACATGAAGACGCCTTTCTGCAACCTCCGAGGTCAACAATGATCTAAATCTAGTCATGGGGCGACAACTAGTCTGCCTAGTTTAGTGATATGCTCTGCTATCTATCCTTGTGTGGAAATTTTCCATGACTGTGCATTTTCTCTGAGCCAATCAGAATCATATACCTTGAAGTAATGACGTGGTTAGACCTTGAAAACAGTATAACTGTTGGGACAATTGTATGTACGGTATGACGAGACCGGTAGAGAGGAAGTGCGGCCTACGAACTCCTTGTGAGACTTGAAGCTGGCTTCTGCTGATGAAACTGCAAACTATTCTTCAGTAAAAAAAATTCTTTAATTAATTGCACTCCTGACTCTGTCTTCATTCTTCACTACTGGTCTCTGGGTCTAAGCTTTTATACCCCTAACAAAATCAAATCAAAATGCCTCCTGCTTGTATGTTTTGTTTAAAGATGTTTTTATTTAGAAAATTTCTCTGAAGGAAAAAAATGGATATCTAAGTGATATTACAAAGACAGGACATAAATGTTTTGGAAGGACATTTGGCACAGCAATTAAGATGCCATGCTACAGAAAAGAAATAAATCAAAACTAATTCAAAAAGTGTTTGTTGCAGACTGCATAGTGTTCCAGTTTCCATGGCAGCTGGCGAAATGTTCTCAGCTTACAGGCTAAATGTAAGAAGATGAGGGGCGGGCAAGAGAGAAGAAATTGTGAAAATCACAGTATAATCTTCACAAATAAATCAGCTTTAAAATGTACGAGGTGATTAAGTAGAGATGTCGAGAATAGATGCAAGCATTCTCTACTTCTGCTTCTCTTCAATTTGCCAATTTCATCTTGCAGATCAATTATAGCCTCCAAAAGTCACTGAAAAAAAAACAAAAAAAAACATCATAGTATACTCTTTGAAGCACCATGTTCCTCCGGATTCAACTGCCTGTGTTCTTCTTCCCAGGCATATATTGCTGCAGGAGAAATTATGTCTGCAGAAATATAACCGTTTTTCACCAGCGCAGGATGAAAGGATGACTGCATGTCTGTTACCGTTCAGTGAAAAACCAAAACACTAAAGTAATCACTAGATGTGACAAAGAGGCCTGTGTTTCAGTCAGGGAAAAACTTTTGATAAAAATAAAGTGACACCCATTGTGGTATCAAGAAACCTTCATAAAGTAATGTGGAAAGTATGTAATTAATCATTTTCCACTCAAATACACTTTATAAATACTTTTTTAATTAACTGAACTTGGGCGCACACCACAACAGCTACATTTAAATGTGATCTAATCCACCAATATTCAGACATGTTTATGTCCCATAATAGTGAGGGAGAGGAAATGATCTGAAAAGTAAGTGGACACATCCTTATCTGCTTGGCTTATGAATATTAATTAGTTTACATCAAATTTGCCCATCTTATTTGCTGAAAGGCAGCTAAGTGGGTGCTTGCTATATTAGGATTAGATCTTACTACTTGCACGTATATATTGCATGTATTGTCTTTGGCTGATGCAACCGCTTAACAGAAGCTTCTGCTTGGTCTTAAAGTTGTTGTTTTTTCCCTTTGCAACACAGCAAAACAAAGTTGTTTAAATATAATGATTACTCCCCCAAAAATGGGGATGATGAAATATCTGAAAGTGGTGGACAGTTATAATGATTGCTACATCTCTGCATAATTGTGAGTAATCAGAATCACAATTTAGCTCTGATTAAAACAAAATGCATCTAAAGACCTGCATTTGCTGATTGCACTTTGAGAGCTTAATATTAGCATGAGAATGATATGTGAAAGTGTTTTATTCTAATACACAGTTGCAACTTTGTCAAGAAGATAAGCTTTACAATTGCTTACTTTTGTTTTGGAATATAAATGTATCTGGTGCTGTGTTCACATGGAATGTCTTTAGCATGATAACAAAAGAGCCTGCTAGGAAAACAGTGATTCCTGTAGCTAGCTACTAGACTGTTAAAAACAACGACTTCAAGCCATTTGAAGAACAACAACCAAAGTTTTGACAAGTAGGACAAACACACACTAGCGTTCAAGTTTGGGGTTGTTTTTTATGGGTTTGAAAGAAGTCTTTTCCAAGAAGGCTCACCAAGAAGGTCCGTCGCCAAGGGGGGCATTGGGGGACAGCGCTCCCCCAGATGGCACAATGTGCACCCCTAATCATATATGTTAATTTTGCGAACTTACTATTGAGAGCAAAAAAAAACAATTCTGTAGATTTGGCCATTCACATATTCCATAAAGAAATGTCTTCAGCAGCATTTAGCTCACAGGAACACTAATCTCTACAACAGTAACTTTAAATAACACATTACCTCAGAAATTAGTCGGAGCGTGTGTAATGGGCAATGCGTCCCCTGGCCACAGACTTTTCTCATTCAATTGCCTGCTGCTGCAACCAGCTTGTTTCTGCTTGCATAATAATAATAATTGTGACTTTTTATCTGATAATAAAACCAGAATTGTGTAATAAATTCAGAATAAAAAATAACTTCCATAGGCTTCTGCTTGCTTTTAGAGGAAAAAGCTGTCCATAACGGCATGTTAAAAAGTGTTTTGGTGTTGTTTTCATATATACAGGTGCTGGTCATATAATTAGAATATCATCAAAAAATTTGATTTATTTCACTAATTCTATTCAAAAAGTGAAACTTGTATATTATATTCATTCATTACACACAGACTGATATATTTTAAATGTTTATTTCTTTTAATTTTGATGATTATAACTGAAAACTAAGGATAATCCCAAATTTGAATATTACTTAAGACCAATACCAAGAAAGGATTTTTAGAAATCTTGGTCAACTGAAAAGTATGAACATGAAAAGTATGAGCATGTACAGCACTCAATACTTAGTTGGGGCTCCTTTTGCCTGAATTACTGCAGCAATGCAGTGTGGCACTGCTCAGGTGTTATGAGAGCCCAGGTTGCTCTGATAGTGGCCTTCAGCTCTACTGAATTGTTGGGTCTGGCATATCGCATCTTCCTCTTCACAATACCCCATAGATTTGCTATGGGGTTAAGGTTAGCCAAGTTTGCTGGCCAGTTAAGAACAGGGATACCATGGTCCTTAAACCAGGTACTGATTGCTTTGGCACTGTGTGCAGGTGCCAAGTCCTGTTAGAAAATGAAATCTGCATCTCCATAAAGTTGGTCAGCAACAGGAAGTGCTCTAAAACTTCCTGGAATATGGCTGCGTTGACCTTGGACCTCAGAAAACACAGACCAACACCAGCAGATGACATGGCACCCCAAACCATCACTGACTGTGGAAACTTCACACTGGACCTCAAGCAACGTGGTTTGTGTGCCTCTCCTCTCTCCCTCCAGACTCTGGGAACCTGATTTCCAAAGGAATTGCAAAATTTACTTTCATCAGAGAACATAACTTTGGACCACTCAGCAGTCTAGTCCTTTTTGTTTTTAGCCCAGGCGAGACGCTTCTGACGCTGTCTGTTGTTCAAGAGCGGCTTGACACAAGGAATGCGACAGCTGAAATCCATGTCTTGCATATGTCTGTGTGTATGGTTCTTGAAGCACTGACTCTAGCTGCAGTCCACTCTTTGTAAATCTCCCCCACATTTTTGAGTGGGATTTGTTTCACAATCCTCTCCAGGGTGCAGTTATCCCTATTGTTTGTACACTTTTTTCTACCCCATCTTTTCCTTCCCTTCACCTCTCTATTAATGTGCATGGACACAGAGCTCTGTGAACAGCCAGCCTCTTTTGCAATGAACTTTTTTGTCTTGCCCTCCTTGTGCAAGGTGTCAGCGGCGTCTTTTGGACACTGTCAAGTCAGCAGTCTGAGAGACCATTTAAAGGCTTTTGCAGGTGTTTTGTTTTAATTAGCTGATTAGATTGTGCCACCAGGTGTCTTCAATATTGAACCTTTTCAAAATATTCAAATTTTCTGAGAAACTGAATTTGGGATTTGTGTAATGAATGAATATAATATACAAGTTTCACTTTTTGAATGGAATTAGTGAAATAAATCAACTTTTTGATGATATTCTATGTAGTACATATAATAATATATAAATAGGGGACTCTGTATAAGGGAACAGGTCTATTTAGCTCAAATTAATGAATTAATTCATTCATAGGGAATTTTGCAAGAGTCTATTTTACGACCGAGCACATGACTCGTCCAGCGTTCATTTAAACGGGCCGTACCTATCAACTCTACAGCGGATATTAATATCCACGGAATAGTGAAACACTATTTAACAGCCAGGTAACTTAGATCAGCAGTTCAAGACATTAAAATTCGTAAGCACATAACACAAGAACAGTTATCTTTAATTTTAAAGCTTTATTGATTACTCTAACGCGTAAAACTAGTATCTAACAAAAACAAACAAACACACACATTCACACGCGTTGCAGAAAGGAGGAAAGTAAGGAAAGAGTGAGTTTTAAGAGAGAGAAGGATGAAGTCCCAAGTTTCTAGCAGTATCTGCATTTATAACACATGACCTGAATGAACCACCGATCTTGACTTAACCCTCCTATCGTTGCTTAGGCGGGGTTATTCAATTTGATATCAATGCACCAGTTCGGTTTAGAATCGGGAGGTTACTTGCGTTTGTCGCATGTGTCGTCATTGAACGGTGGATTCCCTTTCGGTCCTGGCTGGAGAGGGGTTTCCCGGTTCTTTGGGATTCGCGGAAGGTCTTGTCGTGTCTTTGATGGGCGTCTTGGGAAGCCAATCACGTGGCGTGTCGGTTGCTGGATGAGAAGGTCTCATGGCTGTTTGAAGTTGAAACTTAAATTAGAGCACGAGACTCACAGAAAGAAAATAAACTTAAGTAAAAGAAAGGAAAGTGAGAGGAGAGGTCTAGATGGCTTGAATGAATTTAACCCATTTTCTCTGGTCGGCCACGCTCTTCCTTGGAGTTCTCCAACTCCTTCTTCAACAGAACGACTGAAGTCGAACTTAACTGGAACTTGAACTGAACGGAACTCTACTGAACTCAACTGGGACGGAACTCTTCGTGTTCTGAGATTTTAAACTCAGATATCTGGCCATCCTCCTGGAGGAGTTCTGACCAATTAAATTTCATGTTTGGTTCGGAGGTGTCTTTTACTCCACCCCTACCATAACTCAATCGTTATCTCTGTGGTCTCTTACGTTCCTGCTCTAAGCAGAGAGTAAGTAACATGATTTCCTATTATAAGACCACGAACATTCTAGACCAAATTCAATCAAACCATCTTCTGAGTTATGAGAGTACCAGCATAAAGGTACCACACACGATACAATTTCGATCAATCATTCAACATTTATACAATTGCATGAATTGTGAGTGATACGTATGCATAATGGTCACGTCTATTGGTTATGACATGATAAAGAAGTAGGAGGTTGTTTGAATGAAAGTTCGACAATCACGGTTTCTGTGAGTTCTCTTTGTTTTCCCCTTAGTGCTGGGGTCTTGAGGAATTTTTATGGTGGTCACAGAGCAGGAGGTTAGAGATTAGTTGCTCGATGGGTGAAGGGAAGAAACTGCCCGTGGACCAATGAGAAGACTTGTCCTTCCTGGGCTTGGTACCCCAGGTGGTCTTCTTGGCCCAACAGAGGTTGCTGTCCCCCCCTATCTTTATCATAAACTGCCCTGGAATGTTGAGTTGGTTTTTGTGTGGACTTATGTTTGAATGAATCCTCTGTAAGATTAATTTGTGTCTGCACGGCCTCAATTCCTAGATCTAATTATATGACCAGCACCTAGACTAGTCAAGTCACCTTTATTTTTAATGCAGATTGTTTCAAAGCAGCTTCACAGTGTTAACCGGAAAATAATGCAACAGAATTTGATTCGGCTGTCAAGCCGCTCAGGAGAAAATGGTGATGTCATCCATCTCGTTTCAATTATCATATAGTGTCAATGTGGGCAGATCAGTAATATCAGTAAAATAGTTGAATATTTAGTGACTAGGCCAAACGCCCTACGAACCCCTTCCAGCGGAAGAACCAAAAGAGGATTTTGAGGGTTTCCGAAACGAGGACAAGGTCGAAAGGTACCATCGCAATGGAGCCCATCCCACAACTCAACTCTGTCCAGGTGTGTGAGCCACAAACACTGTGTTTGGTTGCCTTCTATGTGTTCCCTGAGAAGATTTCCATTAAAGTGTTCCTGTGTATATTCGTTGTGTAAGTCATTACTACAACCAGATAAGACAGAAAAAAAGTTCACCCCCAAATGAGAATTCTGTCATTAATTACTCACCTTCATGTCATTCCAAACCTGTAGACCTGATATGGAATCTGGAAGAACTGCACTGTTTACTACGTAAAGTGCATTAGAGACTGACACAGAAGACAAGAAATTCTTGATTGTTTTTTGCGCACAAAAAGTATTCTGGTCACTTCATATACACTAAAACGTTGTCATTTTTTTTACCCAACAGCTGGGTTAAAAATATTGGGTCATTCTGTTGGGTTATTCCGAACATTTATTGGGTTGTTTCTATAAGATATTATATTAGATATTGTTTCTACTCAGATATTTAACTGACGCGCTTGGCTTCAGGAACCAGCGGAAGCCTCGTCCGTCCGGTGTCCAGTCACTGTGGATGAAGGTATGCAGCGTTATACATGTTGCTCAAATATCTACAAATGTCAACTACAGTGTAACATTAAATAGCCAACAACAAAAAATATTACATATTTTGTCTAGAAAACTCTAAAGGTTAAAAAGTTGAAGATATGACTAAATAAGACAGTATTACAATATGTGGGTTTTGATCGCCATTATTACTTTGCATTCGCGGTGTCCGCATACGCGGTGTCCGCTCTGATGACGCTCTCGAGGCTGTCTCTATAAATTCACTGCACGATTTTCAGCCCTTGCATGCAGTGAAATCATATAATGTAGAGGATAACTTGTACGTTCCCTTGCGCTACAGACGTTTTTAAGGCAGTTTTTAATTTTTTTTTAACATGAAGTAAGTTTTTACTTTCCCTCTCCTTATCAGTACATCTTTATTAAATTCATGTTATAAGTAAGCTTCCTGTACATATACACATACACACTTTACAAAAGGTTACATGTTAGAATTGTAATGTTTGTTATTAGAATAAAAGGCCAATTCTTGGTGTGGTGCATTAATCAACGGCAAGGCATTTGTTAGGTTGGTAATCAACAGGAGCTGTGTTGTCCAGTTATTATTATTAATAAAAAAAATGGATTCAGTTGGTTATGTATACTGAAACTGTAATTAAATACAAAAATGTATTCTCTTCACATATAGACAGAAGAACACTCTGAAAACAATGCTATAGTGAAACCTTGTGGTGCCATCCCAAAGGGGCATGAACTCACTCTCGGACCTTTTCCTGGGCCGTTCCCACCTGGTGGAACGACCTGCCTATCTCAGTTCGAGCAGCTGAGTCTGTAGCCATTTTCAAAAAAAAAAAACATCTTAAGACGCATCTTTTCCAGCAGCACCTGACCAGTAAAGACTAGCACTTATCTATTCACTTTTCTGTTTGTTTGTTTGTTTATAATTTTTTTTAAAGTGTACACTCACCTAAAGGATTATTAGTAACACCAGTTCAATTTCTCATTAATGCAATTATCTAATCAACCAATCACATGGCAGTTGCTTCAATGCATTTAGGGGTGTGGTCCTGGTCAAGACAAATCTCCTGAACTCCAAACTGAATGTCAGAATGGGAAAAAAGATGATTTAAGGAATTGATTGTGGCATGGTTGTTGGTATTTCACAATCTGCTCAGTTACTGGGATTTTCACCCACAACCATTTCTAGGGTTTACAAAGAATGGTGTGAAAAGGGAAAAACATCCAGTATGCGGCAGTCCTGTGGACGAAAATGCCTTGTTGATGCTAGAGGTCAGAGGAGAATGGGCCGACTGATTCAAGCTGATAGAGGAGCAACTTTGACTGAAATAACCACTCGTTACAACCAAGGTATGCAGCAAAGCATTTGTGAAGCCACAACACGCACAACCTTGAGGCGGATGGCCTACAACAGCAGAAGACCCCACCGGGTACCACTCATCTCCACTACAACTAGGAAAAAGAGGCTACAATTTACACAAGCTCACCAAAATTGAAGATTGGAAAAATGTTGCCTGGTCTGATGAGTCTCGATTTCTGTTGAGACATTCATATAGTAGAGTCAGAATTTGGCGTAAACAGAATGAGAACATGGATCCATCATGCCTTGTTACCAGTGTGCAGGCTGGTGGTGGTGTAATGGTGTGAGGTATGTTTTCTTGGCACACAATAGGCCAATTGGGCATGGTTTAAATGCCACGGCCTACCTGAGCATTGTTTCTGACTATGTCCATCCCTTTATGACCACCATGTACCCATCATATGATGGCTACTTCCAGCAGGATAATGCACCATGTCACAAAGCTCAAATCATTTCAAATTGGTTTCTTGAACATGACAATGAGTTCACTGTACTAAAATGGCCCCCACAGTCACCAGATCTCAACCCAATAGAGCATCTTTGGGATGTGGTGGAACGGGAGCTTCGTGCTCTGGATGTGCATCCCACAAATCTCCATCAACTGCAAGATGCTATCCTATCAATATGGGCCAACATTTCTAAAGAATGCTTTCAGCACCTTGTTGAATCAATACCACGTAGAATTAAGGCAGTTCTGAAGGTGAAAGGGGGTCAAACACAGTATTAGTATGGTGTTCCTAATAATCCTTTAGGTGAGTGGATGTGTGTACGTGGCTAGATTAACTGAGACTTGTTACAGCACTGCCCCTTGTTTGTTTAGTTGCTTCTATTGCTCTCCTCATTTGTAAGTCGCTTTGGATAAAAGCACCTGCTAAATGACTAAATGTAAATGTAAAATGTTTATAACTTCAAATTGAATGTAAATAAAGCATTGTCAATATATTAAAGTTGTGGGTTATTTATTTGCCTGGCAATAATAATAATAATAATAGTAATAATTATATTGGGTTAAAAAATGTACTACCCAATAAATTGGGTTAAAATAACCCAACAATAGGTCGGTGCTATATCAACCCACCATTGGGTTATCTGTTGGGTTACTTTTAACCCAACTTTTTTAAGTGAGTAACATTAAGGCTGAACCACTGGAGTCACATGGACTATTTTAACGATGTCTTTACTACCTTTCTGGGCCTTGAAAGTGGTCGTTGTATTGCTGTTAATGGATGGTCATAAACCTCTTGGGTTTCATCAGAAATATTTTAAATTGTGTTCCGAAGATGAACAAAGGTCTTATGGGTTTGGAAGGACATGAGGGTGAGTTATTAATGAAAGAATTGTCATTTTTGGGGTGAACTAACCCTTTAATAATTTTTAAATAAAAAAGTACTGCGTTATTGATTTTCAAGCTAAAAAGCAAGAAATCATTTTTGAAATTCCTAGAAAATATCAGGTGAAAACATTTAAATATCTCCAAAACCCAACCCCACATTTTATATCATGCACAACCCAATCTTTAATGCTCAAGTCTTTGTTCTCAACTATATGTCTGCTTTGGTTTTCTAGCCTTATTTAATCACATCTGAACCATGAAGATTCTTTAAAAGAAAGTTTAAGTAAATCCATCCAGAGAAGACCTCAGCCCACCACCAAACACCAATTTGGCACATAAGGGAAGTCTTTACCCTTTTAAAGATGTTATAAAGATTTTGCTGTGGGCGAATCATAGCATAAGATTCCATAGCCTCTGAAATTAGAGTGTCCCACAGTGTGCTCTATACATCAGTCTCAAGAGATTCGGAGGAAGGGTGTGCAGCATTCACAAACTCACAAGTACCCACCGTTGAAAGATTAGGCAGTGACTCGCAGGCAGTAATCATATTATAACGAGATGAATGGCTACAATTTCTTTTCAATCAATTTCATTGCAGTCCCAATTTGATCCAGTTGAAGGGGTGCGTTTGTGCCCCCCGTAATTGAATTTATCCATATGTATTACCGTCGATTCAAACTGAGGCAGGTTACCTTATGGCCTTAAGAATTAAAAAGGTATATTCACAGATATCGACAATATGAATAAATGACTACAGGCATATGGCCAACCCTATGACAGTGCTATATGCACAAATGCATGCAGACTGCTCAGATTAACCTCCTAATTCAACATGTGGCTCACCTTTACGATGGGTTGCCGCAGACAACAGCGGGAGACTTCTTTTATCCAATTATATCTCTGCCTCAGCCTATATGCTTTGCCACTAGGCTATGTTTGGCGGGCTAACAAGATTAAATCGAGGTGCTGACCGCGAGGTCAGCTGTTAAAGTACTGATCTGAACACTGTTAATTCACTGGAGATACCTAATGTGCTTCTGGAATTAAGTAGTTAAGTCATTCCGTGTACATTAAACACAAATTCAACACTGAAATGTGCATAAAGGCTGCTAGTAAACCACTATAGAGATTTAGATATGCCCTTTACACATTTGCTCTCAAATGCTTATGTATAATCAAATCAACATCAGGTCTTGTAGCATCAATAGTTCGTAGCATCAAAAATCGGCAGCTGCGGTTGCCAGAACTATAGCAACATTTTAGATTTTACAGACTGAACTTAAAGGAACACTCCACTTTTTTTGAGAATAGTCTCATTTTCCAAGTCCCTTAGAGTTAAACAATTGAGTTTTACCGTTTTTGAATCCATTCAGCCGATCTTTGTATCTGGCGGTAGCACTTTTAGCATAGCTTAGCATACAATCATTGAAAATTCCGTCAACATAGCCAACGTGACAGCCAGCTTGCACAGCGAGTGTGCCTTGTAACTATGGAGACGTTTGTGAGTGACGATTCAGAAGATATTTACTTTGGTGCAGATCTTGAACCGTATCTATTTGAACCGGAATAACAGTCACACTGAAGATGAGCTTTTGAAACGTGAAAGGCAAGAAAATGTGGCTTATTTTGAAGACAGAGAGTGCGCGCGATCTGCTCGCTGTCACTCGGTTAACATGCGCCCTGTCACAAGCGCAGTCTTCTACATCACTCATAAATCACAATAACTTATCAAATAAGGCTTTAGCGGGACAAACATTTGTTTTGGCGGCCGCCAAATAATTTTAAATGCAGGAAAAACCCTGCACACGCTCCGAAGCCTCAACACAGAACGTATCGTCACTAGTATTTTGTAGCATAGAAACTGTAGTTAAAAAATAACGACAATTGCTCAAGTTTATTTTAATCAAAGTATACACTACCTTACCAGAACTCTACAACAAAACTACTAACATTATATACTGTATTAAACCAAACGGTTGAGCAAACTTACCCCCACACTCAGTGATTGCATTCACAGGTAACGTTAGCTAAAGACAACAGCAGTACTTTTTCAATCTGAACGTTCAAGCTAACTAAAAATAATAATGTTATACTTACAACCATGGGTGATGATCCACTTCGTCCTGTCTGGCCATATCCTTTCGACACCGTACCGTGGTACGGGTAACAATGTCCATGTTTTCCAAATAGTCATCTGGTCAAAAATGCTTTTCAAAGTGCTTTTGGTTTTCAAGCAAACACGCAATTTATTGATTGAATCTAAGTTAGCGATGTTTTAATATCTATGTTCAGAGCAGCCAACCATTGATTCTTTCGTTCCTTGTTTTTCGTTGGTATTCTGTTAAACATGATGGTAGAATACACCTTTGACTTACTATCACAGCCCTTTACAACACACAGAACCATGGCTAATCACACAGGTAAATCCACTACCTAATTTGCCGGCTGCAACTCTGTCTGCATTATCTGCAACTACACAAACTTAGTGCCGGTCACATTGGAAGTGTAATATCACTGCACCGCTGCACCTATGGGACGGCCGCAAAGTTCCCTGATCATTACGCAGGAATGAGAGAATAGTTCCTACTCATATCGGTCTAAAAAATCACAACTTTTCATTTTCCGTTGGTCTTAATACACGATGTCACTATAGAAGTGTCAAGTTTTAAATGGGAAAAATATTGAAAGTCTTTGGTCATCATTTTTGATTGCAATGCTAATGGTCTAATCCGATTCAATGATGTATGCTAAGCTATGCTAAAAGTGCTACCGCCAGATACAAAGATTGGCTGAATAGATTCAAAAACGGTAAAACTCAACTGTTTAACTCTAAGGGACTTGGAAAATGAGCCTAATGTTCCATCCTTTAAATTTACACACACAAAAAAACAAACACATATATCATATTTAAACTGACAGAATATTAAAATACCAACCTATTGAAGGACTAATATCTGTTTGTACCATTATAATACTGTGACAACCACCATAAAACACAGATGATAATGAGAAAGCCACATGATGAATCAAACTTTATCACAAGCAGCTTTTGCCCATAGTAAATACTAATGTGTAAAAGGTGCACACAGTGTCACAAACACAAAACACCACTGAGTTAAAACACGACACTAAAATAATGCAGTAAACATTCATTTCTAAACAACATAAGATGTAACATTAAACATGTTTTTTTTTTTTTTCAATGAAATTATTTTTTTTTTCAATGAAAAAAAAAAAACATTAAATGTGAAGTGTCACACAGGGAATTCTGGCAATGTCAATTGTTATGTTTTTCAATGTAAATTATAAGATTGTTATTTTTCACTTCCAAATTTTTTTAAATGCAACTAAATTGAACAGTACTTTACTGTAAAATTATGTGAAATGTCACTAGATTTATTGCAGTTTTTCCACTGTATAGCCCAACTAACATGTTTTTACCTTAGTATTTTACAGTCTTTTACAATTAAAATTATGATCATATTTACTGTTTATAGTAACTATACTGATCATTATAGTTATTTTATGAATATAGTTATATTATGTTCATATATATTATCAACTATACTGATCATTTTTACTGTGTGTAGTTCATAATATACAGAGTAAAAATTTTCATGATCTCACACATTGCAGCACACATTACAGCCCCTGATAAAAGCTGTGCTAGATAGGCCTAGAGAGTATCTAAAGGACGGTCAGACAAGCAGACAGCATGTGTGCGTTCGGATGAGCCAGATGAAGATAAAGAGGCTTTAGAAACAAACAGCTCAGGGAGGGAAACACACAAAGCAGGCATCAATATCAATGACGGGATCCTGAGGTGAGTTCAGCTCTGAGGAGAAATACAAGCGTGAATTGTAATGTGCTCCCGCCACTGATTTATAACCGCATTCACCTAATGCAGCGCAAACTGAATCTTGCAAACTGGACTTTTAGAGAAGAATTGTGACCATTTTAGCCAATTCACATGGCTCCAACACCCAAACGCAATCACACTGCACTAATAAAAAGACCATCTTGAGAGATGTACACACGGTGATCGTTTCCCCTCTCAGAATCCTAAAAGATCAAAAGTATAGCATTATCATGATGTTTTTTCTAACAAAGGGACACAAAGGGAACTGTTTATTGACCCTTTTTTACCTTCAATAATTTAATTTCTCTTTTAAAACACATTATTTAACATATTCTATCATTTCTAATTAAGCAAAACATACCCATGACAGGTTATCCTAGCCAAAAGAACAGAGCCAATATGAACACTGCATAGTCAACACTGATCCTAAAAAAATTACGCGTGTCAATAATTGTCAGCATTCCAAGTGAGTTTGACTCATGAGCTGATAATCATTCATCACATATGATGTATTGTGCACTGCTGAAATTTTTAAACAAAAACATTCCACTTCACAAGGTTTGTACAGTTTTTTAGTGGCAGGAAAACTAATTCCTTGTCAATGTAGATTGACATATTATTTTTACCAGCAATAAATCCCTTTTGTGATCAGACACCTGCACACCAGCAGGCAATAAGCATGCCATTGGGTGGACTAAACCAATTTTGGGTAGAGGGGAGGAGTATCTTATTACTTTACCCTCTTTCACTGTTTTTCACGCCCTAAAAAACATTTGATTTGATTGGCCATCCCAGAGCACTGACATTTTTTGACCAGCCTAAAAATGTAACTTTTTGTCATGCTATCAACAAATAAGTGGTGCGTTTAATGGAGTATCAATTAATTTTCATCTATGGTGGCTGAATCCCTACATTAGCGTCCCATGATGGGGTCCATGTTCGTATTTATAAAGTGCAGCATGACTTAAGCAACTCTGGTTTGATTTTTATGCATAAAGACATCATGCACAGCTAAAATTCTTATAAAAAACCAGTTGGTGTTTTTTGCTATTGGCTTCACCTTACATCCCACAAATTACCTCCATCTCAAATCCACAGGCCACTGTGTGCAATTGTATCTCTCTCTCTCATCTATTGTCTCTTACACTAGAGTCATTGCTATACACAGCTCAGTTTTCCCTTCATTAGTCCTCTGTCTCTAATTTACAGAGGAGCTACAGACAGTCTGATTTATACGCGAGCAAGAGCTACATTGAATTGTGCATGGCGTAGTCTAGACTGAGCATTACACATAGCTGTATTGATTTCCATCTTTATGCAAATGCCTTCAGGCCCATATAAATGTTCCTGTGCTGTTTGTCAAACAGGCGCTAACCTCCTCCAATGTATCCGATGTAGTTTACTTCTACAGATGAGTCTCTCTACGTACACACACACAAAGGCATTTAACTTTGACAATCAAGGGTAATGTATAGAAGTAGAACAGCCCTGATGCACAAGAGAGATGTCGTTCCTGTGAAATACACCCATCAAGGTGCAGCATTGAGCTCTTTATTGAAGGCAATTAAGGCAGGGCACTGGCCAATTGTATGTGTCCCCTGCCATTAGACTAGCCCGCTTTCTACAGATTCGAACAGATGGGCCGCATTAACCCTGCATGGCTGGCAGTCACTGTCCATAACGTCATTTTAAAAAGGTCATAAGATCAAGGGCAATTCTGAGACTAAAACATTACTGGGCCAATGTGGTTTTATTGTTGGGGACAGTTCCCCACCTGGCCAGCTGTCTGCTGCGCTGCTTTGTTACAGCTTGACAATCTCTATAGCTGAATCTTCATTCAGTCATTGTCATTCTGTGGGCACAGGGCATTAATTAGTCAGCATTTGTCAGAAAATTGGCACTAATAATGCATTTTTAATGAGGAAATAAGAGTCTCAGCAAAGATATAATTTAGCCGAGCTTTAATGCAACCCCAAAAAGATTAAGCAGTTTTCTTAAGCAATTGTTTGTGTGTACCGTGGCCCCCAAAAGCACTTGGATGTATATATAGTATATATATATTAGCTTAATTATTGCTCACTTAAAAAAACTACTTTTTGTATTTGAAATACTTCTCGATTCAAAAATAATTTTTTTTCCGCAGTGGGCCACAAGTGAAATATTAATGCATATAGAGACAATGAGAAATTAATAAAATATATTTTCTTAATATTTAACTTGTGGCCCACTGCGAAAAAAAACATATTTCAACGAAGATATATTAAAACGAAAACATATTAAAACGAAGTATTTCGTTTTAAACAAGTTGTTTTTGAAATAAGCAGTAATTAAGCTAAACTAACTAGGTTAATATCCTCGCACGTTGGTTATGCGTTGATGGACTGTGGAATATTGCAGGGCAAATTAATTGTAATATTAATATAATAATAATAATAATAATAATAATAATAATAATAATAATAATAATAATAATAATAAAAGTAGCCTAATCATAATAATAATTGAATATGCCTTGCGTGCCCGTCCACAACATCAAAGCGATTAACTGTTTTATCCAAATCCACATGAATGGCCCATTCAACGTTCAGTAGCTTGGTCTCTCCTGTCTCATGATGTTTCTCCTCGTGTTTTTTTCAGTCAGACACAGAATCTCTATAAATTTGTGTTTTCTAGAGGAGTGTATGTGTGTGTGTTTTAACCACAGAAGAATGAGCGTATAAAATTACCAAGTTGAAAATGGAGCTGGGGCACTAGCTCCGTGTGATGGCATTTGGGATATCTGCTTCATCCATAAGCATTATAGGGAAGAGAGGGCGACAAGCTTAATCAAAGATTTCATTCTGTCTCTTTCCACACCACGCGGCTCATGTCTGACAAATCCAATTACGCGATACACCCACCCACTCTCAGAGTGCTGGGCATCTGCTTGCAGCCCCCCAATCACCCCTTTTGCCTCGTGGGAATTTAGTCAAAACACATCAGACTCTCCTCCTCCTTGCTCCAACCTTCTGCATACAGACAGTGAGATGATGTGAAAGAACACTGCAAGTTTGATGAGGTGATGAGAGCTGGGCAAAGTGTGTGAACGGTAAGTGAACGCATCACAGATGGAGGCAGCTCTCGTTCCTCTTCTGAGATCATATACTGACACCAAACATGGGGGTCATTTTATAAAGTGCACGGACTTGCTGGCTGTAATGTGCACAAACAACGCACCTTTTTCTTTTACTATTGATACAGAGATCAGGTCTATAGATATTTGCTATTGCTCAGGTCTATAGAGTCAAATCTAAAACGTAAACATTAATATTAGGGTAGAAAGATCAAAATCACTTAAACAAAAACTAAAACAATATAAAGTGATTTGAACCACTGTCGCCAACCAATTCACGTACTCAAATGAACTTGAGGCATATTTCTTTTGACAGTTTGACACTCTACATCTGCCACTGTTGGGTCCAGGTTTTTGAGGGTCAGAGGTTAAATCCAATAATTACATTCTAATTGTGATTTGGTTCCTATTTCTAATTCCCCTTAACTTTATTACTTCATAAACATGGTGGTGTTGGTAAGAGCTATGAAGTAAGAATTTGTAAAACATTATCTGTAAATAACCAAGCCACATCATATTTAGAAGGATTTTGACTTTGTTTCCTGGAGGTTACCGTCATATCTTTTGTTTCCATGCTAACCAGCCACAAATGACAAGCGTTTGTGTCACAAAAAGCAGGTTGCCGAAGAGCACAAAACAAACATTTTAACTCAAATGAAGTGCTTTTTACTGAATTAGTTGTCATGACAACAGTGTGTATTATTTTTACAGCTCCTTACACTACTGAGCAGCTGTTAATGAAAGAACTTCACCCTCTGAGTCTTTATATTCCAGGTTTGTCACAGCATGTATTAGCTACAGCAAGCAACACAGAAATAAATGTACTGCTGCTGAATTACTAATTCACTACACTTCATGACAGAAATTATGAAAGTCAGATGAATTGTGTTTTGAACCATATTGATCAAGATTTTCTTCTCCCTAACAGATAATAAGTGCTGTTCTGTATCATATCTAAAGTAACTAAAAATAAAGGAGACCTATTACTCAAAATTCACAAAAAGCCTGTAATGGTAAAAAAAAAAACACCCAATACCCATCAATAATTATCAATTTCTCATAACACGCTGCTTCACATTTCCCCCTACTCCTACATCAGAGAAGGGAAACCCTGGCCATGACTGCTGATGATCTGCCCTAGTTTCAGCATGGACAACCCCTTGAGTAAGAACCACTGAGACCGCCATTTCTGTTAACTCGCTGTATGCTATCTTACATTACAATGTCTGCGCCAAAACAAATGTTCTGTTTTTGGATGACTCTCAGCATCCGAGCCACTGAGTACACCTTGGTTGAATTTCATTTTTGAAGGAAATGTGCCGAAGTACGTGGGTAAAATGTGATATATTTGTGCAAATAATTTTACGCATGACTGCCCCAGGTTTAGTATGACGCTGGATTTGCAAAAAAAGCTGTTTTTTGAAGGATGGGTCAATGCCAACACTTCGTGCTCTAACTTCATATCCAGAATGTATGGACGGCACTTCATATTTTGTGAATGTTTGCAAATTTCCTTTCTAGAATGATGTACAACTAATATGGCTTAATTTACAATAGTCTCTGACTGTATTCACTAGAGCTATGTCGTTAGTTTTATCCTGAAAATGCTCACCGTCTGTGTAATTCATGAACAAACATTTATTATGCATTGTATTGTCAGGTGACGGACCTGTTACATTCCCACACGAGTATCTATACAACAATTTATAGGTTAACAGGATGGTACATTGCTAGTCGATGAGTTGATTTAAAGTAACTCCACAACAACTACCGGTATGTTACAAAAATGTATCCACTAACCATTCAAAAACGTCCAGGTGTAGTCTAAAAATTGCGACTCCGGTTCAAACATGCAAGGCTGCACTCCACACCTGGGATCTGTTCTTCATACCTCGCTAAATACATCTGAGATAATTTGACAGATTCCAGATCTTTTAATCGTGATAACTGATCTGGTAACTGAGTAACTGAGTTAGCTGAGGTTGCTGGTTCGATCCCAGTGGGACCACCAGTGTGTCCTTGAGCAAGGCACTTTACTCCATGTTGCTCCAGGGGGATTGTCCCTGTAATAGGGGCACTGTAAGTCGCTTTGGATAAAAGCATCTGCCAAATGCATAAATGTAAAAGTAAAATGTAATGATCTCTGGCTAATTTGGTTCTTCAACCAAATTTGCGGATTGGATTAAAATATCTGGATTAAGTTATCTGAGATTATTAAGTATATCTGAGATTACTGCGCGTTCTTGTGTTCCCGGAAGAGGGCAGATGCATCGATACTCGAAACCACGATCAGCAATGCAGCCATTGGTTGGCACAAGACGGCAACGTAATGGCATCATACAGGTCCTTCTAAAAAAATTAGCATATTGTGATAAAAGTACATTATTTTCCATAATGTAATGATAAAAATTAAACTTTCATATATTTTAGATTCATTGCACACCAACTGAAATATTTCAGGTCTTTTATTGTTTTAATACTGATGATTTTGGCGTACAGCTCATGAAAACCTAAAATTCCTATCTCAAAAAATTAGCATTTTTCATCCGACCAATAAAAGAAAAGTGTTTTTAATACAAAAAAAGTCAACCTTCAAATAATTATGTTCAGTTATGCTCTCAATACTTGGTCGGGAATCCTTTTGCAGAAATGACTGCTTCAATGCGGCGTGGCATGGAGGCAATCAGCCTGTGGCACTGCTGAGGTGTTATGGAGGCCCAGGATGCTTCGATAGCGGCCTTAAGCTCATCCAGAGTGTTGGGTCTTGTGTCTCTCAACTTTCTCTTCACAATATCCCACAGATTCTCTATGGGGTTCAGGTCAGAAAAGTTGGCAGGCCAATTGAGCACAGTAATAGCATGGTCAGTAAACCATTTACCAGTGGTTTTGGCACTGTGAGCAGGTGCCAGGTCGTACTGAAAAACGAAATCTTCATCTCCATAAAGCTTTTCAGCAGATGGAAGCATGAAGTGTTCCAAAATCTCCTGATAGCAAGCTGCATTGACCCTGCGCTTGATAAAACACAGTGGACCAACACCAGCAGCTGACATGGCACTCCAGACCATCACTGACTGTGGGTACTTGACACTGGATTTCAGGCATTTTGGCATTTCCTTCTCCCCAGTCTTCCTCCAGACTCTGGCACCTTGATTTCCGAATGACATGCAAAATTTGAGCGACAGTCCAGTGCTGCTTCTCTGTAGCCCTATTTTGTCTTAGCAGAGAACAAATCAAAATGATTTACTATGAGAACAATAATTTACAGTAATAATTAACTGATTTGCAAAATTTCTAAATCAAAGTACTAAATCAAAACAGACAACATATGAACATCAATGCTATCAGCAGGCACAATTCATTCTCAGTGAATTCCTCCCTAATGTTTTACACTCTTGTCTTTGCGCTTTTGCTCATGACACATACATCATTTATGACATATCCCATCCTTTTATTTCCTGTACTTTGCCATATAACCAGTTAATTAAATTCATTAATCGTTATCAAACTCTTGTCATTGTCTACTGATCCTTCATGCATCAGCTGTCACTGATGTGTTTTTCACTTTCACAAGACATCTATGATCTCAAATAAGAGGTTCATGCAGAGATAGTTTAAAGTGTTTTCCTTTTTTCCCCCGCTGAAGAAGATCATCCATCGTGCTTCTTAATTGCCAAAATATCTTTGCTCATCCTCTCCTGCGTCTCCAGCTCCTGTGTGCTCTTCAGAGCTGGCAGTGGTCCTAATTAAGAAAAGTTTGCAGAAGTTTGGCACCACAGAGTTGCAAGCAATTAAACAACGACAAGTGTCATAACCCCCACAGTTATAGCAGCAGGCCTGAAAGCCCCCGCCACACCAGCACACCAACACCTCTTCCTTCATGCAGCGAGACGTGGAAAACCCTCATCACACCTGACTGAGACACACATGCGTGTTATAAGACATCCGAAAAACTGGTAAATCATGCAAAGACAAATTGTATCCTTCTTGCGACATGTTTTGCATGCATCATCCTCAAATGAACATGTTTAAATGAATAACAAAAATCTTAAAGGGATAAGTGCACAAAACCAATAATCTTCATCATTTAGTCACTCTCATGTTGTACAAAATCCATTTAACTTTCTTCTGCTGAAGACAAAAGGTGAGTTTTTGTACAATATCTTGCTCTTTTCAATAAAATAAAATGATTATGATTATGAAATAATAATAGGAGCTTACTGACAAGATGATCGCACAAGATTTGGTTTCAAAGTGATATGTAAAAGCACCTATTTAAGGGAGTTTGTCATTGTACAGTTTTGTTGTGTTTTTCGTTAAGAATAATAGTCTAATGACCAATTAAGCAACTCAAGCAACCCGCCCCCGAATTGGCACTAATTCTAAACCGAAACTAAAATAATGTGCTACAAGTATTTGACTAGAAAACTATCAGTGCACCTGTATAGTTGCAGTAAAAATTAAAAACTTAGTTGTAAACTAGTTGTGTGTTCAGTTTTACTGTTACACAAAGTATACTTAAAAGTATAAAAAGTGGGCCAATTTAGTCCCAAGTAGTATTAAAACAGTACACTTACAAGCATACAACTAGTACATTGATTAGTATACTTACTACATAAAGTATACTTAAAAATATACTTAATGTGAACTTCAAGCATACTTATTTGTGTAAGGTTATATAAAACTTTGCTTGCCGAATGCATGGTAGTGGAATTCATTGTGTTATTTACATAAAATAAAATAAAATAAAAATCCCACTACAGAGCCTTGTGTTACAGCAATTTATTTTAAACTACAAAGGATCTGGCTGGTAATGGAGACGTCCCTTCAATTTTAAAGGATAATTGTCCCCAGAGTTGGCTATCTATGCATTTTTCTCTTTTCGCCTCTGCAAATGTGCTTCAATCAGACACAGTTAATAAAGCCAATTAACAGAGTGATGTGAATTCTAACCAGAGGGGAACAAAAAGGTTTGCTTTTGTAGCTGCAAACATGAGCTGAATGGTTGGGGAAACCACTGACAAATTAAAGGTGGAGAGAGAGAGGGAGAGAGAGAGATAAACAGTTTTGCTAACAGGCAGAGCTGTTTAGATTCTGCATCCGTCGGAACAGAGAACAGCGAGTCTAGCCAGGGGCCAGAGGAAATGACCTCACTCCGAATTGTCAGAGACGGGAGCCTTTTGCCGGCCATGGGCAACATTCCTCAACAAGGAAATGAACAAACCATGCCTCATTCAGACAGGACAATATGCCCTACACAAATGCACACTCCTTAGTGTCAACCCAAATATGACCCGAACACCGCTTCGCCTCATTGGCTAAAAACAACCAAAACACTCCCTGCTCTCCTCAAAACACTCCTCCTTGTTGCCTGGTTTCGGGTTCAATATCATCCGTTCTTTGATTAGTTTTGCCCAGACTGTATAATATCATGGGTGAAGAAAAAAAAAAAGTGGTAAATGATCACAATATCTGCCTTCCTTGATCACTTTACAAAACTTTTCAACAATGCGGTTTTAAATGACTGCCAGTGCCACAAAAACTGGTACAGACTTCATTAAAAGGTACACAATAGTCGCGTTTCCACCGCAGGTGTCAGGGTTGAGGCAAGGGAAGAAGTGAGGACTCAATAATACAGATAAATGGGCTTTTAATAAAATAGTAAAATAAAACAAGACAAACAAAAACTCGGCACAAGGAGCAGGGAAACACGAGGCACATTCAACAACAATCCAGCACAGGACTGCAAACACAAGGAGAATAAATAGGGAGCAAACAAAAGAGGGTAACGAGGGAAGACAAGTGGAGCTGATGAACAAATAATCCGGAAACAAGGTTGGTGGGGCTAGACAATAGACATGAGAGCACATGGCACAAAGAAACACAAGAGCGCATGCTCATACGGCAAGACAGAGCACACAAGAATGAGCGAATGCTCATTCCGTGCGCTCACAATGAAAAACAAACACGTGAAGCATGATATCCGAATCCCAACACAAAACCGAAACCAAAACTAGATTGAAGGGCTGGGATCCGAACACCCACACACAAAACTCACAAGGACAGAAGAGCACGCAGCTCTAGCATGATCAAAGCTGCGCACTCACACAAGGCAAGATAAACAATACAGGAGTGTCAGGGCTCTGTCACAAACCAAGAGTAAGCTAGACCGAAGTGACAGAACCCTGACAGCAGGAACCAAGGTCTAAATTAAGTTCTGGGTAAATATTTCACAGTCAAAACGGCCCTGCTTGCGAGGAGGTAGTACTTTTTCAAAGTTGAGGCAAGCAAGCAATTTTGCCTGAAAATTATCCCTCTTGGTCTAAAATATAAAAACTTATAGCGGGTTTCCTGTAGTGAATCAGGGTATCACTTTTTTAAATTTTTATTTATTTATTTATTACAAGGCTGAACATGGTCCACATGTGCAACCACAAATAAATACATACAAGACCAGGGTTTGCTTGTTGAAAATAACAAAAAAATAACAAAAATAAAATTGGACTGATGGTGTTATGGCTCATTATTTAAAATGTGTTAATTTTGAGCCAAAAATTAAAAAGATTACACAGTGCACCTGTAAAAAACAAACAAAAACAAAAAACAAAAAAACAGGCAATTTTAATCATAACACATATTGGAGTCAGTGAATCAAGACGGTTCCATCCTAAACTCAAGGATTGGCTGGCTTTTTGCAAGGTGAGCATTGCAGCTTTAACCTCTGGGGACCATGTTCCACGGAGCTTGTCTAATTCCACAGCATTAATTACAGAACCTCATCAATTGTGACACAATGTCAAGCCTGCCAATGAAGAGTTGTGCTGTTTCCAATCATTAAACCAATATGAACAACAATGTCAGACAAATAAGACGATAATGGACCTGCTGCTCTTTAACAGAACCAGAGAGAAAGAAGCGTGGCAGCAGATGGAAGGCACTTCTGACACACTTTCTCACATTGGAAGGTGAGAAGATTGTCAGACGTCCGTAAGAAGTGTTTATGTATTTTGAGAGTGTTGGTGATCTAAGTGAAGAGGTGACAAAATCGTTTCTACCCAGAAAGCTTCAGTTCATGACACTCCACAACTATGTAAGCAATTCAATAACTCTGTTATTTAAATTATATTTAAATGAGAGATTTTAGACACAATTATGTACGTTTAATACTCAGAAGTTGCTTCAGTGCTTTCTCTAAATTGTAATGGGTGTTACTTTACTAATTATTCTTTCTGAACATTAATTATATTACTTACCTTTGAAACCCATATCAGCTTTTAGCAGATGGAAAAAGCAATGATGGACACCACATCATCTTTTTAGTGCTTAATTCAGCAATTAGTATATTAAAATATTCATCATAAAAATATCAATCATGAGAGGTGCTTTTCATGACAGAACTACTTATATTTTGCCTAACTTAGCCTCATTGGAAAAACATGCATCCACCTACAGTGCATCCGGAAAGTATTCACAGCGCTTCACTTTTTACACATTTTGGTATGTTACAGTACAGCCTTATTCCAAAACGGATTCAATTAATTATTTTTCCTCAAAAAAATCTACAAACAATACCCCTAAATGACAATGTGTAAGAAGTTAGTTTGAAATCTTTGCAAATTTATATAAAAAAAAAAAAAAACATGCACGTACATAAGTATTCACAGCCATTGCTCAGTACTATGTTGAAGCACCTTTGGCACCAATTACAGCATCAAGTCTTTTTGAGTATATTGCTACAAGCTTAGCACACCTCTTTTGGGGCAGTTTCTCCCATTCTTCTTTGCAGGACCTCTCAAGCTACATCAGGATGGATGGTGCACAGCCATTTTCAGATCTCTCCAGAGATGTTCAATCGGGTTTAAGTCTGGGCTCAGGCTGGGCCACTCAAGGACTTCAAAGAGATGTCCTGTAGCCACTCCTTTGTTATCTTGGCTGTGTGCTTAGGGTCATTGTCCTGTTGGAAGGTGAACTTTTGCCCCAGTCTGAGGTCCAGAGCGCTCTGGAGCAGGTTTTCATCAAGGATGTCTCTGTACATTGATGGTTTGTGCTCTGACATGCACTGTTAACTGTGGGAATTTATATAGACAGGTGTGTGCCTTTCCAAATCATGTTCAATCAACTGAATTTACCACAAGTGGACTCCAGTCAAGTTGTAGAAACATCTCAAGGATGATCAGTGGAAAAAGGATGCACCTGAGCTCAATTTTGAGTGTAATGGCAAAGCCTGTGAATACTTATGTACATGTGATTTTTTTCATTTTTTTATGAATTTGTAAAGATTTCAAACTAACTTCTTTCACAGTGTCATTATGGGTTATTGTTTGTAGAATTTTGAGGAAAATAATGAATTTAATTCATTTTGGAATAAGGCTGTAACATAATAAAATGTGGAAAAAGTAATGTGCTGTGAATACTTTCCAGATGCACTGTATATTATTGCAAAACTCCAAAATCATATCTATAAATATATTTTAGTTTTCAGGTGACATGAACTTTTATTCCTTTCCATACAAATTATGATTATAGGGCCAGATTATGAATAAATACAAATGCATTTTCATCTTTATTTCACTATTACCGTTGTGCATGATTTTATGTGTGTCAACCTAATGAAACAGAACGCATGCATCACTATGTTCATAACGGTATTATGTGGATGATTCATTTCCATTCATCTCACCATAACACATTAATGCCCAATATGTAATGCAAGTGACAACGCTATTTTATCATACAGTAACAATTGCTTTTGCTCATACTTGTGTATTACTTCACACTTCAGTGAATAACTTGTCACACTTCATTTGTTATGGGCATGAATGTTATCTCAAACTGTGCAGCTTGACGAAAAGAGGTGGACAATTCTATGCATTATAAAATACTGATGGAAGGACACAAAAACTCACAAAAGGTTACACTTTATTTAGATAGTCCACTTTATACATTTTACTAACTCTAAGTAACTTTGCAACTAACTCATTCATTTGCAACAATATGTCAACTAACTCTCATTAGAGAATTAGTTAAGTTTATGGTTAGGGTTTGGGTTAGTAAAATAAGTTGACATCCACTTGCAGTTACTTATAGTCAGAATGTCTGTTGAGGGGCCGTCAAAATAAAGTGTTAACAGATATTAAGCAGACAGTCTCTAATAATACTCTAATGAGAGTTGGTTGACATGTACCGTAGTTGCAAAGTTACTTATAGAATGCCTTTAAGTGGAATATTCAAATAAAGTGTTACCTCATAAAAGGTTTAAAGATAGTGTCTTTGGACTTACCTACCTACCGTAGCAACTACCCCAGACATCTTAACACATTACCAACATATATATACAACCATTTAGAAAACCTTACCAACTGTAAAGCAATCCCCTGTCAACCATCCATACCATGGGAATGCACCACTCAAATCAGGTTGGTTGCTAGGTAGTTTCTGCACTTACACACCCAACAATCACCCAAACAACCTAGCAACTATCTAAAACATCCTAGCAACTACAAATCCAAATGCACTAACAACAATTCAAAATGTTCAGAAAGTTTCTCTTAATATTGTTATCTTCAGGTGCTGGGAGCAAACAAAAAACAAATAACTTCTCTCTAAAGAGAAAAATCATTGAAAAAGAAACTAAAGACCAGCTGTGCTTTCTTACCAATTATTGTTGCTGTCGGGCTGAGCTCAAGATAAATGTTACGTGAATGAAAATTGAGACAAGGCAGCACAAAAGTGTAGCAACAGCATTTTAAAAGAAAGCATAGGTGAGCGACTCAATTTATAAAGACGGAACAGCATGCTGCATAAAGTCATCGAGGATTAACACCGTTTCTCTCTTCTCTGAAATGCTTCAGTTGCCTAGCACTTCAAATTAATTCACAAACGTTAAAGAGGCAGAAATATCCAGCCGGGGTAAATTAAAGATAATAAAGCAAAGACATACACTGTATGAGCCTGCCAATGCAATCCCAACTGTATATTTGTCCTAAATAATCCAGTGTGGTTTGTCACAAGGCACAAACCTATTCTCCAAATCATCAAGCTCAGATAACAACTTTGATTGTGCATCCAAAAAACAGACAAATTATCATATTTGCTTCCATGTTTCACATGCTACCTGTGGCATTGACCATCTATTCAAAGCATGCACCCTGTAAGCATATGAAGCATTAGCAAACCAGTCCCTCCAGGGCGGCTTTTCCTATCTGGATCTGAGACTGTTTAACTGCAGGGAGGGTTTTATGTTTTCTAGCATTTGGCAGGAAATAGCGTGATCCAAGTCAATACTGAGCTAATTTATTCTGCAGTGCCCATTTTCGCATGCTGAAAAAACACTCAACAAATCCTCCAGCTTCTGTTCTCCCTGTTTGTGATAATGTGACATGGTCATTAATTGTTCAGAGGAGGCAGAATGAGTCTTAAATCAAGCAGGTGGGCGCAACCTCTGATCTGCTCTGTACCTACACTACAAAAGGGTAAAAAACAAGAAGAGAGGATTTAATAATAGTCCCTAGACTGATGAACGGGACATGGGCTACAGTAATTGCACTAGAATAAAATGAAGGAATAAATGAATGATGAGGAGAAAGGAAGAAAGTGCAATGAATAATTCAAGCAAATATTTTTCATAGCCGGGTGGCGACATTAATCTGAACTGCACTAGAGGCCTTCCACCCAGTTTAAAACATTTTGAGCTTTCAATCACTGTCACAATATGCAGCAACTGAGATAAAAATGGCAAGGTAAAATTCTAAAACTGTATCTGTGATTAAAATCAAGTGAGGAAAGGAATTAAAAAATCAAACCAACAATAACCAAAGGTAGGTGAAATGGTGCTGTCCCTAAAGAGAATTTACATTGATCTGAAAAGTCCAAGAGCGTTTTAATGCTTTAGGCCAGAAGCATACTCACATAAGTATGCCAACAACACAGACACAATCGCATAGCCAAACACACTGCAAACGGATAACGTGCATGCTTGTGTTGTTCAGTTGGTGTCATGAACAATTCCATCTGCCTGTTGAGACCTCTTAGGACCCCAAGGGATATCCGTTTGTCTGATAAAAAAGAAGTATAAAACATAATACTGACCAATTGCATGTAGGCTAATCAGCTACCGGTATGCTAAATTATGCTGACATAAACATAATGACAAACGTTTAATTTCCTAATCTAAGTGTTACATTGGGGAATAGTCGTGGCCTCATGGTTAGAGAGTCGTACTGATAACCCAAAGGTTGCGGGTATGATTCTGAATTTGATTCTGGATTCGATTTTGAACACCGACAGGAAATTACTCTAGTGAAAAACATATACCAAAATGTATTTAAAATATGTTTATTTCATACTGAATATACTACTAATCCATTAACATATGTACTGACATATCGCTTGAGACTTACTGATTATAAATATTATAATTAAAGGGGGCGTCTAATGCTATTTCACGCATTCTGACTTATTTACACAGATTTTCTTGCTTATTCATGGCCCCAAAAAATAAATAAAAAAATGGACGTATGATGTGTATTTTTGTGCCAAATGAGCTCCTTCTGGATTTGAACAAGTTTTTTTTCAGAGTATGGCCCTGTATGATGTCATAAAGGTTGGCAGTCCTTTTATGGGCACTTCTCTCGGAAGAGCGTGCACACATCAACCTGAGCAAGAGCAAGAGCAAGTCCATCAACAAGCTTCTTTTGCGTTACGGGAGCTGTCGGCAGCCCTGTCATTTTGTTTATAAACCATGAAATTGTCACTAAAGAAGTGTGTTTTTGGTTGTGAGGGAAAGATTATACATTATAACCAAATAACCCAGCGTTAAGGGAACAGTGGATGTAGTTTGTTTTGCCATAGCAGCAACGGAGTTCTGCAAGCGTGTTTGTTTGTTCCTGGCCATGAGTCGAAACCGCAGGTGGTGAAACTGCATCAAATGTCTGCATTTTGTTGGCAATCGGCGCACAAGTGCATATAATGTAAACAACACAAACGTATTCATCCAAGGATAATGCAATGCTGTATCGTGTGTGTGCTTGTGACTCTTTAGCTCCACCCACTGCACGCCTCCACGAGTTTGGCTGTTTTCGGAAATAATCGGTTACAGGGAATCTGTCTTTTATAAATATGATTAAACTAAACTTATAGTAGTCATCAATTTAGTATTACAACAGTATTGCAGGGTATTTATATTAAGCACATACATATGTAAATGTATTTGTAGTATACATAAAATAAATGTATTTCAAATTCATTTTGGTATATTATTTTTCACTACGGGTACCCTTGACCAAGGCACATAACTACCAATCACTCCCTGGATGCTGGAGCAAAATGGCTGCCCACTGCTCCGGGTCTGTGTCCACGGTTTGCAGTGTGTGTTCAATACTCACTACTCCTAATGTGTGTCCACTAACTTGGATGGGTTAAATGCAGAGGACAAATTCTGTGTATAGGTTACCATTCTTGGCCTTCACGTCACTTTCACTTCAATAACTTAAAAGACACCATACATTACTGTTCAAAAGTTTCACAATTCAATGATGCAGGAAATTGAGCTTGCGTGAAGCATCTGTAGCCTTAGTTTGCAAGCCCTTTGAGCCACATCCGAACCTTGTTAAACAAAGAGGTTTTTGACAAATTGTGGTTCAATAAGCAGTCTTAACATTTCTTAACTTTCAAATGGCACTGATCCTGAGAAAACCTGTAACTCGCTACTCAATTCATTAATTATATACAATTTAAGTTCAACTGTATGATTCATCATGGCATTATAAAAGGGGAAATAGTAAATAAGAGATGCTTTTCGGCTCCAAGACTTAAACATTTATACCCCTCTCCAAAGTTATGAAGCTGCTTTGATTGACTGACAGGACAGCACCGCAGCTTCAAACCCACTGCCTGGATTACACTAAACCTTGACAAGGAGCTAATGAAAAACTCCCACCTCTTTGCAGACTGCCAGACACAGGAAGAACACAAGGCCAGGTGAGCAGTGTGAGTGTGTGTGTGTTTAGAGGGGGGACAGAGGGCAGCATTAACTACTGATGAAACTGATTAATGGCTGACACTTTCTCAGTGCTGAGACACTGCAGATAAGATGCGAGCAGAAGATAAATGTGGCACTGGCAGCCCAGCACATCAGGCCTTATTGAACAGCTGTCAGCACTGACAGGAAGACCTGCGGTGCCAACTGTGCAACACCCTGCTCACTGTGAACACATACATACAGTAAATATGAACTAGGCATGCATTAATTAACAGGTAAACCGTAAATATGTGTGCAAGTATACTGCAGATATATTAAAAATAAAAACAAATGTCCCCAACAAGATGGCAATATATAAAATCCTTGTCCTTGTGGGGACATTTTTTGGTCCCCATGAGGAAAACATCTTATAAATGTTTTTGTTTTTGGAAAATGTAAAAATGCAGAATGTTTCCTGTGATGGGTAGGTTTAGGGGCAGGGGCAGTGTAGGGGGATAGAAAACACGGTTTGTACGGTATAAAATGCATTACGCCTATGGAATGTCCCCATGAAACATGGAAACACAACTGTGTGTGTGTGTGTGTGTGTGTGTGTGTGTGTGTGTGTGTGTGTGTGTGTGTGTGTGTGTGTGTGTGTGTACAAAAGCCTCTAAAAGCCATAATGAGATAACGATACTGAGTGAATACTCTCTACACATAGTCCATTCATCAAATACTTTCACTTCAAACCCACTAAATTCCAGACTCAACCCATACATAGGAGCCTGACAAAAATGTATTTAAAGAAAAACATCATACGGACTTAGAGGCTTTTGCATCTGAAGTCTTATAAAATTATTAATTTTAATTTACAGTTAATTTGATTATTTTCTAATTATTACAATTTTTTTCTAACAACAGACTTGCCATTGCAAGCTATTTTTATATTGATATTGATGATATTTCCTTTCCCCAATCCCAAAATTACCCTTTTTACATTATCATTTAGACATTTAGTATATTTATTAGGCCATTTTCCTCTCACAGTGTAGGTGATACTAGGTCCCCAAAATAAATGCAAAATCTGATCGACACACATAGGAAATAGGATTTTTGTGCACCTCTAGATAAATAACAACTATTAATAGCCCAATTCAATTTGAGTTTCTTACCATTTGACTGTGTGTATTTTTATAAACTCGAATGGATGATGTTTACGTTCCCATTAGCTAAAAGGAAAACCTTCCATTACTCGTCTGATGTGGATAAATCAGCAGCCATTACACTCATTGAGGCAAACATTTCCCACAAATGGAAAATGGAGACAGATTGAGCATGTGAGTATTGACAAATTTTCCCCATTTTTGCTGCTCATATTAACTGAGTTCAGTGCTGCTGGGGATCAGGTTGGCTTAATTTGATGCATGCACGATGTGGCGTGTTGTGAAGCTCTGAACAAACTCCTACACCGATATTCACATAATGGTGAACAATGGGAGCTGCGCCCACATTAGCAGCAGCTAGTATAAAGTTTATCATCCATTACAGCCTGCATGCTCACTCACAAATACAAGAGAACAGCAGGAATTTTAGTTTTAAAGCAGAAGTTGTTTCCTGTAAGAGGAAAGAAATAAGATATCAAACGTTTCCAGAGGAAACAAAAACACTTGATTATAAAGGAAATTTAAGGAAAGATAAGCCAAAAGGTACAGGTCAATGCAGGCTTCCACTGGTGATTGTTACTTCTTATCTGATGGGCTTAGAATAACGCAGAATGTGCAGTTTGTAAGAGGACATGCAATGAAACAGCATTATATTATAAATATACATAATATCAAAAGATTAAAATAATGTCTATCTATCTATCTATCTATCTATCTATCTATCTATCTATCTATCTATCTATCTATCTATCTATCTATCTATCTATCTATCTATCTATCTATCTATCTATCTATCATCTATCTATCTATCTATCTATCTATCTATCTATCTATCTATCTATCTATCTATCCATCCATCCATCCATCCGTCCGTCCGTCCGTCCGTCTGATTCATTCATCTATCCACCTATTTGTCCATCCATCTCTAATAAAGAAACATCCCAAACATATCACTGACTGACACTTCTTACTGATTCTATACTGATATGTAAATAAAACCAACTTTTTACTGCAAACTTGAATCACAGATCTTAGCAGCCTATTATTTGTCAAAAGGCCTGATAGTAGAAGTAAAAAAGGCAAGAGGATATTTAAAAAGTATAGCCTAGTACATACAGTACATCAGCAAGGTTTGTCTAGGTGCAACAAGACATAAAACAGACAAAATCAGATATGCATATCTCTATAATTAGATGAATGAATAATGCATGCAGTCAGTCAATACTGTATCTCACACACAGCTGACCAAGAGCTAAAATGAGCAAGAGTGCAGTGTGTATCTGGGTGTCTAGAGAGTGACTTCTGCTTTATTTAATCTTCAACTTTTGCAAATGATGTGCAAATCTGATTCAGCCGTGTGCCAAGAAGGTTATCGTTAATAGGGATCTGGATTGGAAAAGAAATTAGATTAATGGCCTGGAAGAATCTGAATATCCCCCTAAACAAATAGCCTAATTTTTTCCCAGCAATGCTCAGAGGTGCCTTTATTGTACGAGCAGGGCAAAAGAGGCAGGCAAGTTTAAGCTTCAATTAAGTGAAACGTCTCTGGCTCCTCTTCACCCCTTCCCAGGAGAAGCCCCTTCCGCGTTCCCGCTGCCGAAAAGATCAATTCTGCCTGCTAAATGAGCTCAGAATCCCATGGAACATCTACACCACCTCTATTTGTTTCAGGAGAAGAATATAAATACAAATTAGCCATAAAATTGCCAGTGCAGTTTAGGTTATGCCGTTGCAAGTCACCATCTGTATAAATTAGTTGGATTCAATTAAGGCACATTCCGCCCATTAGCAGATGCTGAAGTTGACGCAACACAGGAACAAGACTTGTTTTGTGTTTAACTGTCAGATCACAGACCTCAATGTCACAAATCCCATCCTCAATAGGCTCTGACTTTAACAACCTTACCGCACACAGGATCATGAAACGATCTTAGACACTGATCTAATCAAGTGGCCCTAACTATCCCTCCATCTGCTACTTTGTACTCAACCTGCTTGCTGTGAGTATTACACGCCCTGCACAAATGATAATGAGCTGCCTGCTTGAAAAAACATGCATCCTTCCACGGCATCTAAGCAATTCTCACCAATGGCACGGAACTGTGGGGCAAGGCTTTAGTTTCTGCAGGCAACAGTGCTTGTTATGAGAATTAATCACAGTAATGATGGCATAATGAATGAACATGACTTAACTTGCATATGCTGGTATTTGTGTTAGCGGAGGGGAAATATTTCCTGACGTGTAATAAATGGGGCAACGGCAGCATAAAGCTGCGACGAACCTACTGTACCAGTGAGGGCTGTTTTTTACAGGCACATGATTTAACGGACAAAAAAAAAAAAAAAAAGATAAATATGATGAATTCGGAATGCCAAATTGGGCCTGTGGACTCTCTGCTCAGAAGAGCAGCCCTGGCTTCACATGTGGTCACATGCACACGACGGGACAGATATTAAGCCAGCGGTTGAGCGCTCTCACTCGCATGATGAATGTTTGTTTTGAAGCCCTGTAGAGTCAGGTACCACCTGGTCAGAATTAAATGAACCGTATCTAGGTTGAACTCCCACCGTACAATAATACAGGAGGCTGTTTACAATCTAGTTGACATTTATGCACTTATTCACAGTGTGCATGAATCAGAACATTTGGCGTTTTAGCGATCCTGGAAAAAGAAGCTGAAGACTCCTCATATATTTTGTAGGATTTCACTCAGTAGTCTAGGCAGGGAAACAAACACTTGTGGGGCTTGTATGACAGGCGGGTCTTAAAGTAAAACCGACTGTTGCACTGCTGGCAGAAGTATTATCATAACGACCCATCCTGCCACATTAGACGTTCGAGAGCGGAAGATTGGCTGCCGTAAACCATGCGCCTTTCCGTGCTCCGTATTTGCAGCCATTAGTTCCCCTTTTAGAGTGAAAAACCAGGCAAATATAAATGTGCAAAGATGAGATGAGGGAATTCAGGGTACATTGAACACTGATGCATTTTAAATACCGAGGCACATTGCTTATACTGTAACCTTATTAATTCACCTCATTACGAGCTTTGATATTATTTTGGAGCTCATTCATGACTAATGCCCCATGGCGGCGGTTAGCTGATGGACTGTGGGGGGGCTCATATCAGTGGAGCTTTACCGAGCACAGAGGACATCTTCCGTACGGCCCCTTGAATATGGACTTATTACTCATCTCCCAAACCCAAAGTGACAGATGCTCCAATGTTCCATTTATTATTGAAGGCACCCAATAAATATTTTCCTGACCTGACACAGTGAGTAATGACAGACTACCCAGCCTGACAAATTATGCTGCTCCAGAATTTCAAATTATGCATTTTCGATGCCGATTCTGGCAAAGACGTTGGCTGAGCGAGAAAGACCCCCATCCCATGAACCATGTCATTAGCCTGCGAAACCGTGGCCGCTTCGATTATGCAATGTGAAGGATCAGGGGAGCCAAAGAGGTTCCTTCACTCTGAGATGAAACTGTGAGACTCACAGCTACAAAAAAACAGCACATGTTGCTGATGCATCTAACGTTTCCTGGAAAACGCATATTTATGGTGACAACGTGCAGCTGGAAGGCCGTCCAAGACTCCCTATGCTGAGGCACAAACTTAATGTTTTCCAATGCAGAACAAATGCAAATTCATGTGAACACAGATATAAGTACCTCCCCTAGCCACATGTTCAGACAGAAGGTTTATACTTGAAACACTGAGCATTTAAAATTCAGTCGGAGGAGCAAATAAATTATGTCACTGAAATCTTGTCAGCCCTGATAAATGTAAAATATTCATCCTTTAAAGGCCAAGGCAGGAAAGCATCTTTTCTTGAAAGCACGGGTGGTGGTTTATAGCAGGCAGAAGCTATGGGACGTTCTGGCAGGTTTGCTATCTACTCTTCCTTCATGGTGATATGCTGAAAAAAATAATCCAAAGCTACTTAAACCATGTTGCATTTCCTGAGTTCTTAACGGATGCTGATTTCAGCCACTGGTGCAACAGAGGAACACGCTTACCTGGAAGTTTTTAAAGGACAAGTTTGGCCACCCAGCTTCCGATTGTCTTTTAAGCACCATGACAGCCATAATACTGCTACCAGGGTTTAGAGGTTTGACCAGCATTACCAGGCCTAGAGGTTAAGAATAACCAGTATGAAACCAGATAACCAGAGGTGATTTTGTCTATGCTGAAGAGTAGCTGAAGAGAGTTATCCGTTAACATTCTCATTCCTCAATGGCAGATGCTCATCTAGACCCCTGCTGAATATGTCAAATGACTAATCACTCTGGATGAAAAATATGTATGAGGAGGCTGATGGCACCAGAAGAACGCACATTTCACAAGCAACCTGAGCTATGATGTGAAAAGCAGCAGAGAGGGGAAAAAATAAGTCAATTTCACAGCTTTAAGAGTCCACCAAATAAAATCTGTCACTGGTCAAATATACTATAACATAATGGAATACTAGTGAATGCTAAAGTATATTGCTTTCAAAAAATGCATTTAGTCAGAATACATTACTCTGAATGACCATCTGCAGAAAGATGCTATGGGGCTTCCTTTCCTTGATCTATGCCAATAATTCATTGGGTGAACGGTGTCATTTTAGTGTGATTGAATTGACTTAATTTAAGATCCAATTACAATGTAAACTGAACATATGGCTTTCTACATAAGGGCTAATTCTACATCTCAATTATTCTAACTGCACAATAATTTTATGTCAGAGCCATAGCCAAATGGGTTGTACAAGTTTTTAACATAGGTATAAATGCTGTTGATTTACAAGCTTGGTCTCCGTCATGACCAGATCCCTTTAAACCCATCTGATCTATACAGTTCTGTAAAATAAAGGAAAATATATTAAAAAATGAATAAAAAAAACTACCCACTACAGTTCTGTAAAGAAAGAAAAATATATTATATTTACAATAAATATATTGTATAATGTAATATAAAATAATAATACAATTTATTTTTTACTCTTGGCAACTTCTGACACATATCAGTGTTTTTCAGTATTGTTTACAGGTCCTTCTCAAAAAAATTAGCATATTGTGATAAAAGTTCATTATTTTTCATAATGTAATGATAAAAATTTAACTTTCATATATTTTAGATTCATTGCACACCAACTGAAATATGTCAGGTCTTTTATTGTTTTAATACTGATGATTTTTTCTAAAAAAATTAGCATATCATGAAAAGGTTCTGTAAACGAGCTATTAACCGAATCATCTGAATCAACTTATTAACTGTTAACACCTGCAAAAGATTCCTGAGGCTTTTAAAAACTCCCAGCCTGGTTCATTACTCAAAACCGCAATCATGGGTAAGACTGCCGACCTGACTGCTGTCCAGAAGGCCATCATTGACACCCTCAAGCGAGAGGGTAAGACACAGAAAGACATTTCTGAATGAATAGGCTGTTCCCCAGAGTGCTGTATCAAGGCACCTCAGTGGGAAGTCTGTGGGAAGGAAAAAGTGTGTCAAAAAAAACTGCACAACGAGAAGACGCGACCGGACCCTGAGGAAGATTGTGGAGAAGGACCGATTCCAGACCTTGGGGGCCCTGCGGAAGCAGTGGACTGAGTCTGGAGTAGAAACATCCAGAGCCACCGTGCACAGGCGTGTGCAGGAAATGGGCTACAGGTGCCGCATTCCCCAGGTCAAGCCACTTTTGAACCAGAAACAGCGGCAGAAGCTCCTGACCTGGGCTACAGAGAAGCAGCACTGGACTGTCGCTCATATTGTGCATGTCATTCGGAAATCAAGAAGAGTCTGCCAGAGTCTGGAGGAAGACTGGGGAGAAGGAAATGCCAAAATGCCTGAAGTCCAGTGTCAAGTACCCACAGTCAGTGATGGTCTGGGGTGCCATGTCAGCTGCTGGTGTTGGTCCACTGTGTTTTATCAAGGGCAGGGTCAATGCAGCTTGCTATCAAGAGATTTTGGAGCACTTCATGCTTCCATCTGCTGAAAAGCTTTATGGAAATTAAGATTTCGTTTTTCAGCACGACCTGGCACCTGCTCACAGTGCCAAAATCACTGGTAAATGGTTTACTGACCATGGTATTACTGTGCTCAATTGGCCTGCCAACTCTCCTGACCTGAACCCCATAGAGAATCTGTGGGATATTGTGAAGAGAAAGTTGAGAGACACAAGACCCAACACTCTGGATGAGCTTAAGGCGCTATCAAGCATCCTGGGCCTCCATAACACCTCAGCAGTGCCACAGGCTGATTGCCTCCATGCCACGCCGCATTGAAGCAGTCATTTCTGCAAAAGGATTCCCGACCAAGTATTGAGTGCATAACTGAACATACTTATTTGAAGGTTGACTTTTTTTGTATTAAAAACACTTTATGCTAATTTATGCAAATATGCTATTTTTTTTAGATTTTGGGTTTTCATGAGCTGTATGCCACAATCATCAGTATTAAAACAATAAAAGACCTGAAATATTTCAGTTGGTGTGCAATGAATCTAAAATATATGAAAGTTTAATTTTTATCATTACATTATGGAAAATAATGAACTTTTATCACAATATGCTAATTTTTTGAGAAGGACCTGTATATACTTTACTATTTTAGTATTTATTAATGTGAATTAGCTTCTTTTTATATTTACAGTTTTCAATTTTATAATTTTCTTTTGTCATTTTTTAAATATTTCCACTTAGATTTAATTGATTTCTATTTCAGTTTTAGTCATTTTAGTCCCTCGACTAAAACTTATTTTAGTTAGTTGCCAAGGCAATATTTCAAGGCATAAAGTTTTTCCATCTTATATTTACATTTACAGTTACCAAAAACAATTACTGTTTAGCAATCAACACTGATGTCTAACCAGGGGTCACGTGAGATTCCCTGTGCTAAATAAGAGAACTGACGCACAATAAACAATGAATCAAACAAGCGCCCAGGCAAAGGAAGAGGCCACGATCATTTAATTACACCAAGATATCCATTCCTGACAAAGTGTGTTTCCTCGCTTTCATTCTGACTGACACAGAGTACTATTCGGTTCTGATTTAGAGGCATGTCTTTCCTCTCGCGCCGCACCCTCTGCTAGCCAGCACAGAGGCAGTGGATACAATTACCCATTCTGATCGGGTTTCACTGCACTAGAATAATCCTCCCCATTATTGCCATAAATATTTCATGAATCATTTTGACAGAATAAAGGAGTCACTGAGGCCTCATATTAATCCGATGATGTTTTTTTTTTCCTGTCACCATAACGACCCCCCATTCTTATCAACCCTTGCCGCTGTCTAACATTGTTTACGTCTTCATCAACAAAATGTTACTGGTTACTAAGTGGCACATGGCCTGTGGCCTCGGCTGCCCCCAGTTTCACCCCTGCCCCGAACGGTCACTGCGCTGGCACATTTCCACCGTATACCAGAACAAATGACATTTGTCATGGCTTGACCTCTTGCCGCAACGATCGACTGAAAGTGTTTTGAAGGAGCACTGTGGTATTGTCTCAAGTCCATGCAGCTATTTCTACAAATATGTCTGAGTGCAGCAGGGTCAACGTGATTCAGTCCTATAGTGATACTAAACTAACTTGCATGACATTTAGCTGAGGGGAATCTCTGGGTCAGCAGGATTTGTTGCTTTGCCCTGGCCGGTGCCATGGATCTACCAGCCTGGATATGCTATACACCTTGCATATGATGCCGTGCGACATGAGAGCTTACTGAAAGCACGTCGAGCAGCACATCCTTCAGGGCAAGTTGATCAGTGTGAAAAGCCGTCAAGTGTTGGTGAGAATGGCTTGCCCTTGGACAGGCATGCTACTCAGGTCAGACACATCACGCAGCTGCAGTCTGGATTCTGGCAGGGCCCGGATTTGCCGCTGAAAGGTTCACACCAGTTAATTGGCCCTTGCTCAAGCCTGCGAATCATATGTCAGACTAATACTTTCAGCTGCAACTATACACAGCAACCCTGCAAGAGAGACGGAGGGTGAGATGGGTGTGGAATGAATATTGGAGTTTTCTGGGCAAAAGTAATGATGCAATTACAATAACATGAGTCTTAGAATCGTATTTCAGATCTGATATTACATTAAAGTTTTTCAGTGAATGTTTAATTTGAACAAAAAGCATTAAAAGTAATGACCACTATCCAGTCTTTCTGTCTGTCTGATGTCCTCACTGGAAAAATCAACCGATGTATGTTGTACTTCATTCAGAATAGGGCTGAAATAATATCATATAATTGCAAATATATTTTAAAACAATCTCAATGAAGGCTTCATATTTGCATGAATTATGCAAAACATTCCATTAACTATTTGTTTATCAGTCCCTGTCTTTTTTTCCCCAGCCATGCTAAAAGGAAGAAAAGGCGTTGATTATCTTGGCTGGTTTCATTAAATTTAGAGTGAACATTTTAATTTTAACCCCATTATCACTTTCAACAGTATAATGGTTCTGGCAGTGTCAAAAACTGCCTGTAAAAGTGACCTCAACTAAAAGCATTCATACACTGAGATATTCATATTCAGCTCTTGTATGTGACAACAATCAAACTTATTTAAATCAAAAAGGTACTTAATTTTTTTTATATATGCCTTCTTCTACTCTATATTTCTTAATAAAAACGGGGGGTTAAGGAAAAAAGACCGTTCCAATACTGCCATCTACTGCTTGATGTCAGCATTGTAAATGTAAAATCAATCAGTATTCTTCAAGTTATTCAACTTAAAAAAACGTTTCCTACCACCCATCGTAGAATGTAACGTTTATTTTTACCACTTTAAAATAATGTCACATATGTAATCGCATTGAAACAGCTGTAAAACTCTTCACAGCAAATAACTGATGATGACGCACATGGTAGTGTTGTGAGAATAGTAAACTGTTTATTTTAATGGTGATAAGAACGTCTTCGACAATTCCCATGAATTTAAATGACATAATTTTAGTAAACTGTAGTCTCTTTTCCACATGTGTTTGAAGGCAGCAGCACAAACGCCAAAATCAACAGGATAGAGTTTACCTGGTATCAGCTGCTACCATCCCTGTGGATATCCTTAAGGTAAACAGTTCATATTCAAACTAGACTTGTGACAAAGAAAGCCGAAATGGTGGGGATTTTGATTAATTCACAGTGACTCGAAAATGTTAAACAGTTAAGTTAAATAGGCCTACGTTCGCAGCGACGCTTTTTGCAGGCCACATCGTTACTCCCAGTTACTCCAGTCTGCCGGTGGTGGATGAAGTGACTTTTTGTATTTTGCGAGTCACTGAATCATAAAATGTAGGTAAGTTAAGCATATCTACAAGGAGACACCACAGAGTTTAAGCATTCATACGCGGGTTCCATAATGAAAACAAAGCAAATCAGTTTTTTTTGCATTTTCTTTTTTTTTCTTTCTATTTTGCCATCATTTGTCATATCACATATTTAAGTAATCATCATAAATTAGGTATCATTCAAACCCTTACGAATAAAAAAAAAAAAATAATAAAATCCGTTTTTGAAAAAAAATTGTGCGTTGCATTACCATGGAAACGGTAACGTACGAATCTTTTAGTGCCGCTGATCTGTGTTTAGGGCTGCTCCTCTAGTGCGCGGTGTCAGGTTTCATATTACACGATGCATACACTTTATAATCAAAACCTTTTCTAATCTTGACAAAACACATAGTCGGAACGGTTTGAGTCTCAAGGTTCCATATTTGGTGACTGTTTTATGATATAAGTAAAATTTTGATAGAAATGTATAAATGTGTAACAGGAGAACAAAATAATAATTAAAAAAAAAAAGCAATAGAATGTGGGTGACACCAGGTGGCTATTTTTTGGTACACCGCCTAAACAAAATCTCATAGGAATTTACATTTTTGTAATATCAACTTATTAAATATAACTAAACATATTTAGTACAGTACATTTGATTTACAGTAAATAACATTTTTATCAGAAATACTCTGTCTATATTCCAAAGCATTCTTGAATTATAACCATTTAAGTTTGGAGTTTCACGTTTATTCACAAAGGGGGGATGACCAAAACGAATGAGGCGTGGCCACGCATTTGTTAAATACATAGGCCTTAATAACAACAACAAAAAAGTAGATACGATCTAGTCATCTTATCTCTTAATTTAAATGACCAGAGTTCTTCTCAAAAATAAACAAAAGTTGAGCAAATTAACCCTGTAATGGGGGAACGGGAATTGGAACAGATCAAATGACAGCTCATTGGTTAAGCTGTAAATCCCGTTTTGTGGTACATGTAACTGGCTGAGTGATTTATCAGTCTGTGTTAATTAACAACAACAATCACATCTTTCTGCCAAGGTTCATGAATTTGTTTCATACTTCAAAAAGTAAATGTTCAGTATATGTCGTAATTATATTGCTGTTGACCAGAAGACAGTTAATGAATAACTAATGAATACCTTTTTAAATGTAATGCAATACCTCACCACAGAGTTCCTCCTGAATGGTATTGGTTGGTGAAACCTGTCGCCCGGACAACAGGGCACAAAGATAAAATGAGGTACAGCCCACTTGTACCTTGTATCCTACAATTAAACCACAACTTCCTTGTTCCTCAAATGAGGTCGGCAAACCCAGCAGTCTGATATTTTTGGAATATATAAACATAGATGTAGCATTTAAAAGGCATTTATTTATCCTCTGTCAAGACAATTCTATGATCAAAACAACAGGATGAGGAGGATGAGTGTATTCCCACAGCATGGCACAGCTCTGGGAACCCTGGGACTTACTGCAAACGAAATCCAACAGGAAGTTGAAAACAGTAAGTCATATTTGACAGAATCTGCTTGATATTTATATCTATAACTATATCTATCTATAAAATATGTGTATATGTGTAGTTTGAGTGTAATGTAAGTTGCCAAATAAAAGCATCTGTTAAATGCATAAATGTAATTGTATATGTATATGCAGTTACTGAGTTATATATATATGGTATTACGTTTATTACATAAACATTACAAAGATTTTGGTTAAATGTTTTTGAAGGAAGTCTCACCCAGGCTGCATTTATTTGATCAAAAATGCAGTAATATTGTACTTAAAATAACTATGTCCTGTTTTTATATGCTTTAAAATGTAGTTTATTCCTGTGAAGGAAAAGCTGAATTTTCAGCATATGATCCTTCAGAAAACCTTCTAATATGCTGATTTGCTGCTCTAGAATAATTTCTTATTATTGCGTTGTATGGTTTTTTTTTTTGTGTAATATTATATTCATAGTAGTATTTTCAGTTCTCCAGACAAATAAACAGTACAATCACAGGACAGAAGCAAAACACAAACACACGCACACACACACACACACACACACACACACACACACACACACACACACACACACACACACACACACACACACACACACACGTTGGGTTTTCATGTTTTATGGGGACATTCCATAGGCGTAATGCATTTTATACCGTACAAACCGTATTTTCTATCCCCCTACACTGCCCCTGCCCCTAAACCTACCCATCACAGGAGACATGCTGCATTTTTACTTTTTCAAAAAACATCACTTAGTGTGATTTATGACCTGTTTATCTCATGGGGACCAAAAAATGTCACCACAAGGACAAGGATTTTGGATATTGCCATCTTTGTGGGGACATTTTATCCCCATATACCATAGGGATTACCAGTCCACACACACACACACACACACACACACACACACACACACACACACACACAAAAAAAATCTCCTTTAGTTAGATTCAAGTTTGCCTGTTCAACACTGGCAAGGGAGATCAAAAGTGCCTTGCGAAATTCATACCCCTTCAGTTTTCCAGGATTTTTCTCCACATCATGGACTTCAATGGCAACCAACGGGTTGAAGGTCCAAATCAATGCAGTTTCAAAGGGCTTTGAAGGGCTTCAGAGGGTCTACAAGATTGCCAGCTGAGGAATAGGGTCTTATCTAGTGAAACCATCTGTTACCACGTCATCACGTCGGAAAGGGCACGTCCGTGGCATAGGTGGAAGTAACGACCACTGCCGCAAAACTTTTCCAACTTTAAAATGGTCCTTTATTTACCTTTATTTTTGTAAAGGGCATTTGATTTAGTGTTTGCATGTTCGTTTTAACACTGCCGTGCCGTGACCTTTCTGATAGGATGACATCATATGTCATGCAAAAGCAGAACACAGAAGTCGTGCATTTGAGGTTAAACCGTATATAAATGTTGTTGTTTTTTTTTATGACTGATGGTTTCGCTAGATAAGACCCTATTCCTCGGCTGGGTTTGTACAGAGCCATCTGAAGCCCTTTTGAAACTGCATTGATTTGGGCCTTCAACCCATTGGTTCCCATTGAAAACCATTATGTAAAGAAAAATCATGGTATGTTTTCCCTTTTAAAAAAATGTAACGTCTTTTCAATTGAAGAAAGAAAGACATGAACATCTTGGATGAGATGGGGTGAGGAAATTATCAGGACATTTTCATTTTGAAGTGAACTAATCCTTTAAGGATTATTGAAGCTACATGCTTCTATGAACCTTCAGTACGGCAGAATTTAATTTTGTAGTCTTTCCCAGATGTGTGTCTTGACACAACCCTGTCTCTGATCTCTACAGGATGTTAATTTGACCTCAAGACTTGGAAAATGCTCTAATATGCATTTTCTGCTGTTAGACCTTTTATTGAGAGGTGTGAGCCTTTCCAAATCATATTCACCCATTGAACTGAATTTGCCACAGGTTAACCCAACTTGAAGTGTAGTAACATCTACACGCTTAATTGCAATGCTCCTGAGCTAAATTTAAAGTATCCCAGAAGAAAAGTACCTATGCAATGTAATTATTTCCATTTTTTATTTTGAATAAATTCACACAAATCTGTTTTTGCTTTTTCATTATGGTGTATGGATTGTAGTTTTATGTTAGGAAAAAAAAAGTAATTAAAGGACTTTAACATAAGGCAGCAACAAAATGTGGGGGGAAAAAATCTAAATAAAATAAAGGGGAATGAATACTTTCGCAAGGCATATATATATACACACACACACACACACACACACACACACACACACACACACACACACACACACACACACACACACAATGTTACAAGTATGTTACATTGTCTACAGTAAAGCTGGTGATACACAGGGCAACTTTTTGAGCAATGTTGCTGGGCAATGTTGCTGTGGGCTTTTTCCCATTGGGAATGGGCAACAAATTTCTATCTGGATAGCAAAAGAGAAATTTGTTGCCAATTCTCAATGGGAAAGTGCCCGAGCAACATCTTTCAGCAACATTGCTCAAAAAGTTGCCCTGTGTATCATCAGCTTAAGAAAGACGTGTCAGATGTGAACTAACTGAATGTCTGTGGTCCCAGATACATCTGAACTGGTAACAGACCTGGTTAACCTGTCAGCCGGAGCCAGATTTCAAGCAATTCGATCATTACCTGTGTCATTTAATGAGAGGAAAACAATCAGGTTAACATCTTTAATAAAACATTTTTGCAGTATTTCACACAATGCTAAATTTGATCTAAGCTTGAACTTACATTCCCCTCAACAGGAACAGAGTAAACTCCGTCAAAGTCTCAAAGACCATCCTCCCGGCAGACTGTCGTCAACAGGTGTCTCGGGTAAAAAGATAAACGCAATTTTTTAATCTAGATATGTTATTATCATGCTTCCCATTCAAGCGCTGCATGATATTTCTATTAAAAGACTACTAATCCACCATTTCAGTCTTTCCGCAGATTCCGTGCCAGCTTGGCATCAGCCAGGCAGCATTTGGTTGTATGGCAAGACACCCTGAAGGAGATCGGGGGCAGGTTTGGGTCTTCTGTCCTCTCCTACTTCTTGTTCCTTAAATGGCTGCTTAAGTTCAACCTCTTCTCCCTCCTCATCAACTTCTCCTTCATCACAATTCCACAAATTGTGCATGCGCCCAATATCAGCAACGTTACAGGGTTCAGAGGACTTGAGCTCCTCACAGGGGTGGTGAGTTTTGAGTCCAAACTTTATATTCATTAACCCTTTACATTAAAGGTGCAGTGTGGAGTATTTATGAGGATCTATTTACAGAAATGCAATATAATATACATAACTATGTTTTCAGTGGCGTATAAAGACCTCACAGTTAGAATAAGCCATTTCTATTTACATACATGGGTCCCCTTACAGTGACGTCTCAATTTTGTGCCGCCATGTTTCTACAGTAGCCTAAACAGAAAAATTGCTCTACAGAGCGCTATATACTCTCTGCTGTCTCACACAACGACATCTTTGTCCTGTGTCAGCCACCATAGCGTCTCTTGGCCCTGTCCCAAATGGCACACTTCATATGCACTTTTTGTCTTTTGGACTTACAATGGCTGCTGTTAAGTCCACGAGACCGTAAGGTGTCCCATTTGTCATTTGAAGTCTCAGAAGGGTGCTCGCCAGCGCCCCCTTTGCGGTCGATATGCGCCCTCGATGCACACTTTTGCCGAGCCCGCACTGATGCGAGCTCCGCAGAGGGGTTTTTTTGTGTCACAAAAGTTTGGACTCGTAGGAAGACCGCGAGTGTTTAGGTTGGCATTTGGGACAGGGCCTATGTGCTTCGAAAGGGAGGGGTGAGCGGTTGCAATTTGCTAGATTTACACAGTGCACCTTTAAAAGTGTAGCATTCCCTAACAATAACAGTTTTATTACAGCGTTTAAGTAAGTTCATGTATAAATAATCATTGTTAATTCATGTTTGCTTATAATAAATGAATTATAAATGATTAATCACAAACCAATCATAATTTTTTCGGCTTTAAAGGTTAATTTTTTTTGTTAAGATTTTAATAAATGCTGTAAATATATTGTTAATAGTTCATCATGATAATTAATGCATTAATGAACCTTTTAATGTTTTCTCGATCTGTAGAATATGGAGTGACATTATCTTTGTCGACAGGGTTATTTCAACCAGACGGTCTTGTTCTATGGTGGTTATAATGGTGAAGTAATTGTATCCACACCAGCCTACAACATGCAGTTGGCCTATTTTTTCACCATAGCTGCATATATGGTGCTGTGTGGGGTCTCTCTTATCTACAGGTAACATATTTAGCAGTACGGTAGGTTTCTATGGCCTTTACAGCATACATGTAATACAAAACATGTAATCCTGTTCACTGTTTAGCTTGTGCACATTTTCCCAGTCTTTACATATGAAATATTTACCATTTAAAAGCCCTATGGAAATATAAGGTTAGACTCAATGGCTATGATTGTTTGTTTCCCTGACGTGTTGAGGTTTGAAAATTTGCATATTGTGACTCAAAGGGGACCATGTGAACGGAAGTAATGAACGATGCAACAAGATATCATGTCTACAGTATATTAGATTAATGCCAAAAGGGAATGCAGAAAGATTGGTTTTCCTTTCCTCCTCCTCAGCATGTCCAGATCCTTTCAGAAGAACTTTGTGCTAGAGACAGGACCCGCCTTTGGAGGAGCGTGGCGTCTCTTGTGCAGCTGGGACTTCAGTGTTGTCAATGAAAAAGCCATACAGTACAACAAGAACAACCTCGGCATTCAGCTGAAGGTTCATACCTGTTTACCTTGTTGTAGGTGTCATCCCTTTTCTGCTTCAATTGGCTCACTTTGCCCGTGTCTTCCAGGAGTCCTTATCAGAAAGGTTACAGGAGAAAAACAAAATGTCTCTGTCCGACAGAATAAAGCACCTGTCCCTCTACCTACTGGCCTGGCTGCTCTCTTTAGGACTCGCCCTAGGCTCCGGTGCAGGCATCTACTTCCTGGGAACAGATAAGCTGGTAACTTCATTCAGTCTGGTAATATCAACAACAACAAAAAATATGCATTGCATATTGCTTGCAATTCACGCTAGTGTGCTTATGTTTTGCTGCAGACCTTCAGTTTTGATCACAATCCAAATGATTTAAAGGCAGAGGCATCTACTCTACTTCTGCCTGTGGTCGTGTCTCTCATCAACCTGATCGTGCCTCTCCTCTACTCCCTCATCAGCAAAATGGAGAGCTACTCCAATCCACGTGCACAGATCTACATCAGCATCATGAGGTATGATCATTGTTTAGGTAACAGAAGCATCAGATTTCCATTGTTAACAATTATAAGTGACCTTACCTTAACTGTCTGTTTTGTTCCCAGAAATGTTATTTTGAAGATGTCTCTTCTTGGAATTCTTTGCTTTTACTGGCTGGATTTTGTTCCCAGCAAAATCTCAGTAGGTGCACCTTAATTTTAATTGGTCATTTATTATTTATTAATAACAAAGCATGGTTATTCTTTACACAGTTGTTATCTTTTTTTATATTCAAGTGTTGGGAGTCCTTTGTGGGGCAGAGTGTGTATCGACTGCTGATAATCGACTTCATATTCTGTTTACTTGGCATTTTCTTTGGGGAATTCCTACGCAAGTGAGTCAAATACATCTTGGCCGCTTTAGTTCGCAAAAACCAGCTGTTCACTGATTTCCACCACTTTAATATGTGAAAAAAAAGTTTAGGGTTGGTACAGTTTTTTTCACTCTCATATCTTCACCAAGGCTGCACTTATTTCAATCAAAAATGCAGTAAAACAGCAAAATATTACTCCACTTTAAAATAACTGTTTTGTATTTTATAATATTTTAAAATGTAATTTATTCCTGTGATGGTGAAGCTGAATTTTCAGCATTCCAGTCTTCAGTGTCACATGATGCCTCAGAAATCATTTCCTTTTAAAATAACATTTTCAAAAGAACAGCATTTATTTGAAATAGACATTATAAATATCTATAATGTCACATTAGACCAATTAAATACATCCTTGCTGAGTAAAGGTATGAATTTATTTTTCTTTAATATCTTACTGACCCCAAACTTTATACTGTAAATAATATTTGCCTTTTACTTTGTACAATAAACTGTTTTTACAGACTGATAAATAAATAAATCTAAGGAAATGGTTTACATTACAGTTCTATTCATGAGTATACTGTAGACTCTTCCATATGAAGAGTAATTACTGATTACAAATGACACAGAATCAATAGATTCACTTTCAAATCGTTTTTTTCAAAATTGCTACAGTGTAATCGGAACCACGTGCATCCAGAGTCTTGGCGTCCCAGAGTTTGACATTGCGAGGAATGTACTTGATCTGATCTATGGCCAGACTCTGGCTTGGTAAGTCAATATCTGCATCTCTTCTGGTCTATACTTTGATATTCCTTCCAGCTGATTGCACTCTCTTTTATCTCTCTTCCTGTCTGCCTAGGATTGGAATTTACTTCTCCCCCCTACTTCCTGTAATGCAAGTCCTAAAATTGTTTATCATCTTTTACTTGAAAAAGGTAAGCACCGTTATAGCATCACTTTGTCTTTACAGTCCAGATTATATTGCATGTTCTTAGTCTCATGGTTCCTGTTTCAGATCAGTCTGAGCATGAACTGTCAGCCTCCCAAACACACTGGCAGAGCCGCACAGTTACAGACGGTCTTCATCGCCCTGCTCTTCTTCCCCTCGTTTTTGGGCGCGCTGTCCATGGTAGCATTCACAGTATGGAGGTGGAGTTTCAATTCTGGTTCATCAGTTGTCTTCCGACCAAGTGACATATCTTGAATGTTTGTTGCTTCATTTTGTTTCATACAATCATGAACGCTTCCCAATTCAACCCTTATTCAGCTGCTTTTTAGATGACAGACTAGAGAGTGAAACCAATCAATATGATAAAACATAAGAGCTTTGTTCTGCAATCACATCGGTTTTAAGACGCTATGTGAATTTATTTAGTTAGTTTATTTGAAAGGGTATGTTAATGGCAAGAACAGGGTAAAATCAGTTGAAAATTTTTTTTTTAACCGTGTGAAGTTAAAGGAACTTAAAAGTCTAAATCAGTACTCAACATGAAATCAAAATGGATCATTCTTATTGTTTATAGAATATTGCAATTAAGGCTGTCAAAATTAGCATGTTAACCAAGGGGCAACCTCCCACGGTCTCTCTTGAAGCCAATACGGAAGTGACTTAAACTGCAATTCATCGACTGGCCACTAGGGCCACTGGGCTCCAGTAGGGAGCAGAATCTCATTGAGCCCGATGTTAAAATGCCCGACTTTACAGCAGAAAAAAAAAACATGTTTACAGCCTGGTAAAAATTGTGGTTTTGGTGTAAATGGCACATTTTTTCCATTCATGACAACTCTGAGGGGGGTGATTTTTTTTTTCGTTTACATTATATAAAGCCTTAAAGTTCTGCATAATTAAGGGCATGGCCACTTTGAATGGCAGGTGGGTAGCTGTTTGTCATCACGTCACCTCAGCTCCGCCTACATCCTGCCTCTTTGCCCATTTTTTATTATCCGCGAGTGACACGCTGACAAGATGGCAACGGCCAGCTCGACCCTACTTTACGCTTCAAAACTGCTCTTCAGAATCCTATGGGTGGCATGACATCACCAACATATTTCCATATTTTTTTACAGTCTATGGCGCATTAACGCATGCACTAAATTTTTCCGGTTTAACACATAAAAAATATTCAACACAATTAACGCTGCATAAATTTTTTTCTGTCATCTTTTGGCTGGGCTACAGTGTATGATTACGCTATCATTTATTCAAGTGCTATTAAACAATTCAAGACGCAAAAATAAGGACTTAAATCTGCGCTGGCGTGCTGTCAGTGGATCTCCTCTCTGTATGACAGACACACACAGGACTCATAGCACAGAAAGCTGCTTCAGACAGCGCGTGGTTCTCCATGTTGAGTTCTCAAAAACAAAAACACACAAAAGTATGCCAAAATGTCCACTTTGTCAAATATCCTTAAATATTTTGTCTTAAAAATGTTTAAAAGTTTTTTAAATGAACACAGAGTTGTGAGGACATTGGATGATCATGTGCTTCAGATCTTAAAGGGTTAGTTCACCCAAAAATGAAAATGTTGTCATTAATTACTCACCCTCATGTTGTTCGACACCCATAAGACCTCCGTTCATCTTCTGAACACAAATAAACATATTTTTGTCGAAATCCGATGGCTCAGAAAGGCCTTCATTGACAGCAATGACATTTCCTCTCTCAAGACCCATAAAAGGTACTAAAAACAGATTTCAACAAAAATATCTTCATTTGTGTTCCGAAGATGAATGGAGGTCTTACGTGTGTCGAACAACATGAGGGTAAGTAATTAATGACAGAATTATAATTTTTGGGTGAACTAACCCTTTAAAGTGACTGCAGCCTAATAAACCTGCAGCTGTGATCTGTGTCATCCATGTAAATCAAAGAACAAAAAATAGAAAATCCCTCACTGCTCTTGACTGAATAACTTTTGTAGCTTTAATAAGGATTAATTATATGTAATTTATTAGTTATGCAGTGAAGACTGTGAATCAGTGTTTCATATAGATCAAATATTTAAAATATGTTGTTTCGACATAACATTTTGAGATTAAATGTGAAATTATTACAATATAAAAATATTAAAATCTTTAATGTAAGGTGTAATTAATCGCGATTAATTACAGAAATGTGATTAGTTTGGGTTTTTTTAATCGATTGACAGCACTAATTACAATATTTATTATCTTATGATTTATCTATTATAAAAAATGTTATTCATGTGCCAACGTAATCTTTGATCAAAATAAATCTTTTCTCCGATGACATGTTTACTTGTGTGTAGGCGGGACAACATGTCACTATAGCAACTTCCGTTTAATTCCGTCTTATTTTTTAATCAAGACAAAACTAAAAATAAAGATATCATATTTCATATATTAATTCACCCTTTAAACAACTGCCTTGAAAAATGTAAATATACAAGGCAGCTTATTTTAAAAGTCTGATTACTACCCAGAAAAGCCATGAAAATGAATGAAATCAATTAAATGAATTTAGAGATTTAGAATTTTTTTTAATGTTATGCTAAACTTCCAAATATTTGAATGAGGTACTAGAAACACAATTCAAAAGCAGTGCAGTGGCATGCAAAATGCATTGTGCAAACCAGCTGTATGTTACTATCTTTTTCCGCTTGTCTTGCAGTCTGCAGCCCTCAGATCAGTGTGGGCCCTTCCAGGGTCTCGTCACCCCCTTCTACGCCATTTTCAATTGGATTGATTCAATTCAGGACCATCCTGAAAGTAACTGGGTGTGGTGGATATTTGAAAACGTACTGAGAAGTGAACTCTTCTACTATCTGATTAGCCTCATCGTCCTGTAAGTCCACAAGCTGGATGTTTTGTGAACGCCTCACACAAAAGGAAACCTTTTCTCTGGATCTTTCTTTATTTCTCACTCTCTTATTTCAGGGTCATTACTTTCTTTCTCTGGCAAATCACTCAGGGACGGAAGCAGCTCATCAAGACTCTGCGAGAGCAGATTGTGAATGTGAGTGCTGAGATCATAGGGACCTCACTTTAGCATCCACTGCTATGTACAGATAAGTTTTAACCTCAGCGACTCTTCTTCTGTCTGCCTGTCAGGAAGGGAAGGACAAAGTGTTTCTCTTGAATAAACTACAAACTATACAGAAACAGAGAAGGGAAATGGCATCTTACAGACCTCAGGTGAGTGTTTTTTCATGTGTTCTGTCTGGTCTAACATACATCCTTCTTTCTTATAGTTATCGTTGGTAAAATACTGTGCTCAACAGAAAGAGAAACACATTGTGATTGTGGAAATTTCATCCCAACACAACACAACAGAACTCAGTCTACAGTCACAACTAGTCCTTAGCATGCTTCAGAGAAAGCCCAGAATAGCCTACTGAAGATAATCTAACGCCAGGGGCCGTTGCTTCAGGGAGCTCATACCGGTTGCCCATGATCCCTTCTGTCATGCAGCAGGGATCGAAATAATATCAATATTTATGTCAAATGTGTTTCCATCTCACACTTTCTGCCGGCCTGTAAAAAATGTATAGCTTTTCTTGTGAGATAAAGCTGAGCTTATGCATTTATGTATTTGATCTGCTCTGCTTAAGTTGTTGTTCATTTGAAAGCACTCTCTCATCATCTTGATCTTATTTTCTGTTATGTAGGACTTCGACCAGACACCACATTTCAACCCAAACTGGATGAATACTCTGCCCTTGGATATGTGAAAATATATTATTTTTGATGTACATGCCTTTATCTTCAAATATTGCATTCATCTGTAACTTATTTAGACAATTCTAACCTATCCTGTCTACTGGGTGGGAAGACCATGAGGGAAAACATGTGTGACCATTTTTGTTCTCTCCTTTTAATTTGAGTTAAAGAATGGCTACAACTTAACTAAAACAACAGAACAAGTTAATAAGTCATGGGAATGAATGACAGTCCATACTTTCCTCATGGTAAGTAGGAAAAGATAAACTAACATTTTACCCTTAGTCATTTGAGTTTTATCCCCGATACATATCCTCATACATCCTAATTTATTCTGATATCTTTGTAAATATCAAATAAATATTTTAATATGTAAACAAGTGTCATCTGTGATGAGCAATGTTGGATGCAAATAACCCCAAAGCTTTGTTTTTCTGATAACATTATCAATTTTATTGTGAAAAAGTCGTTGCTTTACATACACTAAGAACTGTACAATCAATAATTTAAAAAAATGTTTTTTCATTGTTATTGTTGCAAGAACTTCTGATAATTATGCAGGTATTTCAGCAGCGTTTAGCTTCAACCAAAGGAAAATAGTGTTTACAATTGTGTGTTCCTACTGCTCCATCAAATCACATTTCCCTTTATCCCGTTCACAAAGAGACCACTCTTTTGGAAACAACAGGAGGGTCCCGTCAGACTGCCCGACGTTACGCTTAAAACTATTTTATATATAATCAGAGGTTTCAGTTACAAAGAGGAAAAACACTTTACGATACAAAAAAAGTTGAAATGGAACGCTCTAACTAAGTCACAGAATTTCTTTGCACCGTATGATGTGCATATTACAGAGAAGAACAACCAGTGCTCTCGGCTGAGAGGCTCAAACTAATACCTACGGATTCTGAAGATGCCCAGAAAGGAATAAAAGAACACTTTGTAGTATTTCTATTACCGCAGGCTTTCAGGATTCAAAGATTAAGGGGTGGAGGTCAATAACATTCTGTGGACCCTTTAGTATTTATGTCACCCAACAGATGGACACTAATACGCACAATTGCTCTAAACGCAAGACCAACACGTGCCAGGTTCAGCTATAGCGGCTGTAAAAGGCCTGTAGCAAATAGCTTATAGGTCAAACACCGAGAGCTTGCAGCCCTCTAGAGGAAGTTTAAATGCCTCCTTCTGGCAGCCTGTCGCTCAGCCTTGTTTAAACAGGCTTCATTGTGCAGGTCTGTCACTGGAGGACGAGGCTCGTCCCTGAGATGAAGGGGGTGGAGGAGAAACAGGGTGGTTTGAAAAAATGAGTATCATCTATTATTCACCAACCACGGCTCGCTGCGTCTGATGCGATTCGATACCCCCGGGAAAAGCCAAAGGAAGTGCTTTAGATTTCACTTGTGACGTCACCATTTCATTTGTGCTTGATACTAAGGAGCAAGCTTGAATGGGTTTACTATCCTTCATTCTGACATATATCTATAGAGAAACCATGCTGTATGTGCAGATTAGAAGGGCTTCAAGAAAAGACCTGACTTTTGAACTCATGCGACAACACTGAAAACTGTTTGAAATCATTGTGCATTTTAGCCAGACAAGAGTGGAAGCTTGTAAATGTGCGCCGAACGCAGGGTCATAAATGAGAAAATCAGGCAGTTGTGGTGTTAAACTCTGGACATTCGGAGAGGTAATTACAGAGTTAAAATATTGTAAATAAGATGGATAATCCCACAAAACATGCAGGAAAAATTAAATCAGAATAAGTAAAAAAAACAAAAAACAACTCTTTGCCAATACTGTCCCCTGAGGAGAAATTTCCTGTAATCCATGTTTAAGGAGAAGACAGTTCCGATCTAAAGAGGAACATTTCATCAAACGCCATTTTCCGGATCTTCAAGGACTTGCCAGCGAGGATAGATGGCGAACAGAAGGTGCCTAGAAATGCTTGTGCCGTCTCTCAGCTGAGTGGTCCCACAGTCCAAATTCAACAACACAGTCACTCTGTTGATTAAGTCATTGTGCAAACGGCTGGCAAATTCAAAGACCACCAATTTGCAGTGCAAATCACATTTTTAATACATTAGTTCATACGCAAGCACTACAAGTCATTTCGAATCAGCCCTCATTGTTGATAAGCATGCAAGACCATGTGACCGTTTGAGGTACTTCAGGGAGTACAGTTCCCTGCACAGAGCCAAAAAGAGGAACACCATATGCAAAGCACAGAGGATTATGAGTATGAGCAACTGTGAACACAACCAAAGCGTAATAAGCCCATAAAACAACTTCAAAATGAGGCCTGTCAGCCACTGCAGGGTTTAAGCTGCATGAATTCTCCAGCAGAGGGCGCTAGCGAAGTATGAAAGATGCTGTCGGTTGGTCACTGCAACAAAATCCGACTCGTATGATAGGACGACTCGTTTTTATTCACGGTCTGTGGGTGAGAAATGTGAGGGGAGAAATGGAGTCGTTTGTAGCGCCAGGAGGTGTTTATACACATCCTGCTCTCCCTATGCTGGGAGGCGCCACTCCTCTGTTGCGTCATCGACCCAGCCCTGTGTTGGTTCACTTGTGTGTTGTTCCGTGTGCACCTGAGTGTTATATAAGGGAAGGGAGAGGGGGGGCCGCCCACCCCTATGCCCGAAGGCTAGGAGATTTTACAGTTGCTCCTGGTGCAGTTCTGTGGCGGACTCTGAGGCGGCCGGATGGATTTCGAGCGTTTGAGGCTGTTGCCTTTGCTGCCTCCGGCGGCGTTGGCCAGCGAGTAGGAACGACCGTGCATCATGACGGCGTTCATGCCATTCGCCATGGAGAATGACTTCAAGTGGCTCTTGATTGCTACAGGAAGCGGCAGCTTATCGATTAGGTGCACAGGGGTGCAGGAAACAATGGCACGGCAGCACAAGTCCTGCAGACTGAATACTGCAACGACAAGACAAAACACACACATATATTTGAGTTACAAGACAAAGGCGATCAGGAAGTAGAACGGTTACATAATCAAACCATACAAACTAAAAAAAAAATAAGCATGTGATACTCCAGGGATTCAATGCATCTGCATGCCAAGATCGTTTTTTCTCTTTACAGACGTAATGAGAATGTTTTAAATGATTCATCATCCCCTCAGCAGTTGTTAACACGCTGCATGCATTTCTTTTCAGACAGAGTCAAATGCAAATGGTGAGATTCACATGGGAAGCCTGACATTGGGATATTAGTTACGTTTAAGAATGTAATTACATACAAAAAACAACTCTGGGAAGATGTTTGATATGTTTAGATAAAAACAACAGTGCTGTTATTTTAGCAAGGTTTCTTATTTACTAACAGCTGTAACTCTTGAATTGTCTTGTTCATGCTACAGTTCATAGGGGGTAAATAGCCACGAATGATATCTGTAACTATAGTAACAGTGCGAAGAACAAATAGCGGTAACACTTTACTTAAAGCCTTTATTCTAAATGAACCAACAGCGCTTTCTAAACCGACAGATGGATCTTTTATCTTTCATATTTTATCTTATTCATAATCAATATAATTAGGGCTGCACGATAATGAAGAAAAATGCAATTTGATAACTTGTTAAACAACATAAGATAACATATAACAACACAAAAAGCATAACATAACAAACAACACATATCAAAATAAAGTGCCCCTACTATGGATTTTAGAAAATGTTTAAGTGTCTAACATAGTTTAGTGTCTAACATAGCTCTAAGTAAATGAAAACATCCTGCAAAGTTTTAAATCTGAAAGTGCACCATATATAAAGTTATTGTCTCTCAAAAGTAAAGAGTCGTCTCTAAGTCAATTAAACAAATCGAAAGCCGTTTTGTTGTGACGTCAAGACGAAACATTAGCATATTGCCTGTTCACTTATTGCACGCGCAGACACCAGGGAAAACTTGAACCACCTCAAACACAATAGCAGATACTGGACAGCATCAAGTCGAGAAGACGCTGTGCTCTACAATGTGTTTATTGTGTTTCATATTGTGTAGGTATGTGGCTGACCGGCTAACTCACATTACTACTGTAAATCAGCTGTGGGCCACTATTACCTAAAACTGTGTCTATTAATGCAGATTGTCTGTAATTCTTACTACTTTGAGTAAAGATAAAGGATGGAGCAAGACTTGTTTTGCAAATTTTAATGTTCCATCAGTCATTCACTTTAGTGCTCGGCTAACATACTGTATGTGCTGTTATTGATACAGTTCTCACATGTGCACCTCAATAAATTAGAAAAACACATACAAACACACGCGTATAATTAATGCTGATGGTGATCTCATAATGTACCTCAAACTGAGCAGCATCACTGAGAAACATCCTGCTCAATGTTCGGGTTGAATATCTAGTTCTTCATATGTTTCATATTCGATTCAGACTTGTGCTGGGGGATTGGTCTAAAATCGACGTCAATGTTACTGTCTTTCCAGTGTGTACAAGCGTTGAGCTTTAAAGGGTTACTTCAGCGATTAGCATTAAGCTTTGTATCAGTAGAAACCCGGGAGTATATTCAAATTATCGTACTTTCCCCCCTCATATGACCCTGAGACGAGAGAATTATGTATTTTATTTCTGGAAAAATTCCTCAGATGAAGCAAAATTACGATATTTGCGTCATCGGAGGAATTTTCCGGAAATAAAATACATAATTCTCTTGTTTTTGTCCAGAGGCTAAAGACTACAGCCAGCAGTGGGCGCTATTTCCACATGTTTCCAACATCACTCATAGCACTCGGCTCGCGGAGCTGCAGATTCATGTAAACGGAGCGGTGGAGAGCAAAGTGAGTGTTTCAACTTTTAAAATGAACTTCCTATAAAAGTTAAGCTTCCAAAGACATGAACTGAACACGCTCCAGACTGATCACACGCTGTGAATGCAGCCGCAGCCGCGAATCCCGCGCTTACCTCTGCTCATGTGATGAATGTAATCTGACTCCTGCTGCGTTTGTGCCATGACGCTCAATCGGCTCACTCGAATTATTTTTAACAGACACGTTCAGTTTTTAATTGTAGCGTCTCTAACTGAACTGATTTTCTGAAAATGAACGTGGTGGGCAAGTGATCCAGTAATCCAGTAGCCGACTAGCCGTGCCTAGAGTAGGGCAGTGAAGCAGTGCGTTCTGGGAATTGTTGTCTTTCATCCCCATGAGACAAAAATTCATTGTGTGTTTTCTCAGTCTAGAAGGCACCAAATTCAAAAATAATTTCACATTTCTACTACATTAATGACCCAGTTTAAATATAGATTCATCTTCCCAGTACCCCTTTAAGAAGCCTCCGGACCGAGCTTGAGTTTGATTATGGTAATGGGCGTTTGTTTCCGAAATATGCGCTGTACACAGTAGACCAGTCACAACAGATTGGGCCATCTGACCAATCAGAGCAGAGTAGACTCACGGAAAAGAGGGATTTAGAGAGAATGATTCATCCATCGAGTGGTTTGAAAATCATTGAACAATGTGGTGATGTTCAATGTATATTATGAGAAAACTAAAAAAGTTTTACCTTTGATGCACCTCCAAAACAAAATTAGGAAACTTTAAAATAGCATAATAGGGGCACTTTAACATAACATAAAACTTTAGTTTAGGGTCCATTTAACTAGCATTTAACTATTAACTAGTTGCTTATTAGATTCCATATTACTAGGATACTGACTGTTAATTAGCACTTATAAAGCACATATTAATGCCTTATTCAGGATGACCATCCATATTCTACATCCCTTAATACAACTACCTTACTAACTATTAATAAACAGTAATTAGAAGTTTGACGCAAAATACAAATTGAGTTAGTTGATACTGAGAATTGAACTCTAAGCTAAAGTGTGACTAACATAACATATAACATGACTGTTCACGCAAGAGCAGAATTACATTAAGGAGAGCAAGAGAGTGGAACTGGCTGATATTTTGAAAGGCATGCTGAAAGCGCTTCCCGTTCTCTGAAATGCAGGATGCAGCTTCTGCTAAACAGCTCATCTGGGGCACTGCGAGGTCTCATGGGAAAATCCCACATAACAGTGGAAACAGACAGAGAAAGAAGTGCTTCACTGAAAGCCTTCTGCCTCTAATTACGCAGCTCTGGATGATATGCAGTGTGGTTTTCTATGCTAATGGAAAGCTATGCTGATCGTGCCAGTCATCCTGCATCACCCAGAAGGTTAAAACCAAAGATTTCCACAGTATTAGTGGCATTATGTTATAAAATATCAGCAAGAATAGGCTTTTTTGATGGATTTCAAAGTGAGGAGATGTTGCTGTATCGGTCTATCACTAGTTATATTATTGCTCTGAATGCTTCGGAGGAAGACTCACCTCTGTTGGGCCTCCAGAACTTCTCCATGCCATGCCTCATGAGCACGATGCGTGAGAGCTCCGTAAAAGACTCTATGACGTTGAAGTTGCAGAGGGGACTCACTTCAAAAAACGTCATGCCGTTTTTTTCTGCATACGCCCGTGCCTGTTCTGTGGGGACCTGTCGCTTGAACGCCAGGTGCAGCCGGTTACCCACAAGTATACGGGGCACACCAGGTGCATGCTGAGGAAAGACAAAGAGACAAGAAAGTGGGTTACAAATGGGGGATGGGAGGACCGGAGAGATGAGAACGAAGGAGATACACAGCCTTGTCAGACTGAGTGAATCTCAAACAGTGTCACAGCTGGCCTGTCTCATTTATTTATTCAATGAGGCCTGTCATATCTGTGCCCTTCTCAAGTCCACAGAGAAAAGAGCACTCACACACCTCTTGGAGCTGTACTGAGGAGCTGCGAGTGGATTTAAATCAAACCAGAGTCAAGTTTCCAATCTTATTCTATGAATCAAGTCTTGATTCATGCTGCAAATGACATGAGGCAAGACCAAGTTGGGATGCTCAATATATCAGTACCATAGGTTACCATAGAGATTTACAATTTTGGTAACGCTCTATACTGTACATTCAATTGTGCATTAATTTCCACTATTGTTACATTTAGATGTTAGTTAAGATTTATACTTTAAATTAATGCTGTTCTTCTGAACTTCAAAAAATCTTGAAAAGAAAATGTATCACAATTTCCACAAAAAATGGAATGACAGAAGTAATGATGCTGAAAATTCAGCTTTGATATCACAGGAATAAATTACATTTTTAAATATATTCAAAAAAAGAAAAAATTGAGTTGAAAAAACATTTCACAGTATTTCTGTTTTTATTGTATTTTGATCAAATAAATGCAGCCTTGGTAAGCAAAAGATTTATTTTTAAAACATTTTAGAAATCTCACTGACCCAAAACTTTTGAACTGAGGTGTACATTTTATTTTTATATATGTTTATTAGCTGCCAGAGACCTTTAAAGTTTCCTCCCAATACTAATTTGATGCTTACTGAGCAAATCCCTGCACCATGCACCCTTTCAAAGTTTAGCAAGGTCAAAGCTCATTCTGTGTTGAGCTGATGATTCATAATGAGTCATTTCAAGTCTGACTCAAGTAACTGCAGCAAAGTCAAAGCAGAGCCTCAAGTATTCTTAGTTACAAAAGCAGGTCAAAAGTTCTCAAGTTTAAGTCTTTGGTTCCAACAAATACAAACCCTCTTTCTCTCTGTCATATTTGCGGTTTGTGCTTTGCGCAGTACAAATATGCTGACATTAGGGGTAGCACGGTACATGAAAAAACATCCGAACCGTTCGGTTTGCTTGTTTCGATTCAGAGCGTGTGTGCGCAATGTACCCTCATACCCGTATGTTACCTCAGACAGTGGGTGTCCTTTTCGCGCGAAATAAGAGGTTTGTGGACATACAGTAAAATAAGTAAAAGACAGTAAAAGTGGAGTTCTGCAGGTCACGTCACGTGTAGAAATGGCAAGTGGGAGAGATAAGGAAGGCTGGTCGGAGTTGGAGGATGCGTCAGCGGCGTATAACGCTGGCTTTACACCGCAGGCGCAAGCAGTACATTGCCAGGGCAGAAGCAATACATATGGAAAGCTGGAGCCGCGCGCGCTCGTTGTGCAGTCGCACTGGCAGCGTTTGTCTCGTGCAGCTGAACAGCGGCTCGTGTATTGCAAATACAGACAAATAACGTCCATTCGGTCACATTTTCCGGTGTTCTCCTCCTGTCTGTCTCGTGCTTTGATTTACGATGGGCAGCATATATCTGCTGCAAATGCGACCGTGTTCCCCTCTGTCTCAAACAAACATGCATATGACATGTTGTATATAAGTAGTTCACATGATAAATGTAACATTAAAGTTAAGATATGCTTCTAGTTTTAATCATTTAAACAGGCCTTTGAAGTTTGGGCAAAAAGCTTCTCACGCTGAATTAAAGCCACAGTGCATTGTTCTGATCAAAATTGACATGATTAACATGAAAAATGTTACGCCAATGTGTCGGACTTGCTAGACAGTGTAAGCAGAAGACAGCCAGTTAGGAAACAACTTCTACATTAAATAAAAAAAAATGTAATACTGTATTCTAAATTGTGGATAATTAAGCTATATATCATATGCGGAAGTACATTTCTGGAGTGTTAACAGTTAAAAGAAAAAAAACAACAAGAACCGTACAGAACCGAAAACCGTGACCCTAAAACCGTGATACGAACCAAACCGTGGGTTTTGTGAACCCTGCCACCCCTAGCTGACATGCATCCACTTAAATAAACACAAGAACATACAATTCTTAAACAAGAAAGGAAGGAAGAGACTGTAACAGTAGCCTACGAGGAAAGGGCTGTAGTAAGAGAGGACATCCTCCCTGGATATTAAGCACAGGGCCAGCAACATGAACAGTAGGACGAAAGAAAATATCTATTTAAAAAAATGGAAGTTGCGGCAATCGGGGACACTACTTTGGCTCCTTTTCGTACATCATAATTTACTTGCGAGCCAGACATATTCACAATGGAATGGAATGCCATTGTGTGACTGGCTCAGGCATTTCGGAATGACCAAACCAACATTTGAGATGGTGTGTGTGAGATGAGATTTTTTTTTTTTTTAAAGGGGAAAATTGCACATTCATTAACACAAGTATACAAGTCCATCAATTTAAAATGTGGCAGATTAAGCCATACAGGCTATATTGATCCGCTGGTTAGTCCAATCACATCTTATGTGCAATTTTAGAATTTATGCATATCTTGGTTTTTTAATATCCCAAAATTTGTATAAAAATAGGTGGATAGAAACAGCTATTGTATGTTATTAATCTGGGCTCATCTTGCTGTAACACAGACCAATACTCTTCAACGTATGTACACAACATGCATACATGCAAGCTTATCAATCTTATTTTGCAAAGAAGTAGTAAGCTATTTTGAGTGAGAGTGAGACTTAAGATTCATTATCCATTATAGGGAAATAACGCAGAATAACAAAGTGCAGTAAACAAACCAGTGTGTTCATTAAAATAATATGATAAGAAATATCAGTTTGCAGTATTAAGCAGAATAACAAGCTGTTTTGTGTGTTTTGTGCTAAAAATGACTAGAAGCCGACGACACCGGAAGCCTTACACATTCAAATTACACATGCATCCGCTCGTACGTCAAAAATAAAAAGGATAGCCTACAGGACTCTAATTGTGATCTCACTTCCTGTTATCATAAGGGGCAGCTTAATCTTACCTCATCAATCTCCCTGATCCAACGGTCTATCCCGTCAAACGACCAGCGGTTGGTGATGTCATACACCAACAGGATCCCCTGTAGAGGCCAAACAAACACTGCATTGTTAGCCGGTATCCTGTTCATGCAGTGAGGAGGGACGTTAACAGACTAACAGGACATGAACTGCACTCGGCAAAACATTTCAACACACTCTTAGTCCACCAGTGAAACATTGTCTTGTTCAGTTCAGACTTCTGAACCCACCTAAAAAACATACAAGTCCATGTGGATTATGTAAACGTGCTTATAGTAAGTAAAAGGGTGTCATTTTTTGGCAGGGCACTTAGCACAACATCAGTCTTCTGACCAAGGACAATAAGTGACACTTTACCTGCGCTCCCCTGGAGTACGACCTGAAAATGGTGCAGAACCTGCCTTGTCCCGAGGTGTCCCTAAAAGTAAACAGAGACAAGTCAAGACAAAATCGCAGAGCAAACAGACTGTAAATACCATGTCAGTTAAGCTTGACACATGAGCTCTGTTTCAAAACACAGTGAGCTGCTTTCATAGAGCATTAAGGCAACATTTCTGATGCGAAAGCTGTTCTAAAAGGTAGACAAAAAATGTTGCCTTTTTAGTTACCTTCTTTTGTCCACTATCAAATTCTTAGCATAGGCGGCAATAGCAGAATGCACTGTGACAAAATTCACCCAATATGGTAGATGAATGAGCAAATCACAATTAAAAATACTTATTTGTGTTCTATGCATTTCCTATGCTTTTTAGAGTATAGCATCTAACATGCTAACATCAAACTCAAGTCTATTTGTGTGGCACCCAGACTATGAAAAGCGTTCCAAATCGGTCACTTAAGAGGTTCTATTTCAGTTAGGATGCTCCCTTAAAAGGCAGCTACCTATGTATGCAGTAAATAGAAAGGCAGCGCAGCTCACTTCGTTTTGGAACAAAGCTATCAATATGAACCATTTAAGACGCTGTACTGAGTTTAGAGTTAACCAAAATACAAGATGACTCAGGCACTTGTGTTGGCGTCACAGCCTAGAAAAACGAGTTTTCCACTGTGGCACGTCCGCACCCAAATAACCTTTCCAGCTGCATACACTCTATCTGTGAGAACTTTCTCACACAGTTAAATGGGCCTTAATGAGCTGGAAAGTGTTAAATTATACCTGCATTAAAAAGTCAGAGTGGCAGTTGCCTTTTTGAAGTAGTGGGACTGAACCCACTTTTGAGAATGCTGTTTAGTGCTGCACTTCCACATTCACATCAAAGAGCTCATCAGATTTACCTGGGAGCTCTGAAAAGTGCGTTAGCAAAGATAGATGTAGGGTGAGATTAAAGCCCTGAGGAGAGACTCTATGAGAAGGAATATGCAGTAAGAAGCCCAATTACTATAAAGCATTACATTATATAGCCCAGCACATTACAGCACACCATGGAAATTTCCTCAAGGGTTTTGAGAATTGCTCCTCAGGCACTTACCACACTCTGTGTTAACGCTAATGAGCTTGTTGTTTGTCTTCATAATGTGTAATTCTGCTGTCTTACAATCCGGTGCCTTCCTGATTAGGAAACTTTTCCTACTCTCTGGGGAAGTGGCTAAATGCCTCTATGGATGTGTAACATTGATTTCTCAGACTCGTTCAGTTAATGGAACTATATCTTATTTATGATTTATGAGCTCTTGCAATCATGTATTTTGTGCGTGTGTGTAAAAAAATGTTTTAAATGTAAAAAGTTTGAAAACATTAAAATATATAATTACACACACTTTTTTAAGTAGTCTCTTATGCTCACCAAGGCTGCATTTATTTAATCAAAAATACAGTAAAAACTAGAGGTAAAACAATATTCAAACCGAACCAAAAAAAACGACTGAACGACTTCCAATTTTTTAAAGTCGACATTTATGTGATGAAAGTTAAGTCGAGGTCGACTAGTCGCTGATGACGTCATTAATGAACAAATAACCCTGAACCTTGAGCCGAGACACGAACACGGGTTTTCTTGTGCACAGGACAGCCATGGCATATGACACAGCGCTGCCCATTAGGCTATCGCCCCTACATAACAGCTTTGGTATCAGTTCTTTTGTCTTTGGTTCGTTATATTTCTCACAGATCTCTGCTCGTTCTGAATCAGATACAGATAAGTAGCACAATAAAGATTACATTTATATGAATGCATTAGTGAGAGAGCGATTGCGTGTGAATTAATTCTATCTGCCAGCGCCTCTCTATACTAATAGTGAAGCTGTGAGTTATAGTTACTAAAAAATGTGCTATAACTTTTCAGTTTCTAAGCTATTTTATTGATAAATCACAGAACACTGTTGACGACACATTTCTGTGTTACTGAATGATGTGCGTGATGTGCGAGCTATGTGTGTGTGTGTGTGTGTGTGTGTGTGTGTGTGTGTGTGTGTGTGTGTGCTATAATGCAGCACGCATTAGTAAACAGTGATTAACTTAGGTGTACAATAAACGTGCATTCTCCCAATCAATATTGTGCATCCAGATGGTATAATCAAACATGTCTTGTGGAGAGCTCTCTGAGTATGTATTTATTTGTCATTTTACTATGACTAGTCGACGTCAAGCTTAAAGTGTCATGGCAGAGCATTAAATTCGACTAGTCGGTTGGTCGACTAGTCGGTGTAACCCCTAATGTTTACACTATGAATACAGCGTTGTAGCCTAACCACCAATAATAGCAATAAGCTCCATATTTTGTTACTTTCAATAAAAAAAAAGTGTCATTTCAAATTCTGTCCATTTTATCATGAAATCTTTTTTTTTTTTAAATGCTGTTTTGAAGCTCATTAATGTGTTGTGACAGATCACTGTATAAGCGAGTGCAAGGGAACGCAATCACCTCTTCCTCTTTAATACTAGTTACAGAATCAAAATGAAGGAACATCTGAAGGTATGCATCTGAAGATACAGTACTACTTACTGAAACGCATCATATCTCTATATCGCTCAGTGTTTCAATGGCGGAAAGAGCTTGAGAACAATATGTTATATAGCACATTAACCTCAGGCAAGTCATTCAGAATCCACAGCTGGTTAGTTCTAGCCTGGTTAAAACCAGACCATTCTCCGTAGTAACTGAGTTATGGTCTGGCAAAGCTTCATGGACAAATCATTTCCAAAGGGGCGTCACCAACGGGTAGATCTAAAACCAATCAGAGCGATGAAGATGACGACGTACACAAAGCTGGTATATCAGACTTTTGCCTAATCCATTCGGTAAGACAGGGATAACATCTTTTTTAGATATGAAGGCTTCGAGTGTTGTTCTTTGCTCGGGTTTTAACAAAAAGGAAAAGTTGAAATCGCTTAAAACAGACGCGATAGCTGATTCGAACGAGTCATGTTCCAAGGCGGCATCCATCTTTGTAATGTACAAAATCTGCTTCACCGTCACTGCAGTGTCGTCATCGTGTAAAGCCCGCCCCAACGTTTCTGATTGGTGCAGCGATTTCGACGGATTAGAAATGGGTTTGAATGGGCTCTTTGCCTGACCACATGCAGAGCAAATCTAAATTTGCCAGAAGTTGTCAGGGTTTTCCCAGGCTAGGTTAGTTCACTAGAGAAATTAACTCTTTCGCTAAAAATATGCACTATATTAGCCTATATATCATTATATTCTACTCAACTTGTTCATGATGTCTTGATTATTTAATGTATGTAAATAAATCTATCATGAAAATGACAGCCACTGTGTAAATTATAATATTTCAACAACGAAATGGAGTAAAAACATAATTTAATAATTCGATTTAGAAGTTAATGCAAAAACTGCCTTAAGTGCAGTTTACATGTTTGTATACAATTTGTTATTTGAGTGTTGATTATTATATTATAAAAATAAATAAATAGCAACTGAATTTAGGCTAATAGTTTGGGGCTCTGTGGTTTAATATTATACTAAATTGCAAGGAATGGCTCCCTATATAGTTTACAGCATGAGCAGAGATCATTTTTTTCCTAAGAAACTTTTAATTTCAAATGAATTCATTTAAAGACAGATACATAATTTGTTCAGTAAACCACTGTTTAATAAAAAAAAAGCAATTTTATGTTCTCCCACCTGCTGTCACCATACCTTGACTTCAAATCCGAGGTACGTATCGAACTGTCAGTTTTGTGTGCTGTTACACCCTTACTAAAAACATTAATATTGTGAAATAATACAATTTAAAATAACTTTTTTCTATTTTAATACATGTCATTTATTCCTGTGATGATCATTACTTCAGTCTCATCTCTCTGTGCTTTTTATTTTCTGTGCAATGAGAAGAAAGGCCTGCTGTCAGTGGAATGAAGCCACACTGACTCTTAACTTAAAAGACTACATTTGCTTTTAGCAGGTGATACATCATTCTGTCATGAGGAGAACAAGAAGACAGAAAAGAGTTGCATTCCACTTACCAAAGCTCTAGTTTCACTCTTCGCCCGTCCAACAGGATCGTGGTGGTCTTGTAGTCGATTCCTGCAGAACAAGAGACAGAGAACACTTAGATAAGACCTCACCTGTGTATGCTTGTCTAATGAAAAGAAAACACTCTAGAGAGGATCACAAACTCGAAAAGCTTCAGCCGCCGAAGCGATTGCATTTGGTGCGCTACCTAATTTAATTCCCAGCCAATTCTTCCTTTCATTAGAAGGCACTAAAGCTGAGATGACCATCTTGACAGTGACTGTGCACATTCAGTGGAGAGCCTGACAGCTGCAACCAATCTGCTCTTACTTAATGCTATCATAGCTGAAATGTGACCAGGACGCTTCCCATAAGGCGATTATCTTGACTGCTTATCTACATTTATCATTCATAAAATGAAAATGTGAACGCAGTACGGGCTCCATTAACTGAATGGCAATATCTGCATTTTCGGTCGCTTCACAGCAGGTCAGCATTCAAACCTGTTTTGCATTTTCATAGACAGCTCTGTCTCTAACAAAGGCTCACTGCGTCTCAGGCCAATATTCACCATACCAAGAGCATTTGTCTCAGTGAATCATCTTTTTGTCTAAAATCAGATTATCTGTAATGCTGACAACACGAACATGGACTACTCCTGCCTGGAGTAGTCTGGGAGAGTTTATTTGTCATAATGAGAGTGGTTTTGGCCATTGCTTCCTTTGGAAAATCAGTTCTAGAAAGGAAATCAACTCTGTTTCTCTCTGATTAGAGGCAAAAACAAAGTCGCACCCTTTTGTAGTCTATTCCACTTTGATATCAGCTTTTTACTTCCTGCAAAGACAGACAAATTGGGGACACAGTCGAGTAGGGCTGCATGATGAGGAAGGGAAAAAACAAACTGCAATACTTCTGATAAAAATTATGATTATGTAAAATCCTATACTGCAGCTGCTATTACTACAAACTAATAATAATAATAAAAGTAAAATAAAATGACTATTATTACCACTAAATTAAAATAAAATAAGAAATATTACTGTTGTAATTATAATTTCTTTAAATCCAGTATTTAATAGAGATGCACCGATGGACCAGCCAGGGACTGGATTCGGACGATTTTCCACATGATTGGGCCAAATCCCGTTTTGTTGCCAGCAGCACAGGGAATACACACCCGCCTCCTCTCACTCACTCGTCTCATTCGCTCCAGTTTCGGCGCTCACACCTCTCATCTATATAAGTGGAGCACACAAGCAGCTTAGTCTTAAAGAGCTTGTGAGTCGCAATTACCAAACTGAGTGGTTTACTGCTATTTCATGTTAATCTATTTATAAAAATAAATAAAAAATTGTTTTGCTTTTTTACAATGAAGATTATCTAGTAGGTGTGTAACATCATGGATAGTGACAATATGTATGTGTTCACCCAAAAGGAAAGTGACTATGCGAGGAAAATTTTTATAAAGAGTTTTAGTGTCAGTACTACATTAAACTACTATACATAATGAAGAATATGTTTCCAGTAAAAAGTGGACTACATTGTTTTAAATATACCTAGTCAGTGACAGAGTGCAAGCATACTCAACTAAAATAAATGTATTTTCAGCTTCAGAAACATTAATATTTTATTTTGTGTCACCATCATCCTGTGCATTGGGTTACCAGAACCAAGTCCAAGCCTTTTCATTTCCACCCCAATGTCATACCAAATTTAGAATATTTTAGCAATTTAGCTAATTTACTATGTCTTGATGTATTGCAATAATATCATATTGTGAGTTCAGTATCGTGATATGTATCGAATCGTGACATGAGGGTATCGTTACACCCCTACTATCTAGTGCTATTTTACAATTGATTACTGTAATTTCTGTAGTATTTCTTACCTGAATAATAACCTGAAAAACGTAATGCTTTATTTTATTGCATTTATTTGTGCTGTTGTTTGCAATTTTAAAAAATAAAAACTGTCGCAAACAAGTTGCATTTTTGATTTTTATTAATCATGCGAGGGTGGGCGTCCATATTTGCAAGAATTTTTTTAAGATTCCTTCATAACGCGGCTTTGATGACTCTGTAGCAAATTTCAAGGAGAATGTCCTCTCGCTCAGCTAAACAGGCACCATAAAAGCTCAATGTCGACTGTTTCTGAGCCCATACATAGGCATGATGCGTCCATCCTCCATTATTAAACATCTACAAGAGAATGTAACAAGAGGGAAATTACTTGCACTTAAAAAGAACCACTGGGGCTGATTTACTGCTGCTCTTCATCCTGCAAAAGCTTTGCTTTTAAGCGGAGCAGCACATCAAGCCAAAGGCACATCGCACTTCCTTCCTCTAGCATCCCTCCTCCTTCGTTCTGGGTAATTGTATGGGCAGATGGCTCAACAACGCAGCCTGACAAGGGCAGTACGGTGTAATTATCATCTCAGGTTCCAGATTCGGGCCGCAGGCCAAGACTTCCCAGCCCCACTGAGGGCAGACAGCCTGGAGCAGCTAGCTTGAGGAAGAAATGAAAGATCCAGCAGGACTTTAGGACACCTGAGAGGAATCGAGTGGACAGTGACATGTACGGGCATGTTTAATTCAATTTAAACTTCCTATTATTAATGGATGGTGGAAAAGAACATTTCTTACAACTGGAGAATGTAGAAGTGTTACATTTTTTCATAGCAGGAGGCCTTTGCTTTCTGGGCATGTCTTTGTGTCTCAACGTTGTGCTTGCTCATAACATATTCCGTCTGAATTGCAATGTGCTACGCTGAGGAGCTAGAGCAGGGTGCGTCTGAGTTTGAGAGTAATTTCAAAGACTGCGAGCACATGAGAGTAATGAAACAAACATGCCTGAGGCTGAGAAAGGTAGAAAAGCTGGTTTCACCGAGACCCTGCATTCCGACAGTACCAACACAATATGACAGACTCTACGATGACTTCCATATCTGATCATCACTTTTAGAGGTCGACCGATTCATCAGTTTTGCCTATTAATCGGCACTCATAGCTGATTGGTGGAACAATCGGTTATCGGCAAAAATCCATACCGATAGTTTTTCTGGGTTGCGTCCGTTGCTGGAGCAGCTGAGAAGGGTGCGCTGCCGCTGTCATTACACAGTGCGAGAGCTCTGAGAAGGGTCTGCTGAAATTATATAGCACACGAGCGTCCTCTAGAGGCGAAATATAAACCATCACTGACGTTGTTTACATTGACACGTAAGGCTGCGTTGCACAGAGAGCGCTGACACATCAGATGTGCGTTTAAAACACATTCAGCGAAACAGTATCAATGCTAACATTAGCAGTACCTCAAGCAGTTAAAACAAATGTAACAACTAGTGATGTGAGAAAGCAAACTGTATCTTCATGCAGCCGACAGAAATATAAACAAATCAGAAACGCATTTGATTTCAACATATTTTGTTATTTTGATTAGATAATCGTCAAGTGTTATAAAAAAGCATGGCTGTTTGGATTTATATGAAATGGTAACACTTTGCAATAAAATTCCATTTGTAACATTAACTAAGGTTAATAAATGCTATTGTGTACATTTTTTAATCGAGTTTTAATTTTTATTTTGATCTTTTAAACTTTGTTAATGCACTATGAACTACACAGTCATCTAGTCAACAAAAATGAGTACAGGCCTATAATATATTCAGAATTTGAAGAAAAAAACTTTTCTTTTCATTGTTGACAAGTGGCCACTTACACGCTTCAATACATAGGCCCATCTGCATATAAATGCGGGATTCACTCTCGAAATTGAGATTTCAGTGACTGAAAGTGATAAATATTTATGTATCGAAATATATAATATAAATATATATAAATGTCAGGAGACACGATTTCTGGCTGCACATCAATATCCATGAATCACCGGATCTTTGGTAAGTTGTAAGGAACACTATATCGAGTCCAACCTTTAGTTTTCCTCTATTAAATCCAGCCATCCAGCAGCTCTTCTGCCACTCAGCCCCGGCTGAGGAGGAGTGTTCCGGCGGGAAAGTGACATTGATGCATACCCTTCTATATGAGCTTTCGTTAAATGCGCACACTCGTTAACAAGTAGTTTGATGGGTTTATTATTATTATTATTTTTTTTGTTATGGCTCATTCCCATGAGCTGGTGCACCACCAACAAGGGGTTTGCGCAGAAACTTTGGACATATATGATAGCCGCTACCATTCCTGTTTCTGCTGAGGGGACTCACTCCAGGGACTATTTCTCTTCTTTTTAGTTTTATATATAAAGTAAATGTATAATGGATGTAATTAGGCAAGGTGTTGATTGTGTTTGTTTTTTTATATATGGGTGGGTATATTGGATGTTTTCATATTTGTTCATTATATGGCCTTTTGCCTTAATTTGTGCTGGACAGTATAAATTCACTAGCTGTGTATACATGCAAGTTGTAGTTGTGTTCTCCAATAGAACTGGTCTTGTAGTCCCTAGACCTCTGTGTGCAGTAACCTATCTTTATAGTATTAATTACTTTTTTTTTCATTTTCCTTATTTGTACTTTGGTCTTCCTTAGTTGGGTTGCTATAGCTTTGCATTTTGTAACCCAATGCTTTGGAAATAATAAACCCATAAGTGTTTGCAGTAGCCTGCTACTAGTAGCCTCTTTTTCCCCTTCACTGGTCACATCTATCACACTGAGATCCTATCAAAACAGAACAGATAGAAAATTAGAAGTACTCACAGGAAAAAACACTATTATGGTTATATTGCTATCGCTGTGCTTGCCTGTGCCAAACCCATCAATCACTTGCAGGCCAACCAAGATGTCTGCATCTGCAACTTTAGACTCTAAATATTTACAGATGTCCACTCAAAGCCAGCGCAAAGACAAATCAATGAGAGTAAACACCACAGAACCAATTTATAAGAATGCAGAATGCAAATTCTAAAACCAGCAGCATAAGGCGGTTTCACACAGAACGCGGTTAGCCATTTCACTGCACTACTTTTCCTTTGTTTTTCTACACTAGAAGGACACGCATGACTGTTGCGCTTGTATCTTTTGCAGTGTCTCGCACATGACACTGCAATCTAAAAATGCAGCACTCAAGTTAAATGATTAATTAAATCTGAATTCTGCATGTCTCTATGAGAATGATTGTTGCAGATGCACGGTTACATTTACCACACACACACACGTGTTTTTCATTGCTGCCGTCTCATATGAGGACAGGATGCATGAACTTCATCTCCAGAGCCACACCAGTCACTTCACAAGCATTTTACCATGTAATTTGAGAAAACTATCATCATACTCATATCATAAACGCACAGATACTCAAAGGTCTTCATGGCAACCCATGGTCAAAATAAAGGTTTGGTGTAACATGAAGAAATTGTGAAAAATATATTACCGTTGTACAGTAGAATTTAGCTAGGCATACATCTCAATGTAATAAAATCAATAATAATAAACTATTAAAACTAATTTAAGGAATAATCAAAACATGTTTCCAATGTTTTAATTTTAAGAGTAAAGCTATGTTGTGCGGAGCATTGTTTGACAAAAAAAGTGTGTTTAATTTCATATGACTATTAATTTTCATATGACTAAGTCCAGAAAAATTCAAACATAATTTGGAAAAAAATACAATGGATTTCATAGGGCCCTAAGAAATCAAAAACTGATCATCTAGCTGACATATATCTAGAGCAAGTTAGAGTACAGTCCCCTTAAGGCAAACTGGGGTTAAGTGCCTTGCTCAAGGGCATCTCCCTTTATAGGGTTTGAGCCTATGACCTTCTGGTTACCAGCCCATATCATTAACACCAAAGCTACACCACCCACATGTCCTCCTACAAACATCTAAAAGTAGTTTTTAGGGCTGGACCAGAATATTCAAATATTCGTTTGATGGATCAGTATTCGATTTTCAATTTGATTTAAATATTCACACCTATTTGAATAATCACACCAAGCATATGTTTACACTATAAAATCTGGCACAATGGAATACAATACTTTTTACAATTATCTTATAGCCTAGCTGATTTTAATAGGATGTACAGTTGAATAGGAACCCCAACCTTGTTATATTTAATAAATATATTTGCTTCTTCTTATAGCCTAAATGCAACGGAGTATTATCTGTCTAGAGTGCACAACTGCATGAGCTTATATGGAAGAAGTGCATGCCTAAGCTTGCGTTTTGGGTTAAGCTGCGTTGGTTTGACATAGTGGAAAATAGAATATAAATTTTAAATGTATTAGCCTTTTTAACCGTTTAGGGATGTGACAGTGAGAAAATTTTCCCTCACCGTCACATTACAGTGCCTGTGCATGCACGGTGCGGACGTGAACGAACGACAGTGCGGCCGTGTGCATTTTACTTTCGGTTTAAAATTTGTGCCAATATGGGGGTGGGTTGCATTTTTTCAGAGGCGGGTTTTACATTTCCGCAATCATCCTGTCTGTTTGTCACCTCCCTCCGAAGCTTTAAATATTCGGCGTTGATTACTACCGAAGCTTCGAAGCTCAAAAAATGGTATTCGGACTGGCCCTAGTAGTTTTATATAATGATATGAAGTTGAAACCATAAAAGAAAGCTTTTCTCTGCTTTAATATTTCACATTGCTCACAGCTAATACCTCCACATACCCTATGTATAATTCATTAAAAAAGCCTTTCAACATTAAAAGCATCTGAGCATGTCTTAGGATTTCATCTCCCTCAGGGATATACAAGCCTGCAGCGTAAATCAGCAGCTCGTGGGGCCATCTGTGTTGATTTTGAATGACTGTGCAAGTCAACACTTTTGAAGCTGGACCACAATGTTGGAGCTTAGACACTTCAGAAAACAGCCATCACTGTGAGATCTCTCACACCCAGAAAACACACGGTTCCCTAATAGGTTCAACCAACAAAATAAACAGCAGGCCATATGTATGAAAAAGGATAGAACAACAGCAGCCCAGCTCACATGAGGCTCATTTGGATATGAAAGGCATCTGGTCTATCACCTCACCGGCTTCAGCCTAATGACAAAGCGTGGATGATCTCATTTGAGCCGATGGAGAGCCGTGAAATATTTTTTTCTTGCGTTTAAAACTGGTCTTGATGGTGTGGTGTGCTGTACTGACCTGTTCAATGAAAACAGACACTTTAAACCTCTTTGTCATGTTTCCTTGTGTTTTGTATCCTGAGGGAAATATCTGTGCTGGAACACTCACCAAAAACGTCTTGCACAATCTTGACTATAAATAAAAGAAATCGACCAATACTAATATAGATTCTTTTTGATAGTGTCTCAATTACACTATTTACACTATATATTGGTGGAATGAACCAATATTCACTCCACACTTTTTAAGTTAAACTGTTATGTAAAATGGCATCATTTGAGAGAATATCACCCCGAATGCTGTCGTTGGGTGCTATTCTCTCAAATGGTGCCATTTTACAAATAAATGCCATATTTGTGGATAATTATTCAACTCTTTATATAACAGTTATTCATTGTGCAAAATGTGCAGATTAGCCAGACATAGCCATAAAAAATCTGACTTGCAAGTATTAAGATAAAAAATAACTGCATAAATAACAAAATATTACTACCAATAATTATTATACTTCATTATTAATTAGTACAATTTTTATAAAACATTTTGCATGTTGTTTAATGATTATTATTAATAATGTGTAAATAAAACAATACATTTTAATTGTTTCTGCCGGTCATCAGGTAGTTATGGTCATAAAAAAAAATGGGTTAGGGTTAGGACTCATAACCAATTGGGTTGAACTCATAACCAATTATTACCCATATCCAGGCAGACCTTATTTTAATTCTTGTTTCATTCCTAATTTTAACACAATGACAACGAAATGATTATTATACAACAACAACACATCATTGGCATAATGAATATTTTATTCATATTGTTGTTGTTATTATTATTATGCAAAGTTGATCTGCGATCTAGAAGGTCACAAATTAATTTGTCGTCATTGTTTATGTCTAAAATGCTACGGTAAGTCTAAAACCTACACTTTTAAAAGTATAAAAAAGTGCCATTTATTTCTATTTCTGCTCCCAAAGAAGTTTAATAAATTGCAAAGTTTCGGCCACAAATGGTCTTTGTCATCGGAAAAAACAACAAGTATCAACAACTTCTATATCAACATGATGAACAATCACACATCACACTCATCTAATAAATGTATAATTTATCTGCTGACCACTGACCAATGAAACTGAAAAGAGTGAATACTGGTTAAAACTATTGTTCAAACCGATTATCAGAATTCCACTAAAAAACATGAAGTGTATGTTATACAACCACTGATCAGAAAATGTGCAGCTTTTATATAACAAATCTGATTGGGCAAATGTGAGCATTACACAATCCTCCAAGAGATAAACAGAATAATAAACTAGTATAAATCATGTTTTTCCGCCTCCTGTAAGTCACTGACACTGCAATATGGCATCCACAGAATGACTCACCATACACACAAAAATAATATTGACCAGGTTATTTGGTAAACCTATTAATACCACTATTATCTGAATGGCTCACTGTGAGTGACAGCCTTGATCTGAGATTATTCTGGCTGAAGGACATGTTACTCGAATTCTGAGTGAAGATGCGTGGGATGTGTTGACTAACTCACCGCTGCTGTAGGCATATGGAGACTCAGCAGATCCATCTTGAAGGCTGTCCAGGATCTCTCCTTTCCCCACATCGCTGTCTCCCACCAGGAGGAACTTGAGCAGGTAGTCGTAGCTCTTCACAGGGCTGCCCTGGGTGCCCATAATTGCTCACATCAGAGCCAGAGTGAGAGCAAGGGTTGGAGACAACTGTGTGTGTCTCTGTCTGATGCCAAAGATGGACCCTGACTCCTCCAGAGCTCTAGGAGTCTATGAGTCTCTTGTGTCAGGTCTATCTTTGAATGGGTGTGAGGCCAAATCAGCAGACAGACCAAATTAAACAATTTCCCACCCGTCCAGTCCAGATCCGGAAATGGAGTTTAAAGTGTACAGCCTTTAAAATGTCCAGCCGTATTCACTCGTCCAGTCTAAATATTGTAAAATAATATGAATCATCAGTGCATAAATACTTTATTGGCTGGCAAACTGAACAGCTAACTTAGGTTGTTTACATTTCTTCCAACAAGCTTAAATCATCGTTACTGAAACTGATACCGAAGTCTCAAAACCATTCACCAAAACATCTATTTTATCATGGCAAATTACTGCTATAACAGAAAACCAATGGAGCTATCAAGCTAATCATTAGTGCATTGTTAGCCTGCGCCTGCCAAGCTGTCAACATAAAGAAATAATCTCATCGCAATTTTGTCCAGTAACTTAATCACCAGCACGGTTATGAAAATATTAACAATACGAATGTATATTTGTTATCGTAAAACTAATTAAAATTCATTAAAGACGAGCCGTTGTCCAGATGGAGTAACACAACATCGGCTAACGCTACTAGCTTTGAGCCTAGCGCGTCAAAACAAGCGCACATCATTGACTTTATATCATAACGTAAATTAGGGAATAAATTTCTCACAGTCACAGTATATTCCTGTTGAAATTTGAAGTACAAACTTTAGCCTGACAAAAGAAAGAAGGATATCCACATTCGCGCTCCAGTTAGCTTGAGCAGCTGATGCTAGCGAGTCTGGCAGAAATCATGACTCCATTTCTGTTTTTCTCTGAATAACAAAGATTCATGCAAGTTCGCGATGCTCGTCTCTGGATCTCTGCGCGTTATCAGGCCCTTCTGGGGCGAGGCGTGGAAGGTGAGGGATTAAAAGGTAATCCGACCCGCTGGATATTATTGCTTGTGCTGTAAATGCCCTCGGATATCCAAATATGTCCCATGTTCTCTCACACAGGAGAGATCACACACTATCACGCTGAGCTTTCACCTCTGCGTACTACAGCGCTCTGACTGACTGTACCTCCCCCTACTACACACACACACACACACGCACACACACACAGATATAGATAGATAGATAGATAGATAGATAGATAGATAGATAGATAGATAGATAGATAGATAGATAGATAGATAGATAGATAGATAGATAGATAGATAGATAGATAGATAGATAGATAGATAGATAGATAGATAGATAGATAGATAGATGAATTCATTTGTTATCATAAAAAAAATATGGGAAATGCGGGAAATGTATATGTCCAAATATTTTTCTTTTATAGTTCTGTTTTAGGCTGAGGGACAGTTCAGTACTAATTCCAAATATGACTGAGGGTGTCTCAGTACCTAATATTCTGCATGCATAAATTGTAAATAATGACAGAATGTTCAATTTAGGTAGAATTATTATTTTAAATATACCTTTTGAAAAGCAAAATGGATTGTTTTACCTTCTGTTTCCAGTACCTACTTCTATTACAGGTTGCTGTGCTTTTGTGACAGATGCAGGAGGGTTAATGTGACAGGGACAAGCCAAAGGTCTCTGCACTTTCAGGGAATCATCAAAAGAACATAATCCCCCTCCCCCTGAATAGATTAAAATGCAAATTGCTGTATGAAGTCTTTGTGTCTGCCCATCGAGATTAGAGCTACATGAGGGTCTCAAGGGAGACAAGGGGACATCTGGACATCAAATTCTACACCAGCCATTAAAAACATAAACGCTTACCCCCCCAACATATACATAATGGCATTTGCTCTCCTAAAGTGAGATTTGAGAAAGCTGAATAGAATTCTATTAATTTCCTTTGTACATTTATATGTATAGACAGTTTCCAATACATTTTTATATACATAGGCAAATATTAATATTAGATTAATAAGATAATACTTTATTTATCTATCTATGACACAGAATAACCGGTGTCCAGAATATAATGCGAATATTCAATTTTTGTCTACCCATCTTTGTGTCAGATACACACAAAGTTATTATTCCCCCAACACAAACATGCAGGTGAATCCCCAGCTCATTTGTTTTTCATGTGTCACTGAATAGTCAGTTGCCACAGCAGTCATTGTTGTGTTGTGCTGTCAAGTCTAGTCTGAGCACATTCTTCACAGCCTGCTCTCCCAAACAAAAGATCCAGGACTAATTATACTAGCGTGTTTCTGAAAATGGGTAAACGTTGAATAGCAATTGTTTATCGTGCAAACATGACTCATATAAGAATGATTTAAGATGCACAAAGATACTGTAATGTATAAACTGATTAAATACATTTTATTGAGGTAAATTAAGGGTTTAAAATGAACATTACAAATGTATATTTTGATCATGATCATCTGAATTTATACAAATCACGTTTTATTAAATAATTTATATTAATAATAATAGCTACAAAACATTGATTTGGCAACACTGACATAAGTGGTTCATGGTTAAAATAATTAATACACAAATCTATATTTAAACTCAACACTGAGAGCCAGTTCGCAGATTAGACTCATTAAAACTTTAAACACATGAATTTGACCTCTCTATCTCAACAACAACTAAAAACTAAAGAGAAGTCAAAAGTTTTAATTCCAGTTCAAATGATCCTGGGGAAATTATGGTTGATATAGTGACTAGTTTTAACTTTTAAAAATTACAATTATTATTATTCTTTTTTTAAATGGCACATCTTCAATGTTATATAAAAGTAGTAGAAGAATAAATAAAGAATATGATCACAGTTTAAATCAAAGATTCTGGTCAGTGTCTGGAAAAGGAAAGATTATGATTTAAATTATCAATGTAGGATTATTTCCATTAAAAACCTTAAATCTTAAAAGTCAGCAAAATCTGACCAACACAGCACCTTCTCGCAGTGTGCACGTGTGTAGCTGCTGTCTTCTAAGGGGTCTTGCATGTTCCCCCTTAAGTTAGTCCGTCTTAGTAGTCTTCTGCTTCCAGGGGTAAATGAGTTCTCCTACAAACAGTTTCTTGCACAATGCGGCCCAGGAATCCTTAGGGTAACAGCTATAGGTGGCCGTCCGGTAACACTGCAGTACAGAGCTGCACTTTAATGGATTGATCTGATGATGGAGACAAGAAAAAGACAGTTTTCGATTATGTATGCTCATCTGGAACATGATTCATTATCAAACATCAGAGACAAGTAAAGCACATCCAGTGTTTGCACTGATTATGAATTACACAAAAACTGCACAGTAAGCCAAACAGAGCTAATTAAAACCCCAAAATCAACAGATAAAAGTAACCCAAACCTTAAGTGAGACCTAAGCATGAATAAACTACAGGATGACATGATGTTTAACCAATAACCAACCTACCTCCATCAACAGGTGAAGAGGAGTTCCTGGCTCCTGACAAAGCACCTTGAATTTAACTCCCTCTGGAATAAAAAGAGATTATTAAAGTACCTTTACTAATTGTTACACATAACTGGCAAGTACAGGGCCTAGAAGTACATCCATAATTTCATCTTTATCATCACATAAGAATAAGTTGAAAGTTATAAAAGTTTTCTTTTCTTCAGTGTGATACAGTATGGCTCACCTGCCAGTCTGTACGGTCTGCAGATACGCAGGCCGATGGCAAATAGGGGGAAGGAGTTGATTAAGTCGACACTGAGGTGAATCACTCCCTGAAACAACACCACTACCAACCGCAGCTAGAAACAGACAGAGAAGCAACTTACACGTTAACAACACCAACACCAACTCAATATTAGAGACGTTTTACATCTAAAATTGAATTTCAACCCCAGATATGGCTATATGTATTATGCATTAGTAGAGTATCAAGCACTATAGCAAAGCCCTGAACCAATACATTCGAGGAGACTTGTATTATCTACAAAACCAGTAGAAACCTGTTACGTACACTACTGTTGAAAAGTGTGGGCTCAGTAGATTTTTTTTTGGAAGAAATCCAAACAGTAACAGTGACAATAATGACTTACATTGTTACAAAAATTCAAATAAATGCTGTCACCAAAAAAAAAAAATTGCACTGAAAATTTACGTGGCGCAACGGTTTTCAACATTGATAATAATAATAATCAAAATAAACATTACTTGAGCATTAAATCATCATATTAGACTTATTTTTGAAGGATCATGTGACACTAAAGACTGGAGTAATGATGCTGAAAATTCATATTTGATCACAGGAATACATTACATTTTAAAATATAATTTTGATCAATTAATGCAGCCTTGGTGAGCATAAGAACACCAACCCAAACTTTTGAACGGTAGTATACAGGCAAAAAATATGATCAAAAGCTAGTCAGAGTTTAAAACTGAAAATAGCAGAGAACTGCATTAGATGCTCCAACTGGGCTGGAATAAGGATGAAGTTGAAACTCATGTCAGAGTGACTCACCAGGGTAAAGACTAGGTAATACAGGGCAGTGGTGGGAAGCAGGAACAGCAGAATGGTAAAGAGCAAAGTGCCAATGAACAACTGCAAATAAACAGAGCAGAGTCAGTCATGTTCTGGAAGGTTGTGTTGAATAGCTTGTACATGAATGAGGGATAAAGAAATTGAGCAAGAAGAGATGTACCTGGTCCAGGTCGTATGAGCACGAGTCAACCCTCTGCCTTAGTACATTCCATTTCTTTCCTCTGAAGAGCCGCCACAGGGAGGAGAGACCATATATCTTCAGACAGTACAGTCTGACAAGAAAGATAAGAAAGTACAATTCTCAACAAAGAAACTGTGCGTCAAGGGTAATATGAAAATAAAATCTTCAAGACTGTAAATATAGATGGCAAGTAACTGACCAGATAGATATGCGATATAACCTTAAAGGGACAGTACACCCAAAAATTCTGTCATGAATTACATCCCTCATGTCTTACTAAACCCTGTATAACTTTATTTTTTGAGCGGAACATAAAATTCACTTTTATTCCAACAATGTAAGGGAATGGCAATGTCGGTGTCAGCATTCCCTTTAAAGGAGTAGTTCACTTCAGAATTAAAATGTCCTCACCCCCACGTCATCCATGATGTTCATTTCTTTCTTTCTTCAGTTGAAAAGAAAATGAAAGTTTTTGAGGAAAACATTCCAGGATTTTTCTCCCTATAATGGACTTCAATGGGGTACAACGATTTGAAGGTCTTTCAGAAAATTGTAGTTTCAGTGCAGCTCCAAAGTGTTCGACATGATCCCAGGAGAGGAATCAGGGTCTTATCTAGCTAGTCTTTTCACATTCTCTTTGTAAAAACTTGATCGGTACTTTCGCCTACATTACACGTGACCTTTCCAACATGATGATTGTGGCGCAACGTAGATCGGAGCAAGAAGACCATTTGTGGTTAAAAAGTTTATACATTTTTATTTCTTTAAATAAAATGACACTTCGTTTCGCTAGATAAGACCCGGATTCCTGATGAACCCTTTGAAGCTGCATTGAAACTGCAATTTGGACCTTCAATCCGTTGTACTCCAGTGAAGTCCACTATATGGAGAAAAATCCTGGAATGTTTTCTTCAAAAACCTTAATTTCTTTTCGACTGAAGAATGAAAGACATGAACATCTTGGATGACATGGGGGTGAGTAAATTATCAGGAAATTTTTATTCTGAAGTGTACTACTCCTTAAAGTGGCCAAATGTAATTATAAAGGAATGAAAGGTTGACACTATCCTCTACTGGAAAACACTGGAAGTGCATGAACATGACAATAAGTTAGAAAACTACATACAGAACTACAGAATTGAACCTCACCTTGCCCCATACACATAAAAACAGTAGATGTGAAAAGTCAGAAGGGCCACAATGTCGGACAGTATGGAAAGAGCAAAGGTCAATCCCAAGCAGGCTGAGAGTCCAACGTACCACAGGATCCTTTCAATGAAAGGAGACATCAGGTGGATGTAACCTGCGGACACAATCACAAGACATACATGAGCTTCTTCAATAAGCTTTAACCACCATGAGAACGCCTCAATTGAGGATGTACTTACTGATCCACAGATGGATGTGGTAGAGAAAGAATCTCCCCAGCACCTGGTCAAGAGCTCTGTTCATCTTCAGTCCAGCAGGAGCTCCCATCAGCCATTCTAACAGCTCCTGGAGCTCTTTAGCCACACGCTGCAAGATAATAAAAGAAAAGAAATGGAAAGAGAATAATACTTTAATTCAGCAAGGATGTGTTCAATTGATCAAAAGTGACAGTAAAGTAATTTATAATATTAGAAAAGATTTCCATTTCAAATACATGCTGTTTGTCTCAACTCTCTTTGTCTCAATTCATCAGAGAACAAAAATATTAAGCAGCACAACCGTTTTCAACACTAACAAGAAAATCTTCATATTATAATGATTTCTGAAGAATCACGTGACACTGAAGACTGGAGTAATGTAGCTGAAAATACAGCTTAGTCATCACAGGAATAAGTTATATTTTAAAATAGTTATTTTACATTTTAGCAATATTTCACAATATTGTCGTTTTTACTTTATTTTCATTAAATAAATAGTAATGTGAGGATTCTTTCAAAAACATTAATATTAAATATCATATCCTTTTAACCTTTTTTTTTACTTAAATTTTTAATTAGATCCACAAATGTGATGTAATATGTGTCACTTACATCTGCCACAGGTACCAGAGTATCTGCTAATTTGCTGATACGATTCTCCCTATAAAGCCACGAGACAAGCAGCAAACCGAGTGCTATGTCCACAAGAAAGGACACAAAAATGTTTGCTTTTCTGTAAAGTGAAAAAAAGAGGGTGTGAGTATGTTTTATTGATTAATATAATAATAATAATAATAATAATGGTGCAACAAGATACATTGATCAATGACACAATGCTTATTTTTAAATGAATCTTTGAGCATAAATAAAACATGTAAATTTAAACTCTCCTGATGCCATAAATAAGAAATAAAAGCCTAATTACAAAAATAAATGAACTGTAGCGTTTTTTATTATTATTTTTTCTTACAGAACTTCTAAAAAAACATTTAACAAACATTCTTCAGGACAGCTCAATAAGACTCATAAGAAAATGTGACCTTTTTATGACAACGCAAGGTTAGTAAAGTGCCATGTGCTATGACTCCCTAAAATATACTATTCATGATTATTGTAAACAAATTACTTTTTATAATCAAAAACATTTTTAAAACCTGGGAATAATGATTAAGAGGTGTACACTCACATATGTTCAAGGAAACTTTTAACTTGATGGTTACAGAACAAAACATTTTAAAGTAATGAATAACCCTCATGTTGTCCCAATCACGCAAGATTTTTGTTCATCTTTGAAACACAAACTAATATATTTTAAATGAAATCTGAGAGATTTCTGTCCCTCCATTGACAGTAACGCAACTACCACTTTGTTTGACGCTTCAAAAAGTTCATAAGGATATTATAAAACTAATCCTATGAAAACTATGAATCAAGTGGTTTCGTCCAAATTTCCTGAAGAGACATGATCGCTTTATACAATGAACAGATTGAATTCAGGCTTTTATTCACATATAAACATTGGTCAGCGAACATAAAAGGAAGTTCTACCATATTTGCTTGAAGCGCGAGAACAATCATGCGTAACGTGAGAATGAACCTCATTGGTTCTCGCTTGAGCTTCTGTTTTATCATAACTGATGTGTGCGTTGATAAAAGTTTATATATGTATTAAGACCTAAATTTAATCAATTTATAATATAAGGCGATCGTGTCTCTTCAGAAAAAAGAGGTAGTTTGCTTGGACTGTCAATAGAGCGACAGTAAGCTCTCAGATTTCATTATAATAACTTCACTTGTGTTTCGAACTAAAGTCTTATATGTTTGGAATGACATGAGGGTACATAAATCACAGAATTTTCATTTTTTGGTGAATTTACCCCTTTAAACTACCATTTTAAAAGACTTTTATTTTTTTGCTCTTATATACCATTGACCCAAGTATCATACCTCATAAAATCCATGTGTGTAGCAGCTTTTTGGGGGGAAAAAACAGTCTTGAAATGAACTGCCCTGTACCCTGACTGAACACAGGTGGACAGCTTGCTCGAGATGAACAGCACCGGACGAAAATGTAAAACCCTGTAAAATACCAAATGATGTGACTGTTGATTTTCTCCATCAGCATTGACTAACATTACATGTTCAAGCTGAGACACATAAACTCACCTGAAGCTGCAAAACCAGTGCCACAGAGACAGCAACCATGTTAGGAAGACACAGACTGGAACAGATGCTTGTTTTAGAAGCTCTACAATTATACTAGCCTCTCTGCCTTCAGACTGCCAGTGGGTGAGTTTGAGAGGCCCGTCATCATATTTGTCCAGGAAAAAGAGAGGCTGACTTTGAGCCACTGTCTGGAAGACCAAACGCAACTCTGACGGCTCAATGTCAAACTTCTGGCTGACCTCCTGTAACGGGTGAAGCTGGGACAGCATAACCTTCCTCTGGTCATAATGAATGAAGATGATTTTATCTTCCTCACTGCAGTCATCACCATTCTTCTGCTCCAGCAGAAGTTTCCCATTGTTTTGGACCACTTGGCAGGTAAAGCCTATTTTGCCAATTTCACGGCTCAACTGCAGCCAACATTTCTGTGGAAAGATGGTACTTAGGTCTTTTAGGAAGCTGTCCATTCCTTCTTTACCTTCTTTGGGCATACTCCAGGAACCCAGGACAGTGAGGTCCACTTGAGACTGGCTCTGCATCTGACTCAAGTACTTCTTCACCTGACCCGGTATGAACGGGTAGTGAATGACGGCCAGTACCACAGCAGAATCGTGACCTGGGATCCAGTGCCCAATCAGCAGGCCGCTATCAGCAGTATTGCAGCACTGGGGGAAAAAGATCTTCAGCACCATGGTGGACGGCTATAAAGTCCAGCAAGAGCGAAAGATACAGTCCTGTTTAGGCAAAAGGCACAATTAAAAGACTGGAAGCAAGCCTATAATTTTAATATGCATACATCGTACTTATAATGATTAGTTTTGAGTTGTCTAGTCAAAAATAAACGTGTAGTTCGCTTAACAGCATCCACAGATCGAGCGAGGAGTGGACCGTTGTGCACTCGTGCCCTTCAAATGCATTGAACACTCGGGTCGTTTCTATGGAAACGAAAAGCTCCGGGCAAAACTGATATCGATTTAATTTGCGATTTGACCATGACCAAATGCAGGGACGTGCTGCTGTAATAAGTAGTAAAGTAGTCAAAAAGTTACCTTGTAGATTTTGAAGGTCGATGACTTCTGAGAAGTTGATTTTATTTTATTACTGACAACGAGCAAGTTAACTCTACTATGTGCGTTAACCAACGCTTGCATGCTCTCAAAGAAAATAAATGTTTACGGAAAATCATAGGAAAATAGTACCAGAGACAACAGTCCAGTCAAGACTCTTGATAAATTAAATGAATCCAGGTTTTCCATAGAAGTAAACCGACCATACAATACGTATTGTTGATAGTCCGTCATTAAAATTCCGCCGAGTGAACTGAATGGATATTTTTTAGTTCCTACCCAAATGGTTCAAGTAGCGTTTGACTTTACAATTGCAGGTTTCCAAAGAATCTCTGTTACTTAAATTCTCATGTTCTATGCAATGTATGATGAAATTAATAAAAATGTACTAATCAAATTTACATGTAGCATAATACATGTGTGTGTGTGTGTGTGTGTGTGTGTGTGTGTGTGTGTGTGTGTGTGTGTGTGTGTGTGTGTGTGTGTGTGTGTGTGTGTGTGTGTGTGTGTGTGTGTTTTACAGAGATAGTGAGCAAACTGTTATTATTAAAGATTGTTGTTTTGAAGGACATAATCGTTTATAGGAAACACATTTTAATGTGATCTTTCCCCCCTCTCAAAACCTAGGGGAACAATTGTATTTTTTGTTTATCTCAGTGATCTCAACTCATATAGCACATAATCTCCTTTATTTCATAGGGCTATTTAAACAGACAAACATGAGGAAAATTTTAACCCTGAAAACACATCTGTTTAACTACACATACCGATTGCCTACACACACCTATATTGCACTGTTATAATATTCTTCTTTTCTTCTCATTCGTTTTTAATACATTTTAAATAATTTTAATTTTTTTAACACACACGTTAAGATTATTTTAAGCACTTTAAATTGACATTATGAAATTAGTTATATAAATAAACATGTCTTGCCTTACCCATAAAAAGCATCTACTTACACGAACTGTCGACCGGTGAATGTGTCTGAATGGGAATCGTAAGGGAAACGTTAGCTATCTTAACATTCAAGACAATGGGGCCCGCTATAAAGACATCTTTTCTTTGCTGATAACAGCTTCACTCATGATAAGACTTGAATTTTAGGAGGGAACTGAAGCAAAACTGAACAAAAGCTAGGGGCAAAGGTTTTATTAAAAGTACACTGTGCAAATGTAAATCTAATTTAATTTAATTAAATTTTTGTTTAAGTAGCTACAGTTGTCATACAAAAACAGAACATTTCATTTTATATAGTACCATTTGCACCAATAGTACATTTCCTACTTAAGTTAATTTTTCATCTCTGACAAAATTCTGATATTATAGTAACCATATATATATATCTGTTATTTAACAGTTGAGATCGTTCATTAACAATGATCTAACCAGCAGAAGACGTGAGCCGTGGTTTAAATCCCAGTTGTGCAGACGGGGTGTGTTGTAACACTGCGTTACAATGAGCCCCTATTAGATCTACACTATTATATTCTATAGTTTTATGAATTCTATTGAGAAACCATGAGAAAAATGTAAATAAAGGCTGAGAGAATGTTCAGAAATTGATTATTATTAAGTTTTGAACTATGCTGTATAGCTGGTTTTTGCAGTGTGTTAGTTGTCAAACTTAAAAATGTGTTTATTTTTAATTATTAAAATATTTAATATATATATATTTAATTTTCATTATTTTATATGAAAAAGTTAATAAATGTATTTTATTTACAAAATATATTTTTTTTTCAATTAGATTTTAGGCTGTCATACTGTATGGTGATGGTACAATGTACGCCACCTCACCTTTCACTTCCGTTCTTTCAGGGTAAATAAAGAAAAAAGTATACACTGTACTAATGAAACAAAACCACATAATTGTACTAAACATTTGTGAAATTAATGTGGAAAAAAAAAATACTCTGAAACACAAGTGAATTTACACAAACTGAGAATCTGACAAAAGTCAAAAAGGGTTAGGTTGGGGCTCTCCGCTGGTTCCCACAAGATGTCGCTAGAGTTTCATTAATATTTTCCAGAATATCAAAGAATGATGGCATGAATGTATGAAATATATCCAGTTTGAAAATTCAGAATGTTGAACTGGATTTTAAATCGGAATAACAGTAAGAGTTTACTGGACTTCAATCCAGACACAAATGTTTGGAGACAAAACATAACTTGGCTAATTACATCATTAATAATTGTATAGCTACCTGAATATGTCTCAACCGTTTAGAAATTCTTATATACATGAAATTCATACACTGTCAAAACAAATACCATTAGGCAGTAAAGCGTTTTTTAAAGGGACAGTCCAAGGTCATAACTTACTCACCCTTAGCTATGTTCTTCTGAACCGGTAGTCCTGTAGCCAGGTATGCATTTATTTCTTCTACAGAAAAAAAAAAAAAAAAGATTGTCTGCCTCCTGATTCTGCACAGTACACCTGTGACCTATTTACACGCATATTTGTTAGTGAACAGCACTTACAGTAAAGATGGTGTTTTCATGTAAAGATCTGTAGGCCTTATGCATATGGCGCCAGACACGCCATAAGCATTTTATCGCAAGGGATTGACCATTAAGCATTTACATTACAAGGAAGAGTTTATTATTATTATAATTATTATTATTATTATTATTATTATTATTATTATTATTATTATTATTTAGACAGTCTATTAGCTTTGGGCCATAAACAAACACCGAAGCTTTAAGTAGCTGCCCTGTTTTTAATGAGGTCCAAACAAAATCAATCAAATATGAAAGCACGTGTGCAAAAGAAGGAAGAAGGAGCAGAGCGTTTCTAAACATTGGCTACTCTTCAAGGAAAACACACGAGGCGCTTTGCAAGTGGTTTTGATCACGTGACTTAAGAAAAGTTCAAAATGAAAGTGACCATGTTTATTTCTTTATCTGATGTCTGAATTACGACAGCATTGATTTTGTGATAATGTACTTTCCGAGACAGTATGACAGATTTCTTAAGTGGCCTACGAGATAAAGATGTGAAAGTGAATTTCAGAATATATATATATATATATATATATATATATATATATATATATATATATATATATATATATATATATATATATATATATATATATATATATATATATATATATATATATATATATATATATATATATATATATAGGCCTATTGTGCAATGATCGCCTTTAACCTGTTCCCTGGTTTCCATTTATAGCACAACTTCCGTGATTTCAATGGAGAAACAGCGCCATCTATAGGACATTATGCGAGGAAGCACTACAGCTTTCACTTTCATTTTCCCGTAAAGCACTGGAATATGCTGCAAGATGAAACAGAGCAGACAGAAATATCTTAACAGCAAACACTGCTTTACAACCATAAAGGAACTAGGCAAGTATCATTTTCATCTATCTAACTATGTAAACGGATTGTATGATGCAATCATTTCGGAGATTTCTCCCGCAATGTGAATTTGATCTGTAAAAGAGAAGTGATTTAGTCGCATATTATTAATCAGCATGATACAAAGCGTGTGTCTTCGTGAATGAAACGGATATGCGCAAATATGCAATTGATTTCTGGGGGCCTGATTCCTCAACACAGTCCTCAGACAGTTTGTAGGCCCTACTTAAGGAGTTATGCATTTGTGCATTATGAATAAAAATATAGGCCCACTACATCCTGTCAATATCAGAAGAAAAATCTGAAGATGGCATAAACTCAGAAAGATGATTGATGATGATGCTATTTTACCAAAATGTAATTGAATAAAAAAATGCCTAACACGTGCAAGCAGTTCCTCCATCCGATTGGGAGGTTTGTTTCAGGGAAAAGCTCTGGTGATTCGCTGGATGTTTAGATTCCTCTTTGTTTTTCCTTGTATCTGGAAGTGCAAGTAGCTACGTTATTGTCCACTAGTGGCCCTCCTACAGTAAATATGTGTCTTTCTGAGAAATAAAAGAGAAACGAAAGTACAACCAGTAATTCTACTCCAAAGCAAACAAATCTTTGTAAAGAAAATACACCCTCAAATTTGCATGACTGGAATTTCAGTTTCACAATGATATCATTCAAACGAATCATAGTCAGGACACTTCATTTGAATAAATGACCAAGTATTTAGCAAGTATTTTGTTGTAAGCTAAGCTGATGTCATTCTTCTTGTTAAATGGACTCTCAAGTCACATGTTAGTGTCTTTTACTGAGCCCTATGACTGTAAGCACATGCAGACATTGATGAATCTGATGTGCATTTTTGCTATTCATCATAATCTGGAGACAAATGCAATGATGTTTAAAAAGCAGAAGTTTTCCTGTGCATTTGTGCAGTGTTTACCATATTTGAGTGTCCATATGCATGCCATGCAACATCTCTATTTGTAAGAAATGAAACTTATGGAAAAATGTTTGCCCATGGTCCGCAGCTGTGGATTTACGGGCCGCAAGTGAGTTTCATTTATGGCTCAATGCTTTACAGAGCTAACCCACTTTGGGATCCCGACTGATCTGTCAACTGACACAGTGTCACATTACCAGGACAAATGCAGACATGCATAATCCACAACAAAATATTATTTGTTTATTTGTTTATTACTGTGCTATGCACAGTATGACAACAAGCATGTTCAAATATCCATATATGCATGAACAGCTATGACTATTTCATCAAAAAAAAAATTTACTTTAAAAAATATTCTTAAAGTGATAGTTCACCCAAAATTACCCTTTAATTTCCTCAAGCCATCCTAGGTGTATATGACATTCTTCCTTCAGATGAATACACTCAGATTTATATTAAAATTAAAATGTCCTGGCTGATATAAGCATTATAATGGCAGTGAATTGGTTCATTTAAAATTTGGGGTGAACCATCCCTTTAAGGCTATTGTTTATACACCTTTTTTTTCAAAATTATATTTTATAGATTATATTCATAGTCAAAGGATTTATAATATTGTAAGCGACCCAGTCAGAGGGAATCAGACCTATTAGAATATTCATGTGACCCTTCATTTTAAGGTTGAGCATAAGTATATTTAATTCAGATCAGATATAATTTTCTTGTTCTTTAGTATTCACTCAATATTCACCAATATTATAGATCTGCCTGCATTGACACCATTGAATGAGAACTGAACTGAGCTAGATGATATCATCACTGATTTCTCCAGAACTGCTGTATACATAAATTAACTAAATTAATATCTGATGTGTTTTTTTTTTTTACAACGGAAATGAATCAACACTGACACACTTTGTTGCATTATTTTCACTGTAAAGCTGCTTTGAAACAATCTGTATTGTAAAAAGCCCTGTATAAATAAAGGTGACTTGACTTCTTTGAAAGTGTGGTATAAATGGAAAGGTTTTTTTTTTTTTTGGAAATGCATAAAAGTTTAAAAGAGAAGTGAAAGAATACATATCGCTTTAGGTAGGAGGGGCTAAATCCTGAATTGATTTCACAGAAAAAAACCTGAAAGTGAAGATAGAATTCCGGGAAATGGGCGGAGCTGTTCGCTCTATAGGCTATGTATGGTTTCAAAAGCGCCTGTCAGTTCAGTCTGATATTAGAGTTTCTGTCGTGCGCTGAGCTAATCTCTATCGAGACATAACGGTGGAATTAATCAATGGGAGTTCAAAAAACACTGATTTTGGAAGCGGCGACGAAAGTTTGTCAAAGGCAAAGTTGTACTGACTACCCCTGGAGTTCATACTTGCTAAAACGGTAAGATTTAGTCGGAACAAACTATACTGTTAAGAACGGTTTTAACGGTCTGTTTTTCATTTAAATGTTTAAAAAGCGCAATTAAAAATGAACTGCTTGTTGTATGTCATAATGTAACGCTTACAATAGCGATACACTTAAAAATATATATATAAGTTATAATGTAGCAATGCTAAAATATAGGCTACTCAAAATAAACTTATATTAAATATAAAATGTATACAATAAACTCACTTAACGTTTAACTGTAATGAAGTCAAAAGGATTTGTGATTTTACAAACAAATCCAGCTGTACATCAGTGAATCCCTATTAGGTCACACTTTCTGTTGCCATGAAACAAGCAAGTTTATTGTAGTAGCCTATGTGATGTTCAGCAAGGGATCACTGATTGACCTTGTTCTTCACTTGCTCTTCAACAGACAGACGAGTCTCATCTAGATGACCTTCCTGTGGTACGGTATGGAAGACCACACCGGTTGGTCTTTCCTGTAGGATGGTGGCGCACAGTACAGTGGAAGGGAATCAAGGCACAGAAGAACCCCAAGTGAGCACAGAAGCCTCCCCAGAGTTCTCCCAATCCCAAAGGTCAAAGTCCAGCCAGCTGGCAGCTGTTTTCCAGACCCATTTCAGGCCCTTTAACTATGCGAGAGACTTCAAGATCATCGCAAAGACCACCTCAAAGCTAGAGGAGAGTGGCTTCTATTGGGGTCCCATGACTGTGGAGGAGGCACATCAGAAGCTGAAGAAAGAGCCAGTCGGAACTTTCCTTATCCGGGACAGTCGTCAGAGTGATGTGTTTTTTACACTGAGTTACAAAGGATCGAACGGTCCCGTGAGCGTCCGGATTAACTTCAAGAATTCCAAATTCAGTCTGACCGGAAGCAAGGAATCTTTTGACTGTCTTTTCAAACTGCTGGAACACTACATCAGTTCCCCGAAGAAGGGTCTCGTCAGGCCCTACAGGAAAGAACCAGTGCAGTCCCTGCAGCAGCTGTGCCGCAGACGGATTATTGAAACATGCGACGGAAAAGACATCGACCGCATTCCTGTGCACCCAATCCTCAAAGACTTCCTCCATGCCTTCCCTCATCCGCTATGAAGACGAGACTCGTTGCATTAAAGAGCTGCTGGAATATTCTGGAGATACTTGATGGACTCCTCCTCGTGGTCCTGCTCCGTTTTAGGACGCAGGAAACGCACTGTAGCAAATTTTGGAATATCAGTCTTGAACACTGCACATTGAAAGTTTACATTTTCTGTGAATGTTTACACTATACAGGAATATTGTTTTCCTTTTATCACATTTCTGCTATGCAGAAAGAAATATTTCAAGATAATTTTTATAAAAAGAATAAATATATTTGTAAACAATTTAAAACATCTCAATTTTTACTTTATTTGTTGGGGGATTCATACACTCTGAGGCCTGAATGGAATTGCTTGAATACAGGTTATTATTATAAACACAAAAATAATAATAATTGACATTCATTAAAAAAGCATATCTACTTAACCATTTTAAACTATTACATTTCAATGGAAGGCTTAGTGAACATTGATTGATGACTAAAAATGAGTTAAAATAAATGATTTAGAAAAACAAATGAATAAGATGTTAAAACAACATTAGTTATTATTAATTTATATATTTTTAGAATTAAACTACATAGGTGTGAACTTTTAAGTTTCCCACATACAGGTCGAGCCTCACCCTTGCCTAACAAGATTTAAGATTCCTATCTTGACTTAATCCATGGCCTTTTTCTCCGAATAACACGTGCCATGTTTAAACTATGGCATATTTTACTAGATTACAGGCTTAGCGTACCTGGATTCCTGAAATGACATGAAGAAGAGGACTTATAGGGAGTTTAGGCCTGACATTCTGTACTGAACCAGGCTGATTAATCTAGGTAGTAGCGTGGTTGAAAGGCGGAGCTGTGGTGACCGTAAACTGCTTATGGCTCAGACAGACATTTACAAGAAATGAAGTGGGTTGTGAGGACTGATGGAGTGTGATGGGGCGGGGCCTGTGTTCTCTAAAGACGCCAGTACACGGTATCAATACAACTTTGCGACACATCTGACAGGCTTACACAGAAAAGTGACTAAGAACAAAACAATACTCTGCATCAGGGGTTCACGTAAACTTCAGAGATCACTGCTTGGAATTCCTATCGAGGCTGAAGGAAGTGATCTGTACTGCACAGTCATCAGATAAGACATGACGAGAGGTTTATTTTGTGCCAGACCTCTTTCTGAGTGATCTTGCTTAGTAGAACAATGGAAGTGAGCCTCTTTCGGACTAAACATAGTTGGGACTCAAATCAATCATTAGCAAAAACAGCGGATGAAAACAGGTCAAAGGTCAGAAGTTTTATTACAAGGAAGCTTATCTTTGAGAAGAAATCTTTCCTGATTCTAATGAAATCATGATATACTATGGAAGTGAGGGGGAAATCATTTTGTGTGCCCAATTGGCTACTTTATCGAGGGATTTCCCTCGGATTACCAATTCACTTTGTACATTTATTTCACAGGCCAATTTGTCAAAAATAGGAAACTACCTACTTTTATAGCAAATTGAATGCAGAAGCCTCGTTTGATAAGGCTTGGGTTGCTGAGGTTGATTTCAGTGGTGCGGTACAGGGTTAATCAGTCTGTCTTCACTCGCTCATCTGTAGTGATTAATACACTTGAAAGCGCATAGTCGCTTCCAGGAAAGGAGTCAGTTGTGTTTCCCTGAAGAGCCCCTAATCTCCACTGCATCTGGCCTCAACTTACACAAACATACATACACACACACACACACACATACACATACACTCCAGATTGGTGTATTTCCTTTTAGCACCACAACGCTCCCCTCGAAAACGCAGAGACTGACACACACACCAGCTTGTGTGGGTAATCTTTACATAGAAACGGCCGTGGTTTGAGCTTTTGAACGCACATGAACGGAGAACACATGAACCTCAACTGATAAACGGCAAAAAGTTTTTCTTAGAGGACACATCATTTGGAACTTTTAATGAACAAAATCAAATTTGAAGCAAATAATAGCCTAGATTTTTGAAAGTAAAATACAAAAGTTTATATTTTATATTTTAACAAAATAGAAACTATCTGGTGTAAAATGAAAAGGCAAGTGGCTTATCTGCAGTGCACTACATCAAAACCTAATCATCGACTAGATACTGAAGATGTTGCTCTGGAAACTCATTAAACAAGATCAAACAGTAATTTTTTAAAATCTATTTATGGTTATGATGCTGAAGACCCCTGGGAGTGGTTTTGGTAAATTGACAATGTTTCAGACCACAAAACTAAATTCCAGGAAGGCAAGTGATATGGCTACCCACATAATGGTTACTATGACAACACTCTTCTCTTGCCATCCCACATCAAGGTAGAAGGTCCCCATGACCTCCACTGAGAATATGTGGGCAGGACTTCCAATTCATTGATTCACAAAGATACATTTGTTTCACACTGACTGAACACATAGACCACCTTTGTGTAATCCTCTCACCCCCTTTTCCATACACAAACAGGTGGGTTTTAAATCAACGGATGAGTATCTGTACAAAAAAAAAAAAGGATTAGAAAATGACAATGATTTACTTACCCTCAAGACATCCTAAGTATATATGAGTTTCTGCATTCTGATAAACACAATCAGAGTTATATTAATAAATATCCTGTTGTTTCAAAACTTTATAATGGCATTAAGCAGGGCCCATGAGTTTGAAGCTCAAAAGGTGCATCCATCAGAAACATACTCCACGGCCCCGGGGGTTAATAAAGGCCTTCTGAAGCAAATCTACAGAGTTTTGGAATAAAATATACATAAACATTATAAAAGTAAAATATCTAGCTTCTGCCTTTTGTATTCAACTTATGAAGAAAATGTAACTCCTCTCGGCGTTCAAAACACTTATGGATATGTGCGACGTTATACTTCGCTCCAGGTACACTTTTTTGTTGAATATGGAAGGCAATCTGGTGGAAGCCAGATATTTTACTTTATAAAGTTTTAAATATGGATATTTTTCTTCCACAAACGCATTGCTTCGCTTCAGAAATCAACTTTCCCTGAGCTTTTGATAAGGTCATGGTAATATAAGAATATCCTGTAAGTTTCAGAGCTGAAAACGTCCTTGTTAGTCAAAGAAAAGCTTTTATTGACAGCTGGCTCAGCAAATGATCGATCTGCGAATGTTCTTACCTGTGACGTGAAACGCCGCCTTAACAGAAGAAGACGAACGCCTGACATGTTATAGATAAATAACATAGGCCTACGTGGAGCTAAACCAGATCAAACTTCCAAGCAATAAACATGCCCCCTTCAGATTCCAATATTAGCAATGCATGGTTGAGCTTAATTTTTTAATATAGATCCAGGTCAAATGGGTAAGACATTGTGTGTTTGTTCACTTCATTTCACTGTGGAATCATCTGTAAACAAGACACCAGAGACTGGATTTGCAGACAGAATGATACAAAAAAAACTATGCTGTATGTTTGAAGGAAAGAATAATTGCCATTTTTCCACGTTTTTAAAACAATTCCCTTATGTTCTCACGTGGAGTTTTGCTTATTATGCAAAACTGTTATCCAATCATGACAGTGGGCATTTACTTCCAAGTCTTCAATGTGACACGCCCATAAAAAACGAGCGTTTCAAAAGCTAGGCTCAAAACCAGGATAGAAAATAGCCTATTACTTATTAATTATGATGTTTTTGAAAGTAAAAACCACACAAACGTCATGAGCTGACCTTAGACAACAGTATAAAAAAAAGAAAAAAAAAAAAGAAGCCAGTTCTTGAAACCTTTAACACCCCGGAGCTGTAGGCTACGTGTGAAGTACGTTTATGATGGGTGGATACACCTTTTTGAGCTTCAAACTTGTGAGCCAGCTGTTCACTGCCATTATAAAGCTTGGAATCTTGGATATTTATTAATATGATTACAATTGTGTTCATCTGAATGAAGAAAGTTATACACACCTAGAATGTCTTGAGGGTACGTACATATTTTAAATTTAACTAATCCTTTAAAGGGTTTAGCCGAAGAAAGAAATTCCTACAGGTTTTTGCAGCTAATTGTCAAATTGATTTGAGTGTTTTCCCTTCCACATTTAAATTAAGTAGGTGGAAAAAACCCCGCAAGTACACTACTCTAAACAACAATTCAAATTCTAACGGCTTTGCAATGTAACACCCTCAACGATCTTGCCATCTCATCTATTTACAGTGAAATATAGGTTGCTGTATTGTGGCAAATCATATGGCTGCTCTCAGGCAAATGCTGTGTATTGCAAACCACAAGTTAGTGAGTGTGTGTTCTTTAGAAATAACACCCCTGTGGGGCTGCCTTCAGTAGAAGACATGAGACACTATCAGCACAAGCTCCTGGAACGAGACCTCTAGAGAACTCTCCAATAAGACTCATCAGTCTCATGAGACCGCCTGCACGCATTCATTTATAGTGCTCTTAATAAGTTTCAATTCAACATGTTTCTCAGACCAGAGGAACCGCACTGAAGGCGAAGGACACGCTTATTCATTCAAAGGATGCTTTTATGAAAAACCAAGATATTCGAGCTGACCACTGCAGCCTAATTTTTCACAGAAATGCTTATCGATAGGGAACTGAAAGCGGTTCACTGCATATTACTGCATGACATTCATTTTCAGCGCTGATGAACAGAAGTGGGACTATTGAATTACGTAGTTTGTTCACTAATTATAAACATCTCTGCTTTAAAAAAAAAACTCGTTGAAATGTAGGATGTGAGAGCAGGGGTCAATTTAATGCTAAGTCTCTGGGGAAAAAATTAAACATAAATTATAGTTTTCTCAGTATTGCACAGATCCATCACTGGTTTCCGGACAAACAATGAAATCCCCCTCCATATTCTGGGAGTGTTTAGTACGATTGCATGGAAAATGGACAAATATCATCCTAATAAGCAGCCCACTTTACACAGTAAGAAAGAAAATAACCTAACATTTTATTTCCATATTGGCAATTTCCCCTCCCACAGGAATGTGGATTTCACTTAATGTCATCACAGTAATTAAATACGCAAGCTTAGTTCCAAAATTTTTATACGTGTTTATATTCGTTATTTTGAACTCAGGGTTTTAACCCAAATCACAAGAACTGGACTCCAGCCAGAGTTCCCCAGAGTTCTCAAGAGACCAAAGCACAGAGAAGCCCACCTATTCTAGGAAAAAATGACTATCTGGAACTTAACAGGCTTGTTGATATTTCACCAGAACAGGACATTTGCAAATATAGAAACAGTGTTACTGATAGGGGACAGATTTTATGGCAGATTAATGTTTAATGAAATGCCGCTTCAACATGGCATTCATAAAAAAGGTAAGACAACCAAAATGTACATCAGAATAATTTATTGCATGACTTGGTAATTAATTAACATTAGATCAAAACAAATCTTTACACTGTGTACAAACTATGATGCCCTCTGCGCTCACTTTTCTACAATTAATGTAACCTCAAAATACTGATATATGCAGAATTAATTGTATTGCTTTAAAGGTAATATTTTACAAACTCTGTTGATAAAGCTTAAATCTGAGTGCGTTTCTTTAGAGAGTTACCACACATTTGCATCTGTGCCACACCGCAAGAGCGTGCGGATCCCTTCTATGTGCTGCTGTCTATGAACCAAAAACTCATTTTCCATTTCAGTCCATTAGTGATGATAATCCAACTACTTGAATCTGTAAGTGAAATAAATGAGCCTTGAATTAGTTATCGCACACTGAAATAAAACAAAACCACAAATACATCACACCCAGCTTTGATTAAGTGTGTCCAGCACAAGCTCTTTATGACCTCTACAATATGAAGTGTTAAAGAACATTAAAACACACCTTTAAAAAAAAAAAAAAAAAATGGAATTTTCGCCTTAGCCTTGAAGTAAAAGAAAACTGGCATAATCATCTAGTGTCGGCAGATTGCAGAATCTTCCAGAAAGCAAGCAAACACATGAAGGTACGGCAGTGACATAAACGCTCAATAATGAAAGTCGATTACAACAGGTTCATTCACCTGATGGAGAAAAAAACTCACTTTAGAATGTATCTGACATAAGGTGAGTCAGCAAAAGGCTTTGTGGAGCATGAGTGGAAGGTTGGAGGAACCTACTTTGCAGCCAAAACTGAGCAAAAGTTCATGGGTTGAATGATCTCAAATGCACTCATGAATTAAAACCGGTCACTTTAAGCACACACTGTATCTGTTCCTTACAATCTCCAAAAAATGACACAAAAGGGCTTTTTTAAAAACCCACCGCTGAAGTGCAAATGAATGTTCAACCAAAATTAAATATACCTTCAGAAAAGAGCACCGCTGGATAGACCCAGAAGTCTTTGTACATTCCTCAGTGTTAAGACTGATAAAATCAAGGCATTCCCCCTGAACCCACTCAGATTCATATTTAGATGAACACCCTCTTTTCTCCGTCTGCTCAGCATCAAAAAACCATACGCGCACACACTCTAACAGTCGCACACAATCACAAAACAGTCACACATGCTGAGAAAAAGCTGGAACACTTCAGCACCAGAGCAGAAAGAATAACACACGACAGAAAAAAACACTGTGCTTTAAGCAGCACTCGTGATGAACAATAATGCCATTGTTCTGAGAGTGCTGTTTTCCTCTGAAATGCATCATGGTCTTGCTGTAAAGAGAAGTATTGTTAACCGCTGTGTTGACACAGTCGGCAACTGCACGGATACTATTGAGGACCTGAATCACTAAAGCTGAAAGCATGGTGCAATGCATTTCTTGCTTTAGTAACCTGGTCCTAATTTCTTTATTACATTTTAGTAACACTAGACATATCAGTCTATTGCGGTCTCCTCCTCCAGGTCTGGGTTGTCCTCTTGGTCGGCCGTGACGCCTGCAGAGTCTGTTTCGGGCTGAGTCATAGGTTCCTCCCTCTGAACCGGTGTCAAATCCTCAGTTTCTTCACTAAGCAATGGCCCAGAATCAGAAGATGCCTCATCTTCCTCTGGTATGACTGGAATATCCTTCCTGTTGTCGTGAGACTGTGCGTCTGCTGCTTCCGTGCGGTCATCTTCTGTTCGGCCAGCAACAATCATCTCATCCCCGTCTGCAGACGCGTCATCCTGGACAGAGGACTGGGTGCTGAAGGAGCACAGACGAGGCGGGTCGGTGGGGGGCAGCAGGGTCAAGGAGTCCACGCTCAGTGTTTCGGCGTCATTGTTAGACAGGAGGGAGATGGTGGGTTGCGGTGCTGGGGTGAGGCTAGGTGCCAGGGAAAGTCCTGAAACAGGGAGAAAAGGGCCGGTTAATCCGGTACATACTCCCTATTTATGGAGGAGGGGGTTGTTACACACATGCAGAAACAGCTATTCATACTGAAAAGGCAAACAAGTCAAAGCGAGTAATGCACACAGTGAGGAGGAGGAGAATATTAGCTTTGTTGGGTTTTTTGCAATGATTGTCTATGTGTGTGCTGTGATAGATAAATGTGTGAGATACGAGATACGTTATACGTTTTGCAGAGATGTTTGACAGACAGGCTGGACTGATAGATGGCTAGATACATTGATAGGCAGGTAGCCAGGTAGATGGACACATAGATCTGACAAGTAGATAGGTCAGATAATATATAGATGGCTAGATAGACAGAAGGACAAATACTTAGGCAGGTAGATAGATGACTAGAACAGATAGAACAGATGACTAGACTAGACAGATAGACAGATAGATAGACAGATAGACAGATAGACAGATAGACAGACAGACAGACAGACAGACAGACAGACAGATAGATAGATAGATAGATAGATAGATAGATAGATAGATAGATAGATAGATAGATAGATAGATAGATAGATAGATAGATAGATAGATAGATAGATAGATAGATAGATAGATAGATAGATAGATAGATAGATAGATAGATAGATAGATAGAGCTTTCTACGTTTGTTAATACTATGCACTTCGAAAGAGAAGTTTTAGTTTCTAAAATGATGCTTGTATTTATAAATACTTGTTTTTAAATACAGAAATTTCAAAATAAATTGAACTATACTTTTATAAATTGTGTTTTTTAAAATTCTGGTTTATCAAGTAATCTCAGTTTCCTCTTTGTGGGGACTCTTCATAGACGTAATGGTTTTTATACTGTACAAACTGTATATTTTCTCCCCTTACACTAACCCGAGCCCTAAACCTACCCATCACACAACACCTCCTGCATAAAAAAAAACTCATTCTGTATGATTTATAAGCTTGTTTCCTGAATTTAGGTCCCCACAGTGACACGAGTCCCCATGAGGCAGTGTGCATTCAGGTTGAAGTCTCCACAGGGAGAGAAAAACATGAACACACACACATGAACACAAGCACGCACAGCACAGCATTAGTTTTTAGAAGCACAGTCCAGGTCACTGGAAACTAAGGGAGCCACTCTGCATAGCCAATCTACGTCAAAGCATCACAAGGACATGCCTGTTACGTCTGCATGGAGCTCTAAACCCATTCTCCACCGTGCCTTTCATCCTTTGACAGAGAAAACACGCACCTCCGGCCTTCCCTGCCAGACCTGACTAGAGAACAGAGGGACAGATCAGAACGCATCCTAAAGACATATTACTTTAACATCAAATCTGAAGGGTGCATGGAGCAAAACCTCCACCCAAAGGATAATATAAATTAGCAGAACATGCAAAGCACCCTAGTTTATACCTACATAAGGAAACAAAGTAAGATAATGGTGACAGCTTGATTTTAAAACTATAGCTCACTGGTTAGCACTCTAGCGCAAAGCATGTTTAGTCTTCGTGCTCATGCAAATTAACTGGGTTTAAGTCCAGCATGAAAAATATCTTGATCTTGACCTATTCCTCCTCTCTCTCCCAAGTATATTTCTTGTCACTCTTCACTATCTAGCTGTCTAATAAAAGAGAAGAGGGGGCAAAAGTAAAATTTAGTCAACTTAAATCACCATTTTGCTATAGTATGCCAAAGCACATGAGAGGCAGAACATTGCTATTTTATTTTGATACACTACAAAGAAACCAGGAAGACCAGGAACATGTTCTAAGAAGGTAAAAAAAAGGTCAATATGGATTTCCTGTTGACTTTAACTCTATGCTGTTTGCATACGTGCAACCACACTTACACTACAAGGTACATGTCTGTTATGACAGAGACAGATGGAGAAATGGATGTCAGTCTCACCACAAATCCACACCTTCAAAACAAAACGTCATCTGCTTCCGCCACTGCTGTTTCTAAGAACTTCTCTTCAAAGATGTACCACCCCACGAGGCATTAACTAACAGAGAATGTGGTCAGCTCACACTGCTGTTTGTGACAGTGGCCCTTATTCAAACAACTTGTTCATGTGACCAATTTTTTGAGAGATTATTAAATGATATGGACAGTTTCACTTTAGACAAACCCCAAAAAGTCAATGTATTTCAAAATAGATCATCATAGTGATTCAGAGAATAAAAGGAACAGAGACACATAGTGAAAGAAACAAAACAAAAAAGCCCATGACTGTCTTAGTTAAACGCCCCAGCCACAAGACAGAAATCAGTAGGAGACTTCACAGAGGCCACAATTCTCCACTCCTCTGTTCAGAGAATCAGCCACCAGATTGGTTCCTTGGCTCTTGTAGTGTGAAGTCTTTTTGAGCTTTCAGGTTTTTCCAAAACCACACCCGACCACCAGTGATCAGCTCAGAAGTGCAGTGTGGGAGGCAGAAAGTGAGATGAAGCAGCCAGTTGCTACACAGCAACTTAGAGGTGAACAAAGTCCCTCAGGGACCCGTTCTACACAGCAAACACATCAACTCGTGAGAGGCCCTTTGAGGGATCATTTAACTGATAGTCATAAAATAGTCTTCCACTTAAAAATCTACTTGACCAATGCTTACCATAGAATTTATTTCTAAATGTGAAAAAAAAAAAAAAACTGGCTGGCTGGCTGACAAGTGCTAAAAGGATGAGCGAAAAGAACATGTAATTGCATGTATACACATTCAATCATGCATACATGCACTTGAATTAGCAAAGATTTACAGTGTATGAGCTTTGAGGCTTTGAGTGTATAGAAGAGTATAGACACATGACTCTTAAGGTCACGATAACCATATTAGTGTCTACACCAATGCATGATAACAGTCTCTTTTATGAGCACGCTGCAGTTATATTGTGTGCCACTTTAAATGCTGCATGTGATTCCAATAATATAATTCCTCTGTCATTATCATTATAGATGTGGTGTGTGGACTTCCCTATTTTCAAGAACGATTATTAAAACTTTATATTATAACTTATATATATTCCGATATGTCACAATATGGAAGAAAAGACTATTGTAACTTCAGTGTCATGACGCATTAGATCAAATGGTGTTGTGTGTTTTTTTAGGGATTGCAAAATAATAATAAATTGCAATGCAAGAATTTAATTCCTGTAGCTCAAGCAGTAAAGCATAGCAATGTCATGGGTTCAATTCTCAGGGAATCCAGAAACTAATAAAATGTTTACTTGAATGCATAAATGTAAATCGCAAGGGAATTATTGTTAAAACTTAAGAACAACAGTCTTATTCCAGATCTGTGGAAATGCATACCTAGTGTTAAACTTGCAGAACAAAATCAAAATCACTGTTTTTATGTGCCGACTGACTGACTGACAGAAAGACATTATGACGCGAGACACAATCACCTGCATTGTTTGCTGCAAATATACAAAGGAAAATAAAAATAGTTTTCATGGCCAACTAAAACATTAATTTTTATTTATTTTATTGTTTAAATAAATAAAAAAAGTGTGGCAAAAAATCATTTTGGACCCTGGATATCATTTATGTCTGAAAAAATAAAAATTGTGCAATCTATTTCTTTGCAAACCTGATATACATGTGCAGGTGCTTAGATTCAGAGGAGGGTGTATTTGTGTCGTAGCATGTGTGTGAAGTGTTTTGGTTTTTCAGTGAAAGCAGTTGATAGTAAAATGGGGTGGTTGAGCAAAAGTACAGAAGGGAGTGGCATGTATGGAATTGTGTGTGTGTTACCTGTTTGACTCTGTGTTGCGGTGTGTGTGGATGCGCTGCTGGTTGTGACCAAGTCACAGGGGCCTGTGGGGCCACTAGGTGGTAGTGAGGTGGGGGAAGTTGATGTGGGGTTGTGCTGGGCAACGTGAGCAACTGCAAAACCTGGAAAAAACAACAACACATGGTCACTTATAGATCTCTTAGACACTGACAAACAATCAGTGAATGCCCTGCCATACTTTCAATATTAAACTGCTTTTACTAACAAAAACAAGCAGGAACTGTGGCGATCCACAAATAAAAATCAGTTAAAAAAAATAATAAAATAAAACATGAAACACTACTGAAACACTAATCAGATTCCTAAATGTAGGTACAAATGAGAACAACCTTGATTGTAAAGTGATCCAGTGGCAGGCAAAGTCAGACTTTGTTGAACACTTGGCATTACACCAAGAGTTCTGGGAACCACAATATATTTTACATGAACCAATAACACGTCATCAAAAGGGACTGACAGACAGCTATTAGTCATCTGTTTCCCTAAACAGAGAACTCACTTTTGTGAAATAAAACATCACAATTCTACCCACATCTGAAAGCATCTATACATTTAGTAAATATTGAGATTTTCTCTTGTTTGTTTGGTGGGGGGTTTGGGGTCCTTCCATCTCTATATCTCATCTTGGGTTCATCCATCTCTATATCTTTATATACATATATACACTATATATATACACTATATATATACACTATATATATATATATATATATATATATATATATATATATATATATATATATATATATATATATATATATATATATATATATACATATACATATATATACACACACACAATTATCTAATCATCCAATCACATTGCAGTTGCTTCAATACATTTAGGGGTGTGGTCCTGGTCAAGACAATCTCCTGAACTCCAAACTGAATGTCAGAATGGGAAAGAAAGGTGATTTAATCAATTTTGAGTGTGGCAAGGTTGTTGGTGCCAGACGGGCCGGTCTGAGTATTTCACAATCTGCTCAGTTACTGGGATTTTCACTGGGAACTATTTCTAGGGTTTACAAAGAATGGTGTGAAAAGGGAAAAACATCTAGTATGCAGCAGTCCTGTGGACGAAAATGCCTTGTTGATGCTAGAGGTCAGAGGAAAATGGGCCAACTGATTCAAGCTGATAGAGGAGCAACTTTGACTGAAATAACCACTCATTACAACCGAGGTGTGCAGCAAAGCATTTGTGAAGCCACAACACGCACAACCTTGAGGCAGATGGGCTACAACAGCAGAAGACCCCACTGGGTACCAATCATCTCCACTAAAAATAGGAAAAAAAGGCTACAATTTACACGAGCTCACCAAAATTGGACAGTTGAAGACTGGGAAAATGTTGCCTGGTCTAATGAGTCTCTATTTCTGTTGAGACATTCAGATGGTAGAGTCAGAATTTGGCGTAAACAGAATGAGAACATGGATCCATCATGCCTTGTTACCACTGTGCAGGCTGGTGGTGGTGGTGTAATGGTAATTTTCTTGGCACATTTTAGGCCCCTTAGTGCCAATTGGGCTTAGATTAAATGCCACAGCCTACCTGAGCATTGTTTTTGACCATGTCCATCCTTTTATGACCACTATGTACCCATCCTCTGATGGCTACTTCCAGCAGGATAATTCACCATGTCAAAAAGCTTGAATCATTTCAGAAGCAGGAAAAATGGGCAAGCGTAAGGATTTGAGCAGGTTTGACAAGAGTTAGACCACTGGGTCAGAGCATCTCCAAAACTGCAGCTCTTGTGGGGTGTTCCGGGTCTGCAGTGGTCAGTATCTATCAAAAGTGGTCCAAGGAAGGAACAGTGGTGAACTGGTGACAGGGTCATGGGCAGTCAAAGCTCATTTATGCACGTGGGGAACAAAGGCTTGCCCATGTGGTCAGAGCAAACAGACAAGCAACTGTAGCTCAAATTGATCAAGAAGTTAATGCTGGTTCTTATAGAAAGGTGTCAGAATACACAGTGCCTCGCAGTTTGTTGTGTATGGGGCTGCATAGCTGCAGACCAGTAAGGGTGCCCATGCTGACCCGTCCACTGGCGAAAGCACCAGCAGTGTGCAATGGAAGAAGGTAGGTAGCCTGGTCTGATGAATCGAGTTTTCTTTTACATCATGTGGATGGCCAGGTTCATGCCTGGTGAACACATGGCACCCCATGTCCTCTTTCAGTTGGACAATACCCCCTGCCACAAAGCAAAAATGGTTCAGGAATGGTTTGAGGAGCACAACAACAAGCCTCGGCCTCCAAATTCCCCAGATCTCAATCCAACCAAGCTTCTGTGGGATGTACTGAACAAAGTCCGATCCACCTCGCAACATACAGGACTTAGAGGATCTGCTGCTAACATCTTGTGCCAAACACCACAGCACACCTTCAGGGGTCTAGGGGAGTCCATGCCTCGACGGGTCAGGGCTGTTTTGGCAGCAGAAGGAGGACCAACATCCTGCATATGCATATGTGTTAGACCACCATTTTTTTTATTATGGTGTAGGGTTCATCTTGGGAATAACAGAAAAAAGTCCTTCACAGTGGACAGAGGGATTTTAAAGCATTCCTCTTCCAGAATAGTAGCCAGGTCACTATGTGATCCTGGTGGAGGAAAACGTTTTCTAGCTTTCTCCTCCAAAATAAGTGGCTCAAAAATATTTAGATCTGGTGACTGTGGAAACTGTAGAGACGAGGTGCGCATTTAATGAGTTGAGTTGGGCAGCTATGGTTTTATGACTTTTGGATACAATCTGGGTTAGTACCTGGACATCCCTTTCAGACAGCCTTCTCTAAAGTTGACAGTTAATCTTGTTTGTACAACCCCAAATCAGAAAAAGTTGGGACAGTATGGAAAACGCAAATAAAAAAAGAAGTGATTTCTAAATTTACTTTGACTTGTATTTCATTGCAAACAAAATGAACAAAAATATTTAATGTTTTGTCTGGTCAACTTCATGTCATTTGTAAATATGCATCCCTTCCTGTCATTCAGACCTGCAACACATTTAAAAAAAAGTTGGGACAGTAAAGCATTTACCACTTTGTAATGTTGCCATTCCTTTTCACAACACTTAAAAAGACGTTTAGTGACTGAAGACACCAAGTAATGAAGTGTTTCAGGTGTAATTTTGTCCCATTCTTCCTGCAAACAAGTCTTAAGGTGGGCAACAGTACGGGGTCTTCGTTGTCGCATTTTGCGCTTCAAAATGCACCACATATTCTCTATTGGAGACAGGTTGGGACTGCAGGCAGGGCAGTCAAGTACCCGCACCCTCTTCCTCCGCAGCCAGGACTTTGTAATGTGTGCAGAATGTGGTTTTGGATTGTCTTGTTGAAATATGCATGGACGTCCCTGGAAAAGATGTCTTCTTGAAGGCAGCATATTATGCTCCAAAATCTCTATGTTCTTTTCAGCATTAATGGTGCCTTCACAGAAGTGCAAGTTACCTTTGCCAAGGGCACTGACACAACCCCATACCATGACAGACCCTGGCTTTTGGACTTGTTGCTGGTAACAGTCTGGATGATCCTTTTCTTCTTTGGTCCGATGTGGACCTGAAATACTGATTCATCTGACCACTCTACACATTTCCACTGTGTGATGGTCCATCCCAGATGCCTCCGAGCCCAGAGAAGTCAACGGCGCTTCTGGACACTGTTAACATAGGGCTTCCTTTTGGCACAGTACAGTTTTAACTGGCATTTGTGGATGTAACTACGTATTGTGGTACTTGACAAAGGTTTGCCAAAGTAGTCCTGAGCCCATGTGGTGATATCGCTTATAGATGAATGACGATTCTTGATGCAGTGCCGCCTGAGGGATCGGAGATCACGGTTGTTCAGCTTAGGCTTGCGCTCTTGTCCTTTACGCACTGAAATTCCTCCAGATTCCTTGAATCTTTTAATTGTTAAGCATTGTTGAATGTGAAATATCCAAATCTCTTCCTATCTTTCTTTGAGGAACATTGTTTTTAAACATTTCAATAATTTTCTCACGTATTTGTTGGCAAACTGGCGATCCTCAGCCCATCTTTGCTCCAAAAGGATTAGACCTTTCTTGGATGCTGCTTTTGTACCAAATCATAATTACAATAACCGGTTGACATCACCTGTTTCAAATCACATCATTATTTAACCATTTTACCTCATTACTAGCCCTAAATTTCTCCTGTCTCAACTTTTTTTGGAATGTATTGCAGATCTGAATGACAGGAAAGGATGCATATTTACAAATTACATGAGGTTGACCAGACAAAACATGAAATATTTTGTGTTCATTTTGTCTGCAATGAAATACAAGTCAAAGTAAATTTAGAAATCACTACTTTCTTTTTTTATTTGCGTTTTCCATACTGTCCCAACCTTTTCTGATTTGGGGTTGTATGTGGTTCTCCCTACGTGGTGGTACGCATTACCCTGAATACCATTGCTCTCCATACACCACAAAGACTTGCTGTCCTGGTAATAGATGAACCAGTGAGAGGACAATTTGTCCTCATTTGAACTCTGATTTGTCTCCCATTATGTTGTGTGGATATCTTATGTACAGCTGTGATATTGCTCTGCTAATCCAACCTTCACATTCTGCTCTTACTGATGGAATATTAATTCAGTGAAGACTGACCAGCAGGCTGCGCATATATACTGTGAGGAAAATAATTATTTGAACACCCTGCTATTTTGCAAGTTATCCTACTTGGAAATCATGGAGGGGTCTGAAATTGTCATCGTAGGTGCATGTTCACTGTGAGAGACATAATCTAAAAAAAAAAATCCAGAAATCACAATATATGATTTTGTAAAACTATTTATTTGTATGATACAGCTGCAAATAAGTATTTGAACACCTGTCTATCATCTAGAATTCTGGCCTTCAAAGACCTGTTAGTCTGCCTTTAAAATGTCCACATCCACTCCATTTATTATCCTAAATTAGATGCACCTGTTTGAGGTCGTTAGCTGCATAAAGACACCTGTCCACCCCATACAATCAGTAAGAATCCAACTACTAACATGGCCAAGACCAAAGAGCTGTCCAAAGACACTAGAGACAAAATTGTACACCTCCACAAGGCTGGAAAGGGCAACGGGGAAATTGCCTAGCAGCTTGGTGAAAAAAGGTCCACTGTTGGAGCAATCATTAGAAAATGGAAGAAGCTAAACATGACTGTCAATCTCCGTCGGACTGGGGCTCCATGTAAGATTTCACCTTGTGGGGTCTCAATGATCCTAAGAAAGGTGAGAAATCAGCCCAGAACTACACGGGAGGAGCTGGTCAATGACCTGAAAAGAGCTGGGACCACCGTTTCCAAGGTTACTGTTGGTAATACACTAAGACGTCATGGTTTAAAATCATGCATGGCACGGAAGGTTCCCCTGCTTAAACCAGCACATGTCCAGGCCCGACTTAAGTTTGCCAAATGACCATTTGGATGATCCAGAGAAGTCCAAAGTTCCAAAAAATAGAACTTTTTATTCATAATTTCACTAAACGTGTTTGGAGGAAGAAGAATGATGAGTACCATCCCAAGAACACCATCCCTATTGTGAAGCATAGGGTGTTTTTCTGCACATGGGACAAGGCAACTGCACTGTATTAAGGAGAGGATGACCGGGGCCATGTTTTGCGAGATTTTGGGGAACAACCTCCTTCCCTCAGTTAGAGCATTGAAGATGGGTCGAGGCTGGGTCTTCCAACAGGACAATGACCCGGAGCACACAGTGGCTCTGTAAGAAGCATATCAAGGTTCTGGCGTGGCCTAGCCAGTCTCCAGACCTAAACCCAATAGAGAATCTTTGGAGGGAGCTCAAACTCCCTGATCTATTATTTTTTTCCCCCTAATGTTTGAGGCTACTCAAGTAATAGAACATACTTTATGAATCATAACCAACCAAATTGGCTAGTGTGTTTATATGGATTTTCACCAGTATTTGGTGGGTGTTATATATATATATATATATATATATATATAGTCATCATATCGCTTGGTGAATAACCCACTGGTCTGGAACCAAAAGTCTAAATAAGGGCTGTATACTGACAGCTCAAAATCACAGCTGGCAGAGAGGAAGCGCTACCTAGAAACCTCATACAAAACAGAACTGTAACTTGTAGAAGCACTAGAGAAATTCTGGGGAAAACTAAATTAGGATGTGCAATTTTTCAGAAAATTATTCACATTTCTGTGCAAATCTCCACAAAGAGAGTGAGCATGTACCTTTTAGAAACAAAAATGCAAAAGAGGGAAATGTTTCACAACATTAAATATAGCTTAACAAAAGTAACAAGCAGGAACCTCTGATGTTGTGAGCACTTTTCTATAAAATATAAATTTCACAATAAGACAGAACTCATCTACCACCGTGTAAACCAGAAATATTACAGTAATACAGAATGTCTGAATGCATTTTAATACATTTAAGTTATGCAGCAGCTTGCTCAAAAAACTACAATAAAAATATACTTTTTTTTTAAAATTCACAGCAATAATATACACCAGGGCACAGCTGTTAAAATAACTCATAAATTTACTTCATAATTATACTTTTTAAAACAATAAAAAATCTGATCCTTCAGAAATCATTTTATTATGCATTTAATATGCTATTTGGAGCTTTTATGTGGATAACAGCTGGTCTTTTCTGTGATTTCCTCTTTTATTGTATAAAACATTTACCTGGAACTTTATCTACAGAGGCGAAGGCTGGTCCACGTCTGGACTGGTCATAGAAGCGGAAAGGCAGAGATGACGCAACAGACGGTTGGCTGAAGCCCAGCACCTCTGTGGAAGGCTGAACGGGAAGGTCCAACAGAGCTGGGGGATTAATGTTTGTGGAAGAAAGAGGAAAGAGGAAAGAAAGAGAACATGAGCAAAATAAAGAAAGAGCTTGCTAGTGCGTGCCAGGGCCAGTCACGCTGTCACTTCCTGGGCTTGATAGGGCATCCTTGGGGTCAACGGTAAGGGGTTTTTGGCCCACCGAATACCTTGGTTTAAAACGGGTCAACTGGGGCTTGAGGAGTGGTCATGGTATTGAGGAGTGGTTATAAAGGCAGAGTTTATCTGATTCAGGAGAGGGTCAACACCGCTGCTCATTTCCCATGTTATTATAACAGGCTACCAGCTAACCTCAACATTTAAAACAAGATTGTGATCCGATGGGAATTCTGAAAAAAATCTACTGTAGAAGAAAAACACTGAGGAACTAAAACATTTATATGCGATGCTAAAGGCTACTTATGCGAAACATTGCCGTAATAAACATACATTATGCTTATGAAAATACCAGGGGTCCTTTCTTCGTATGTCGCTAACTCAGTTAGCTGGATTTGATTGTTGATGATTTGGCATGATCTTGGATTGTTTGGTTCTTCGAAGCTCATCCTGGACTTGCCGTTCGGGAGCAGGCTTATTTTATGTAAACAGGATAAGATCTTGAGGTGATCCTTAAAATCTGCCCCAGCCACTGCTACTTTAGTGTTCCTTACTGAACATGGGGCAATAATAATTTTAAATAATAATAATAATATATAAATGTATTTGAAAATAATATTATAATTTTGTATTAATATAGACACAGCCACTTGATTAAAATTTTTGATAGAATAATTACTTTATCATTTTATTGGAGTCTTATACACATGCAGTAATGTCAATCTGAGCCGTGCATTCATTTGAGTGATGACGGATATTATGGGATGGCTTGATGCGGCGCAGGAGATGCAGATATCTTGATCTTGACACTTAAGAGACTTTAATTAATACTGTCACATTACAAATCTGCTTCAAATTGAAATAAAAATGTAATGAAATGCTAATTAGAACAATGAAACAAAAATACTATAAAATCTATAAATAATATTAGAATACAAATGGAAAGGTTTTATAAATATTATAATTATATTAGAATATAAATGGAATGGTTTTATAAATATTATAATTATATTAGAATATAATTAATTGGGAATCATGTTAAAAAAAGTGCACATTTCATTTATCTATTATAACTTTTATGTTTCCTTATAAAGGTTTTTATTTTCTCTCGTCACGTTTTTTGCCAGGTGTCTTTTTTAATTATATGATGTCATTACGTTGCCGTCTTGCCGCCAGCCAAACGCTGCATTGCTAATCGTGGTTTTGAGTATCAATGCATCTGCCCTCTTCAGGGAACACAAGAACGCGCAGTAATCTCAAATAACTTAATCCAGATATTTGAATCCAATCCGCAAATTTGTTTGAAGAACCAAATTAGCCAGAGATCAGTTATCACGATTAAAAGATCTGGAATCTGTCAAATCATCTCAGATGTATTTAGCGAGGTACGAAGAACAGACCCCTGGACCACGTTTGAAGAACTTTAGATAATCGTATATGATTATAACAGTATATTTATTTGGTTTCATATTTCCTATATCTTTTCCCTGTGCATTTGTTGATACCAGATTTCTGCATGTGTTAAATTTCATATACTCCTGTTAACTCATATGACTCCGGTTCCTCTATTGCTCTGGTTAAAAATATATTGAGATGTAAAACAGCATAAGATCACAATATTTTTGTGGAAAAAATAGAAATGCTAATTTTTTCTAAAGAAATGTGACGAATCCCGAATGAAGTGGTTGTGTGCATTCCTGTGATCACAAATCAATGCAAGCAGTTTGATTGGGGTGCAGTACCGACATCATAAATTACTGCTGTAACTTTTTTTTCTAAAGTATGTATGTAAAGACCTAACATACACTTCTGTTTTGTACTTTTGGAGATCTAGCTAGTTTTCATTCAGTTTCCCCTTGCTAGTGATATGGTGGGGTTATGTGATGTTTGTTATAGGGAGGCGTGTTAGGGTAGAGCTGTGGTGCAATTGGGTCAACAGTGGAAACGCAGCTTGAGGACCGAGGCTATTGGCCCTGCCCAGCCCATTGTTAGCCCTGGCTTGCACTGGCCTGACAGTGGAAAAGCAGCTTTTGATTAACAATTTTTTCTCCAGCTACAAATTAAAACAAGATAAAAATAAAAATAAGAAAGAAAATTGATAAAAATCTAAGATAAAGGGAAATTCCATATCTCTGGGAATCGGTGCAATTAGCCGTAATGCCCCAGGAATCTATTAATTTGAAATGTCATTCAGACCTGTTAAAGTATAACTAAAGTTCCACTCAAATGACCCCACTCCAACCCCCATATGTTGCACAACAGCTGGGAGGTCTGAGAAAGCATCATTTATAAACAGAAGATACAAGCTGTTGTAAAAACATAGTTTATGGCTTTGTCTTCAAGGTGGTTTGCAGTTAGTAAGCAGACAATTCCTGACCTGCTATCCTCTGCATTTTCATGCGTCTGGCCTGGATGCGGCCCTTGGCTAGTCGCTGTTTGGCGATGATGCAGCGAATATGGTCTGCAAAGATGAAATTAGCCTGCAGGATGGGCACAGGCTTGGCGTGAGGGTTAGATGTGGGCTTGTGTATGATGATGTTCAGAGCCCTGCTGTCGTCTTCTACTCCTGAAACCTGCATGTCCTGTGAACATATGCATATGATTAAAATAGATATGCAGGAACTTTGGTTTCTAAAGGCCAACGGACAAACGCCAACAAACAAGATGGCAGTTGGATTTAGAATTTTATGAAAAATTACTCATGTTCACACTTTGGTCATCAAACAGCTGTAAATGAATGTCATAATTCTTGTGCTAAAAAGAAGCTGAATGGTGCCACTTAAGATCAAGCCTTGCTAAAGAGAGCAATTTGTAAATTGCCTGATTATGATAAATTTTTTTCAAACATGGAGCACTAATCAGTTTTAACTGAAAATATCAGGTGATACACAGTGACACATTTAATGTGCCAATTTCATTTGATTATTTCAGTTGATTTGATTTCGCCCCAGCCTATTATCACATGTATGCAAAGTAGGGTGCTTAACAGCTGGTTTAAAGGTATTACATCCATATGGGTTGCATGGGATAGTTCATGAACACTCATGTCCCCATATTATCATTAAGAATTGCAAATATCATTACTTAATTCAGAAAATTATTCAATCTAATTCAGTAGTATAAGTGGGAAGTCGATCTGCACACCAACTCAAAACAAGAGTTCAGATGGCATGCAAAGAGCTTGCCAGTAGCCTATATGCTGAGTTTTGATTCATGTTTGAGACGTGCTCCACTAACTTCATGGAAAGGAAACCAGGAAAGCAGAAAGAGGTATCCTGTTTGTTTTCTTTATTTTAAAAAAGAACAATGTTTTGTTTTTATTGTGAGTGTACAAAAATAAAAATATAACCTTTTACAGTGTCAAATGATGTCTTATGACCATTAAATTAGTATTTCAAATCGTTTCCTCTGTTGGGGTAGTGGACAACATCATCCAGATGTGCAAATCACCGGGGCTAGGCAGAAAAAGACTACAGGAGTTCAAAAACGAATCTCGGCACAATATGGCCAATAGAAGGTTAAATCAGTGGAACGGGCGTAATCCGTCACTCTTCAGTACTGAGACAAGTTGAAAGAGAAGCTCATTTTTCTCTGTGAACATACGGTTGTACTTGCCATGCTGACTCCAAGCCTGAATGGTTTCGTGAGCCAGATAGACTGGCATTTGCCATTTTGCTGCAGATAAATAGCAGCGATGGCAAAGAGCCCTTCCCGGTTCTCGTCCATCTTTAGAATCAGTAAATAAAATGCCTAATGTTATGTATATTTAGACTTTTCCCTTTCAAATGTTTGTTTGTAGCAGCAAGATACAATATGGAGTAACATCCGTGAATGTTTTTGACAAACGTTACTTGGTCACCAGTAGTGGAAACGCACTAGAGACCTCATCGCCAGCCACTGGCAACATGCAGTGACAAAGTCGCTCGTAGTGTGAATGGACCTTTATATTTTATTGTAGTTTACATATCCTCTGAGGTTCATTACTCATAAATATTAAGTTGGCTGGAGGACCCTAAAAGGATTATTAAGCAACACATGCATTACGAAATAAGTTATTTTAATTGATCTCACTTTCAAATTTGGGCACTTTGTTCAGGGCACTATAAATTCATTTTTGCAACTCTGAAGAGCCAAAAACCAGATTTAAAAAAAAATTGGTTTTAGAGACATGCATTAACCAAATTGAAAAATCAGTTGTTACATGCATTAACTTCAAAATCTAACAGAAGACTTTACTTCCGAGCATAAACATCACAATGTCAAGAATGTGGCCAAAGTGTACTTTTTTTGATCGAACATCATGTTTGCAGTGTAGGAGTGGCAATGAAGCAGACCTGCAGAAGGCCGGCAAACTTGACAACACCCCAGCCAAGACGCTTTGAATCGGGTTCCACAAGACTCATCTGGTACACATCTACAGCCAGGAAGCGCTGAGCTTGAATCCCATCTTTACTCACCACCATGCAAGCAATAAGATCGCTGTTATCTACAAGGTAAAAAGGACAAAACAAACTTCACAGTTAAATAATGGATAGTTTATTCCAAGGGTCCTTCAACAAACTTGCATAAATCAGTAAAACAAGTCAAAGGTCAAAGTTCAGCCTATAAATTGGAACACTGTGTAATCACTTCAATCTTCTTCAAGAAATTTCACCAGTCCAGATATGCCTTTCACACAATACCACATTGCATTAGTAGCCTCTGATCACATGCTTCAGGAACTTTAGCATTAAAATTGAATTCAACTATTTAATCTTTTTCATTAAAAACATTCAGACTTAAAACTTCACATTTAAATATAGTCATGCATTTCCTATTACAAAGTGTTAAGAAAATGTCAGTGCCAGGTGAATTCAATCATATTAAAGAGACCTGGCATGAAATCAGATTGCATTCATGCGGGAGTTTTCAAGAAGACTCTAATGAGTCATGACCTACACCGTATATCGCAGCTTGGGTGGGTGGAGAAGGGGGTGGGGGAAGAAGGGGAGGGGTAAATAAGGGAGGTAGGTCATGAATGTTTGAAGTTGGTTTCAGGTAGACCAACTCAACTACTAATAACTGAAACAGCATCATCACAACTGAGGTACTATGACTTGGTACCAGTTTCTTTTTGTGCTCTGCACTTCCTTAGAAGTCACACTGATGGTTTGAGGAATTACTTCAGAACTGAAAGAGCAAGTGCTGCTCTTCCTTTTAACGCATAGCCAACAGTGATGACAGAGAATTATGTTGCCTCTGGGGAAAATGATCTGCTGTTATACCAAGGAATACTCATTTCCATGTAGTTAGTTTTACTTGTTAACCAGACAGCTGAGGCACAGTAGTTCTGCATTTTTAAAGCCACAAATACCATACTTCACACCAGCTCTGTGGAATCTCATATCCTAAGGGCACTCAGGATGCACTCCATGTGTGGTTGAATGTGGTCATATTGGCCGATTCATTATAAAGTTGTATTTTAAAATAGGAAACAGAACAGAGAGCATGTACTTCAGTGCTTATAAATGTCAGACTTATGTGGAAACTGGGTGAATTCATAAAAATAAAACATTCTGATTCAGAACAAGTCTAATGAATCATTCAGAAACATTTGGGAACCAGTTTGACTAATACATTAAAAGGAATTTTATGAAAAGAATTAGCTCAATAATGACATCACTAGGCAATATCTAACCAACAAAACAAGTTAGAGCAAAACATAATGATATCTACTACATTCTGTACATGTTTTGACCCTTCCAAAATGTTTAAGATGTTTTCAAAGATTTTTTTGATGTTGATTAATAATAGTTGATAATTGTGATAACTATTGTAAAAATATTTTGATTCAACAAACATAAGTGAAACATTCAGTTATACGCTTCGTTGACTGCGTCCCTGTGTCGCCATACTCTTGCTTTTTCATACAAACCATAGAAACAATAAAGATATAAAGCTTTAAAATACAGTGCATCAGGAAAGTATTCACAACGCTTCACTTCTTCCAAATTTTGTTGTTACAGCCTTGATCGAAAATTTATTAAATTCATAATTTCCCTGAAAATTCTACAAACAATACCCCATATTGACAACGTAAAATACGTTTTTTGACATTTTTGCACATTTATAAAAAAAAATTTGTGGATTTTTCTGGTGAAACTTACATACTGTGCTTTTAAATAACCTGATATTTTTAGGTCTTCCATGACCTTGGGAATCATGATGTAATAGTCAAATAATGTAATTGGAAAAACATGAGACACTGGCAGTGGAATTTGGGGAAAATGCAAGTTTGAATGCTGCGTTTAGGAGGCTGTGTCTTGAAAGAGATGCTGCATAAGACGCACGACACAACCACAACAGTCAAACACGTCCATCTAGCATGTTTTTACATTAAAAAAACAACAATCGGAAAGTAGTGCAGTGGAATGAAATGTGAAAAAACTACAACATAATAATTGTAGTTTACCGCAGAACAAATCGCTCACTCTAAACTAGTTACCAAATCAGACCACCCAAACACCACAAACTGAATCATCAATAGACTCAGGATTGTTACATCCTTTTTAATTTCAAGAGAAAATGTAACGTGCATGTGTATTTTATCAAAATCCCATTAATAGAAAAGATTTCTGCTCTCAGCCAAAGTGGGGGGTGGGGTGTTACATGCAAAATTACCATGTGACTAAGTGTTCAAGGTGTGAAACTTTTTCTGAGAACTTCCTCAGAAAGTGTTCACATGCCATGTTGTGTATTAATCATTATATATATATATATATATATGCATGCAAAATGGAAAGGTAGAAGAGCAAAAAATACACGTGAACATGTGGTTGCGGGTCTTTCAGTTAATGTGTTCTTAAAAAAAAAAAAAAACTGACTGCAAAGAGTGGAAAAAATTCAGCAAGAATTCATGCAAGTTCACACAATGTACTGTGATGCTTCTACGGTGCTGTGTGCATGCATCATTTCCTGCAAGTTTAAAAATAACAGATCAGTGGCAAGTCAGGTCGATCTGTCTGTCTATCTGTCTGACTGTCTCTTTCATCATTTGAGACCGAGATGCTGGTTCCATCCACTCACTGATGAGCCAGGATTCATATTAAAAAGGCCAATGTTATCACAAATCATGAGGTTGCAAGACATGTCAGCTGTAAATAGCAGTTACTGTTAAATAGGGGCTGTAAAAAGATTTTCCAGATAGGAAAATTAGAGATGATTTTGTTTTACATGGTAAAATGCTTTATAGATACACAGTGGGGGTCCAAAAGTTTGAAACCAATAGAGAAAATGATCCATTTTGCTTTTTTATTTACAATATATATTTTTTCATTACAAGTTATATTGTTAGCATTCCGCTTTTGCTTTATTAAGACGACGACTTGAGCTGCATTGAACTATAAAGAGATTTGAGAATGATCCAAAAAGCATGCTCAATTCACAGTTCACATGATAACTGTCACAAATTTGCTGATTAGTGACCAACGAATGAGAGTGTAAAATCTTTGGGCTGTCCCAGACAAAGAGATGGTGGTCCCAGATGATTTCTGTGGTCGTGGCTCCTAAACAGTGGTGGCTGTTGTCATGGTCTTGCGACGAAAGATAGCCTGCGATTATTTTAGCATAATCATCTCATAGTGTGTTTGCTGCTACAACCTACGTATACTGACTAGCCAATTTATTAGATTTGTTCGGAATCTAAACGATTCATTTTTTAAGATATTGCATTTTTCATAACAGGAATACAGTAGTTCACAAATTCTTCTGAATGATTCATTAGATTATAAAAAATGACTTGCTTTTAAGATTTTAAAAATGTTCAAAAACAATATGCTCTTTGAATATTGCTCTACCACATGAATTCTAGTGAATCAACTGGTTCAAACCTAGTACAAAAACAGTTATCCAGATGTCATGGCTTGTGCATTAACCCTTTTATGCACAAACGGCTGTGAGACAGGAAGCAGTAGTGGGTTGATTTGGCAGCCAAATCTGTTCTTCCTCCCACCTGCTCACACTTCCAGGGCCCATTCTGCCCACTCTCTGACCCAGCCTGTAGGTGCTTCTCAAGCAGCCTTACTGTTAGACGCAAGATATACTGGAAGAGCTCAGGGCTGCTGCCCACAGTGGCTGCACCAGCTCTAGCAAAGGCCTCTGTAACAGTGGAAGGTCTGAGTCAGTTTGTTTGCACACACCCCCTCTTACCTGTCAAAGTGAGAGGCTCTGAGTTAACCAGGACACCTGGACACAAGAACTGAGCTAGAGGAGCTGAGACAAGGGGCTTCTATGCAACTCATCAGGGGTAAAATGAGAATCGGTTAACAGCACAAACCCACAGATTGCATGAAAGAGGTGCATAGGCGACGAGTGTGATTTCATCATGTGTGGTAAACACTTTGTGACTTAGTGTGAGATACAATGAGGGAGGTCATAACATGGAACTCAAAAAAACAAGATGATCACAGTTCACAAGAAGAAAAAAAAAAGAAAAAGAAAAAAAAATCAAGCAAAGTGCTGCCATTTCATCTTTATCTAACTGCATCTTATCTGATACCACTGAGGAAAAAGAGATGGCACACAATTCAGTTTAAGTTAATGATCAAGTTATCGCATGAAATGAGATTCACATGAAAACGAGGGGTGACTTTTAAAGATAAGACAGGATGTTATAAGTGACGTTGGATTCATAATACTTCATAAAAGCAGATTAGATACTGCATAAATGCTAAGAAAACCAGGACTCAACAACGTCATCGGGTCACGCCGGGTGATGCAAAGTCATTCAATCTGGAATGTATGTATTTTAATACTTGCAAGCCTAAACATTTGGGTTTCTGTGATTTACTGAACATTGCGGTCATTGAAATTGTGAGAATGATTTGAGAATGACATTCTGGTTTGGAAAATGATATACAGCGAAATCTAGGTATTAGGACAAATTAACCACCTAGTATTTTCTTTTTTTCGCTAAGACAATGAAGCATTTAATTAGAAATATATATATATTTTTGGCACATACAAATATACTGGTAAAACATATTTAATTGAACTTAATCAATTTGATGTAAGGCAAGTAAAAAACAATATTGGCAGGGCCAATAAAAATCTTGACTCATTTGTACAGTGTATCATCAGGTTTGTGAGATTCTAAAGGCCTTACTGAGGTCAAGCACGTCATCAGTCTTGATAAGATCCTCCGGTCGGGTGAGAGGAAGTTGAGTTTCTGGCTCACCCTGCAGCTGTAGGGACAGCGAGCGCAGCATGAAGAACACACGGATAGCCTGCAGGGAAACACAAAAACAATTTAAGCTGCTATAGCAATTAATTCATCATTAAAAAGGAGCATCAATAATTTATGTTTTTTTTCACCAGATGATTTTTATTTCAAACACACGATCGGCAACCAGTTGTTTTTATTTTTTATTTTGCCTTTTATTTTTATTATGCCTATTGAAGTAGTGTTTATAAGCACAGCGCAGCTATGTGTAAAGCACTAAAATAGGAAATGCTATATTCCTGCTTTTCCTTAAAGGATTAGTTCACATCAAAATGAAAAATTCCTGATAATTTACTCAGCCCCATCTCATCCAAGATGTTCATGTCTTTCTTTATTCAGTCAAAAAGAAATTAAGTTTTTTGAGGAAAACATTCCAGGATTTTTCTCCACATAATGGTTTTCAATGGCAACCAACGGGTTGAAGGTCCAAATCAATGCAGTTTCAAAATGGCTTCAAAGAGCTCTGCAGAATCACAGCCCAGGAATAGGGTCTTATCCAGTGAAACCATTTGTAATTTTCTAAAAAAAACACATTTATATACTTTTTAATCTGAAATGCGCAACTTTGGTGTTGCGCTTCTTCATGGTGTATGACGTCATCACATCGGAAAAAATCACACATGATGTAAGCGGAAGTACTACCGACCCTCGGACCCAAACGCTGAAAAACTCCATCTCATGTTCTCCTCCAACTATGAAAATGCCCAAAATTGTTGTTTTACCTTTATTTTTGTAAAGGGCGTTTGATTTAATATTTGCACGTTCGTTTTTAACACTGGGTCGGTACTTCCACGTTTGTCTCGTGCGTGACTTTTTCCTGGGTTGAGTGCATTTTTAGGAAATTATCCTAGAACAAATCCTTTAAGTGGCACCTGCTGTCATTCAGTCCATCTGCTGTTTTCTTGTATACAAAAAAACTAATAAAATAAAATCAGCAATTGGAATAATATAAAAAAAATCAGTACTTAAAGTTGCATTTGACCAATGATGTGCAAAGCTGCATCCCCAAACACACACACGAGTGTTCAAAATCAGCTCTTTGACATTCGGACAGTGCACTGGAACGTTTGGAATGTTTCCCAGGAGACAAAGGGTGCAAAAACTCAGCAAGAAAGGCATACTTTCATGGCTCGTGAGTAAAGGTTCAGGGAGTTTCTGGATGAAGCCAAAATATTTGACAAAAGGTCACGAGACCCACCCATATAATTTAATTTCAGACCTTCAGCATGAGTATATATGTTCATCACTGACCCTGCGTGTCCTCTCGACATCTCCACAGGGCAATCGCTTCACAAAGTCAATGCCGGTAAGGGGGGTGCCAGTGGGAGGAAGTAAAATGGACGCATCCATCATAAGATACTCCACGTTTAGGGGCTTACTCTACACAAAAAGAACACATCATCAAAGAAAAATCAGCAGAAACATGCATCAATCAATGTTTCACAACATTTCGTTGATACTAGACCAACAAACATCAAATTCAAGTAGTTGTTGAGTTTTGCTGGACAAAGATCCAACATTCATTTTTCACAACATTTAAAATCAACATACAACTTCATGTTTACATCGTTGTCGCTGCAAAACCTTTTTCTGTGAAACATAAAAAATATATATCCTAGCTACTATTTTCAATATGACTGAATGATGACTGGGGCTGTCAAGCTATAAAAAAATAAAAAATAAAAAACCTTTCCATAAAACTATCATAAAAGTGGACCATAAGACTTTAATTCTATTCTACTTCATGGTCCATTATGGTCCGACTGCATAATACGGAAGAGTTTTATGACATATTTATGTCATTTTCACTCAACATTATTTTAACTGCAGGAAAATGAGCAACCAACAGCATTTTCTGTTGTTATTTTTATTATTTTGTGTTTCATGGAAGGAAGAAACAAGCATTAATAAAAAACAACAACAATATTTTCATTTTAGGTGAGCTAATTCTTTAAGAAAAAAAAATATTGTCAAAGTTTTGTAAGAGGAAGCAGTATAAATGTAGGGTTTATTAGCCACTCCTTATCCAGTAAATGTCAGAAGATAAATGTTTCCTCTCACCTCACAAGCAGGATGTGTTGCTGTATCATCAGGTTATGACAGACAGTATGAGTGAAGTTGCAAATAAGACAAAGTTTATGTGATTAGTAAGGCGGCTTACCATCATGCTCCTGTACTCATCCTCAAACATGTCCAGGAAGATTTCCTCCCCCTGCAGGAAGAGGAACATTAGTGGGAAAAATTACCATAAAAGAAAACATTACTACCGTTCAAATGAATGGGGTCAGTCATTTGTTTTTTGAAATAAATTAATACTTGTATTAGGGCATGGATGCATTCAATTCTAATAAATGTTGTTCTATTTAAAGGTAGGGTTGGCATTTGTTTAAGTAAACACTTTTTGTTATACTGGTTAAAATTCTCTTCACATCCTGACAGCAATCAATAATAGAAGTTGTCTAAATATAAAAATATGTACATATATATTCTGCAGAAGTCTCAGAACCAAAACATTTTTGTCCAATCATTGCATTTGGACCAATATGATGTCCTACCTGCCTGTCAACATACAGTATGTATTGCCATACCTCCCTGCACCCTGCTTGGGCAGACATCACACGTCATCAGCGCCACAAACAGCATCCACCTTGTAAAGTTTACGCCATGTTGTAACCATAATTACAAGATGGCAACCCATGACGTTCTACATGGTAGCTGTTCACATCCTCAGACTAAGATTTTTGTGTTTTATGTCAACACTATCAACGCTGAAATTAACCTGCAGCAGTCAGCAATCAATTTAATGCCATCTCTTGCCTTGTGTCGCACACCGCTGTGCATTCATGTGTTTTGAAGAGCTCTTTGAATGGTAGAGTGGAATCTTATGCTTTCAAAGCTAGTCTCTCTGAAGTTGCCTGCCCTTACCTTTAAGTTTTATATTCATTCCAAAAAAATTATGGGATCATGTGATACTGAATCCACTTTTTCAGTGAGAAATTTCAGCTTTGCTCCACAGGAATAAATTACATTTTAAAGGGGCTATATGTAAGAATGTGTGATAAGCCAATGTGTGATAAGCTTGTAATGAAATTTAAAAAACAAGACCTTCCCCGAGTCCCTAGGTTGCCTATGAAGGCCTGTAGGATGATTTTTATGTGAAGAAACAAAAGGATGTGGTGGTTCCTGTTCAATGACACATGAAATCCAATATTCCTATACAATATGCCAATACAATATTCAGGATAATGTCGAAATAACTATTCTGTTTTGTCAATGCAAAGAAAAGGGATTAGTTAAAAAAACTATAGTCTCACATAGCCAGATCTTTAGTCTCAAACATACCGTAATTTCCGCACTATAAGGCGCACCGGATTATAAGACGCACCTTCAATGAATGGCCTATTTTAGAACTGTTTTCATATATAGGGCGCACCGGATTATAGGGCGCATATAATAGAAGATACTGCAGTCAAGCGTTTGTGTTATGCATCCACTAGATGGAGCTCTGTGCTAAAGGGAATGTCAACAAAACAGTCAGATAAAGTCCGACTTTATTAAGCGTTCTGACAACTCCGTTCACTCCCATGGTAACGTTGTTCAAACGTTGATGTGCATATAAACAATTTCTCCCAGCCTTGCTAACTTTTCTCCCAAATGTGGAGGGGAACTTTTCCTTAATTCAGTAAACACGTAGCCTAGTAAAAGAAACAGTCGGATACCATTAAATCAAACGTTAGTGCATAACTCCACATTGTTCAGTTACGTTTAACACGTAAAGCTCACTTTTTCAGTTCATTCCCCATCCACGAATCCCTCGAATTCTTCTTCTTCAGTGTCCGAATTGAACAGTTGGGCGACTACAGCATCCAACCTGCCCGGCTCCCTCTCGTCATTATCCAAAAGCACAGTACCGGTGTTTACTGACTACGGTAGCCGTAATGCTGCAAGCGGTGCGGCTTTGTAGTTTACCAGTCCTACTGAAACATTTTATTATTATTAAATTGTTTTTATTGGTTTTTCATACTGAAACATTTTGACAGAGCGCCTTGATCCATATATAAGGCGCTCCGCACTATAAGGCGCACTGTCGTTTTTTTGAAAAAATTAAAGGCTTTTAAATGCGCCTTATAGTGCGGAAAATACGGTACATTAAAATTACAGTTATGACAGTTGAATTTAATAACCTCACCTGTCGACACGATAATGCGGGAATTGCAGATCTTGTTCAAAAATATTTACATTGCTATAATCAGATGCTTTCTAAACTGCTGTTTTCTCTCTGTCGATTTTGCAGTGTCTATTTTCTTATTGAGGAAAGCGCGCAGCACATATTTACATATTCATCTAAACGTCGTTCTCAGCAGCATGGACGACGTCTGAATGTTCGTTAACAGTATATTGCTGCAAAAGTATTTCCAACTTCTATGCAAAAGAAACGCACTTTGCCATGAGCATATCAGGTCATTGAATCGTGTTCAGTCTCTTGTTTGTTACGTGAGCATGAGTGCAAGCAAAAGCAATAAGTTGCTGGCTGCAGTTCAACGGCCACTGGTGTCGCTAATAACAAGGGTTTCTGAATTCTACATATAGCCCCTTTAAAATATACTGAAATAAAAAAACAGTTATTTACTCTATACAGTTTTTACTGTGTTCTCATTTAAATGAATGCAGCATTCGTGAGACTTCTTTCAAAAATGTAAAAAATATTTTGACCCCAAACATTTGAACAGTAGTATATTATAAAAAATGTAAGTCAATAAATAAATCCCACTGCCCCTCATGGATATGTAAACATTACTTGCAAGTTAAAACATAAATTAAACTCTTGCGTAACATTACCTCTCATCCTTGACCATTTTAACTTGCATAAACAAATATTTCTTATTCTAGGATGACTATAGTATTTTATCAAATTTATTAAAAGAAAATTAATTATGTAATGTTATTATTCGACTTGTGTTACCATCTGACATGGTACTGTTCAGATCAATTATAAACATGAACCAGAATGCTCAGTTCCATAAAAAGTCCCATGGGAAGGATAAAGGGAGGAACATGATGAGTTCTATATTACGATGAGATAGAATGGACTGCAGAAACAGACTTCAAAAAAATTATTCAGAACAGTCAGACTCTTTTACATATACAGTATGAGTCATTTATGGTCCCCGCATAATTTTCATGCTTTCACTTCTGTTATTGTGTAGTTTTGACCTCACGATTATGCTGTAGTGTGAACAATAGAAATTAAAAAAAAAAAAAACAGTAGGTGTGTCCAAACTCCTGACTGCTACTATACACGTCTGCACGTTTCTTGTAAAAGCTGGAACACTGATCCATTATTAACACACACAAGAAACACAAGTGAGATACCAAAACATTCCCTCTCAGGAAACTTCATAATCCCAGAACAGAACATTCAGTGCCGCGATTATTTACAGTCCTCACTCATAATACTCATTTTGGTTGGAATGTGCACCCTGCAACCTGATAATGCATTTTGAAAGAGATCTTTCTTTGAACTTTGAAAGTAAAACTGTCGGCTGTTCTCGTGTACGTTAAACCGGATCACGCCATGCCACTCAAATTTCACGAGTGAAAATGTCTCCAAAAAAAAAAAAAAAAAAAAGCACTGCAGTTTTAGTTGGAAAACACATCATACACTGTTAAGACAAATGGCAGCGTGGAAAAAACATAAATCTGAACTCATTAGTGTACTTTGTAATCTTGCAGGAATCCAAGTACTTTATTATTTTTAATAGTAGCTCGCTTTCACAGAAATGTCTCAATTTGAATAAGCCACCAAGTGTGCTGACATGTTTCAACAGGAAGCTTTTGGGATTTTCCTAAACATCAAAACAACAAAGTCTTTAGGATGAGCTGTCTAAGCTTAATTCTTCCTCAGACTTTAAAGGAAACCAACTGCAAGTGAGGTGACTAGGGGGATAATTATTAGCATGATGGTCTGTTGCCTATCTGAGTTCCAGTAAGTAAGTGGTCTTTATTAGATCTGAAATAAAATACAAGAGCATCTTGCCTTATAAAATCGCCTCAGAAGGTGAAGACTTTCTTCTCGGGCACCCTAAAAGAAGAAAAAAATGTTTTTCATAGTAATGGAATGATTGCTTTACACAATATAAACAAGTAAATGATCTTACTGTAAATCTGTCTGCTTTCAAAATAAAAATGAAAGAAACTGTTACGCAATGTAAAACAAAAATTACTGGGAAAACCCAAAGTGTGCATATTGCATGTTAAGAAACAACCAATAAATTAGAAATATGTTGCAATCAGTCTCAAATTAAAAATGGAGTCACAGTTTGCTAATTTGCTTATGAATTACAGAGACATCTTTTTCAATTATTGTGAAAGATAAATGCATAGGTCTTTATCTACAATGACAAAGCAGGGCATAGGGAATATTTGTATCCATTGCTAAAACAGTCTCCACAATGCCATATTGTCATGTATTTGGCAATAAAAGCAATGATTCACTAATGTGTTTTAGAATGACAAATAAGTTTAATAGTGTTTTTTTATGTCTCACATACATTTGCAGGTATAATTTACCCCCCATATACCTCTAGGCTAGGTCACAGGTTCAAACTCTGTAAGGGAACATCCATTAACTAACTGTTTTGTTAATGGATCACCAATATCCATTTAGAATAAAGTTGAAGGTAAAACATTTTAATTGTTGATGACAGATATCAACTACAATAAATGCAATGAAAGATTTAAAATAATTTATTTTTACTTTTTTCTACAGCTAAATAAGTATGCTGAAAATATTACTCTCATTTATGGGAGTAAATTACAAAAATCCATTAGTTTATACAAACTAATCACATTCTTTGACATCGATCAGAGTATGTGAGCGGAGTGGGAGTGGAGCAACATGATTTTGAATGGCGTTTAACTCACACGTTAAACATATTTAACTAGCTTGATGCAGATGGATCACTCAAATCAAAAAGAATGGGAAGGTTATGATGACGGCGATGTTATAGTTCAAGGAATCTTTTTGCATCTTCAACATACTGATTATGATCAGGTGAAAGCACATTTTAAACAGGTAGCACTTATTCACACATGCAATCGCTCTCTCTAATGCATTCATACAAATGTAATCTTACAGTGCTTATCTGCTAGTTACCTATAGGCTATCTGATTTTGAATGAACATAAATCTGTAAATGTAGTGTCCCGTAGGAAAAATAACTGATGAAAACGTACTATTTTCATCTGTCCAAACTAAATTTACACTGCAAAAAGCAGCAATGATATGTTACTTTTAATGCTGTTAAAGCCTAGCTTGGCATTCAATATGAAAAAATGTTTGCACACTAGTGTTGCAATAAATCACGTTAAAATGATCTCCAATTGTTTATTTTTTCTGTTTATTTTTTTCATTTAATGTATGTTATAAATCAAACTTTTTGTGATATTTCAGAGCTTACTTAAATACTTTAGCCGCAAATTTCCTTGGATCGAAGACAGAGCGTGTTTCTGATATCAGTGAGCAAAGAGCAGGAAATGGTGAACTTGGAGCGGAGTGATTATTGAATGCTTAGAACGTGGAGGGGAAATTGCTGCTGCTCCACTACACTCACATACTCTGACATCGTTAATACATTTGATTCTTTGATCAATATTGTCTAATTATTTTTTATCATCATATCCCTGTTTGGTACGCACCATGTGAAAAAAAACAGCAACAACAATGTAATAGTAAAGTGAAGTGCTTGGAACTGGAGGGTAAAATATGTTTTGTGTTAAAACACCTACCTCCATACAGGCCAAATGGATGTCCTTTATAATGCATTGAGAGCCTGACAGCACAGACTGTTTCAAAAGGAGACAGCTTAACTCCAGGGTGGCAAGACGCACCTTCCCATCTGAAACACACACAGACACACACACACACACACACACACACACACACACACACAGTTGTAATAAAGGAAAATAAAAAGCTGCAGACCAAACGTGGCATTTTCTATTACACAAGAAAATCTATTACACAGAAAATCTAGCAAACATGTCTTAAAAAAAGGAAGTGTGGGGCATCAGAATATGTAATGTAATGTGTGGAACCAGCCAAAACAACAGCCAAACAACCATGTTGGCAAACAAACATGCTGCATGAAAGAAAAAATCAGTGGATTTTAGGAAGAGAGGAATTTAGCTTCTTGTCATGCTAGTGTCACAATGGACACTGAATGGAAATGTCAAAAGCACAAAGGGTATGAATCATACAACATGAGGACAACAGCTCATCATGTGTATATTGTGGACTCAATCAGTTCTACAATTGAATCCTAAGTATAGCCGAGTACCAATGATGGGCTTTCTGAAAACTCAATTTAGCATCATGCATGCAAACGGAATATGAATGTGAAGCAAGTCAACATTCAAATGTCTCAACAATCACAGGAGCCCCGAAAGGAGAAACTGGCTACAATTCTTCTTCACAAAATTGAAAGAGATCAACGGTTAGAGGAAATTGGTTGCAGTTTGTGTTACTCAAGGTTGTGGTCAAGGGAGCTAAAGAAATGTGCATCAGGCGAAATGGCATTCAAATAACAACGGATACTTCACTAAGCATTGGCCCTCTTGCGCACACTGACGGCTTTTCAGAAGCTTTTCAGGACATTCCATAGGAATAAACTGGAGTTTTCTGTAAACAGTACGGCGTAGAATGTGCTCATTAAGTGGTAAAAATGAAGTGGTGTTATCCCGACATGAGCTGGAATAAACTTAGCATTTTTCTTGAAAATATTTGTTAAAAATGATTGGTTAATATTATTTCCCCTGCCTGTGGCCTTGGTTACATAATCAGAAAATTAATTGAGAGCAGTGTTGTTATTGTTAAAACTAAAACTATTAAAAATAATTTCCATGAACTAAAATAAACCTGAAATTAAACCAAAAAATTATATTAGATACGAAAAATTAGAAATGTTGCTTTAGCAACTAGTTTTAATTTTTGGTGAACTAACCCTTTAAAACCGGATAAATGTATTAAGTCTTTTATGTAGCTGTAACGAAGTTCGTTGGTGGAAGGAAGGAGGCGGGAACCGGCGAACATTCCAACAGACTTTAATCAAAATAAATAAACAAAACAAAAAGTAAACATGGGCAGCCCCTCACGGACGACTGCCTGCAAACACACACACATAATAAAACGTGGGCAGCCCCTCACGGACGACTGCCCACCGACACAACCAAACGTAAACAAAACATAACATAAAATCCAGGCCTGGTCCTCTCTCGTCTTCCGCTGCCTTCGTTCCTCCTTTTATGCTCCCGTCACTCGGCCGCGAGACGAGACCGGTGTGACGCGCAGCTGGCACTCATTATCACTCGTCACCGATCCGCTCTCGCGGTCCCTCGCCCCGCTGCTTGCCCCAGTAGCCTTTAACCACTTTAGTTTAGTCAACAAAAAATTTGATGCTTGTACCACAGCTGATATATACTAAACATGGCACACTGAAGAAGTTTTACTGTGTATACATAAAATGTTGCACAATCACTGGACTGAAATATCAGTAAAACATCTACACCGAATAGACAGAATGTTTTGATCTGCACAGTCAAGTTCAGGCACAGCGATGGAATCTGCAGCGTGTATTATTTAATGAGCATGTCCAAGCAAGTGAAGGATTATATTTAGAGTCAGTCAAATAAAATACAGTGGAGTGAGAATGTGCAGGTGAGACATGAAGAATGTGAGTGTGTGTATGTGTCTCTCTCCACGTACCTGGCAGAGCAGCCTGGCTCATGATTCGGATCACTCTCTCCACCAGCACCTGACTGTAAGAGCTCCTCTCTTGATTTGGCACAGGTAGCTGGATCCTCTCCAAGAGCTCTGGGTTTATACCTGCACACAAACAAACAACATATAAAGAGCAGAATGTTGAAGCATGTACTATAGCAATGATTACTGTAGCACGCAAACATGCTAATTTATAATATTGTGATTGGTTGGATATAACACACACACACACACACACACACACACACACACACACACTATAGTGGGTCAATGACATGACGTGCACGGCATATTTCTTTTTAAAATAATTGGATAAATTCATGACATATATAATTTTATTCTATTCTATAAAACCTATTTAGTTAGAATACATTTTTAGTACATTTAAATAATACATATTTTATGATTGTTATCTTAATCCCCCAAAATGTTTACCCAAAACTGTCTGAACAAATGAATAAAAACAAAATACTATGGCACCATTTTAGGTTTGAAACATTTAACAAATTTTATAAATATCAGTAGTTTTAAAGCTGTTGCGATAACTGAAAAACTTTTGTCCAGCAATTTGTATATCCTCAAATGTCAGGGTGGCACAACTGCAAACATGGCTCTTTTATTATGAATTGAGGTAATAAACATGACAGTAAGACAGTAAACATGATAATGCATAATCCAGAGAGCCCCAACCAATCCTCGTGGCAGAGTGAAAAGATTTGTCTCTCTCTCAAATACTGGGGAAAATATCAAGAATGGTTAGGCTGGTACACTTTCCATGTCAGGTGGTACAACTACAGTATACATACAACTACTTGGTTGTACCGCCTGACATAAAAACAGTCAAAACATTTATTGAAACACTATGAAATGTTAATTAACCACTGAAACTTGTTTAAAAACATTGTTCAAGACATATTGCATGTGAAAATATGCATTACATAAGTTTCGAAAATATTTGTTTTTAGTTTTATTTGTCAATGACCCATATAAGCAATGGGTATATATATATATTTATATTAAGCTGAATTTTCAGCAGCCATTACTCACTGTCAAATGATTCTTCAAAAATCATTATATTATGCTGATTTAGAGCTCAAGAAACATTTCTCATTATTACCAATGTCTAGGGCTGGGCAGCATGACAATATACAGAATATTACCAACGTATAAAATGTCTATCATTAAAGATTTTGCTCTATCGCTATATATTTTGCTCTCCAAGGAAGCTTAATCAGTGCAGGCTTATATAGCAGCGGGCCTTCCCATGCAGGTGAATAGCGTGATTTAATCAGGCTTTAGCATTTTCAGAGAAAGAGACTTCCCAAAAGCATCAGCTGTCAATGCAATGTCCCGCTCCCTCATCTCAGGGAACCATGTTTACGTAAGTGACCCGAGATGTTATCAACACAAAATAGCCTGAAAAGGAATGCTGACTGGAACACTGCAGTTATGTCAAAATGTCTATAGTGTGGAGTATTCATATAAACACAGACCGTTATGTCTCAAGTGAAAGTAAACAGTTGGGTGTAAACTGGATGTGTATCAGTATAATGGATCTGTGCATTTGGTCTTAAAGTGACAGCAGCCGAATATACCCACCTGCTGCTCTGTTTTATTAATGTGAATCAAACAAAAGAGAAAATGGCTGACTGCTTTTTAGCTTTAATGTACCTGAGAAACGTAATTAATTTAATTCTCATATTTGTTATATTGCATTAGTCCTATAGCTTTTAATTTGCTTCTTTTTTTCTTATTTATTAACATAAAATAACACAAAATAACCGTATCGTGAAATATATTGTTAGCGTGAAATAAGAATGTTTTATTATATTATAACAGTTCTATTAAGAAATATTATAAATAAAATGTATTAATATTCATAGTATATTAATAATATAAAAAAAGCATTTTATTGAAATAGAAATGTGTTGTAACATTATAAAATGTCTTTACTGTCACTTTTTATCAATTTAATGGGTTCTTACAAAATATATTTCTTCAAAAAAAAAATATATATATGAATACTACTTACAAATACGTTTGATATTTGATATAGTCTCTTTTACATCTACTCCTATGATTATCAATTTATTTGCATACTTTGCTTGAGACTGTTATTGCTTAAGAGACAGACCATATACCTTTACTGTGAGACACTGCATACAGGAGACAAAGCACAAACAGAGCCTGGTAATCCTCTGTGTCACAGTCCAGTGCATTATAGAACATGTCCAGGAAGGGCCTACAACAACAACAACAACCAAGATTACAGCTATTCTTTCGTTGTTTCCGCTTGAAATCATGTAGAAGTTTGCACAACAGAACAACGTGTACAATACACAATGCACAGTTTGTAAAGACATACTGTTTTGTTTGAGTGTTGCAAGAGGGAAAGGCATTTAACTAGGCAAGCTACAGTCTATAAATCATGTTGAAATTAGTCTGGCTTTGAGGAGCACTCATATCCAGACTAAATGCTAGATACCGCCCCTCTAACTAAAATTGTTTAAAAAGAAAGTGTAAACTCTTCTTCTTAAGTACCAAATCATGTCCATGCAAAGTATTCCTAAGAATATTTTTTTTCGATAGAAATGGACCTCTTTAATCTTTTGGTTTAGATAAAACACATAAATATCACTTTTGAAAGGCATTTAAGCAGTCTGAACACGTCCTAGGCTCTCTTTCCTTGGAGCACGGCAATCTAAACAGGGGAGCTTAGCTGCACTTCAATGGAACAGAGAATAAGCCAATTGCAGGGTCATCAGTTCAATGTTAATGCATGTTAACATTGTTAAAACTCATAAAGCACTATTTGGGACTACAATGCCGTTTTAATTGATAGACTGAACTGTTGCTTCTCAAGTTTCCATTCAATTAAAAGTTAGAGCAGCATAGATTCACTGACCCTTAATGAACAATGAAAACTGTCACATGAGGTTAGCTTAATCTGACCAAAAAATGTTTGTGGATGCTCCTAAAATTGTAAAGTTTTGGTTGGTTGTGTACCTGCTCTTCTGGCCTTCGGTTCGTGCTGCCGCAGCAGCACTCTTCTCCTCGTCTGTAATGTTTTGCTCTGTTAACGTGGACACATCAGAGATCCTACATTTTTCCATTACCACCATCTCAATTTCTGCAGAACACAAACACAACACAGATTATAACAGCAGAGCTGGATTTTAGCATTGTGTTTGTCAGATATCAGCAATGGAAGATCCCCACACCAAACTGATCTGAGCTGTCTAAAGTTACACTAATGGATTTCCCTTGAAATTATGCTATGTCTGAAGACCTTTCTTTCAAACAGGGAAACCACTTGTTTTAATAACTTCCAGAACTGAAGCAGCCCAAACCACAAGGGTATGTTTTCTATAGCATATTATATATTGATCACAGAGTATATTCTGTATAATGTGCAGATCTGATGTAAAAAAAAAGTATCACCGTTTCAATTAAAATATAAGGCAACTGTTTTCAACACAAGGATCATAAAATATTAACAGTTCAAAGTTCTCATATTGTGATCATGTGATACTTAAGACTCAGCTTTTCCAAATAAAAATGAAAAATAAAAATTGTTTGATCAAATAACTTGAACATAAGAGACTCAAAAACATTAAAAATCTTAACTATAAAAAGTAGTGTATGTTACTTTTAGTTTTTTTTCATTCGACTTGAACTTTTCTTTCTATTTTCTTGTGTTATATATGTATGTATGCATTTATTTGTGTGTGAAGTAGCTCCTGGAAACTATAAACTCCTTGTATGTTTGTACACACTTGACGAATAATGCTAATTCTGATAAGGTAAAATTTGTTAAATGCAGCTAAGCGCACTACACTTGTACACTTTTTAGCTGAATGATAATAAAGTATAAATCCAGGGGTTTTGAATTTCTAAATGTGGTTAAAATGGTATATATTACACAGCGTTAAAAGGCAAAATAAATTATATATATTTATACAGGCCCTTCTCAAAAAAATAGCATACTGTGATAAAAGTTCATTATTTTCCATAATGTAACGACAAAAATTAAACTTTCATATATTTTAGATTCATTGCACACCAACTGAAATATTCCAGGTCTTTTATTGTTTTAATACTGATGATTTTGGCATACAGCTCATGAAAACCCAAAATTCCTATCTCAAAAAAATAGCATATCATGAAAAGGTTCTCTAAACGAGCTATTAACCTAATCATCTGAATTAACTAATTAACTGTAAACACCTGCAAAAGATTCCTGAGGTTTTTAAAAACTCCCAGCCTGGTTCATTACTCAAAACCGCAATCATGGGTAAGACTGCCGACCTGACTGCTGTCCAGAAGACCATCATTGACACCCTCAAGCGAGAGGGTAAGACACAGAAAGAAATTTCTGAACGAATAGGCTGTTCCCCAGAGTGCTGTATCAAGGCACCTCAGTGGGAAGTCTGTGGGAAGGAAAAGGTGTGGCAAAAAACGCTGCACAATGAGAAGAGGTGACCGGACCCTGAGGAAGATTGTGGAGAAGGAACGATTCCAGACCTTGGGGGACCTGCGGAATTAGTGGACTGAGTCTGGAGTAGAAACATCCAGAGCCACCGTGCACAGGCGTGTGCAGGAAATGGGCTACAGGTGCCGCATTCCCCACGTCAAGCCACTTTTGAACCAGAAACAGCGGCAGAAGCGCCTGACCTGAGCTACAGAGAAGCAGCACTGGACTGTCGCTCAAATTTTGCATGTCATTCGGAAATCAAGGTGCCAGAGTCTGGAGGAAGACTGGGGAGAAGGAAATGCCAAAATGCCTGAAGTCCAGTGTCAGGTACCCACAGTCAGTGATGGTCTGGGGTGCCATGTCAGCTGCTGGTGTTGGTCCACTGTGTTTTATCAAGGGCAGGGTCAGTGCAGCTAGCTATCAGGAGATTTTGGAGCACTTCATGCTTCCATCTGCTGAAAAGCTTTATGGAGATGAAGATTTCGTTTTTCAGCACGACCTGGCACCTGCTCACAGTGCCAAAACCACTGGGAAATGGTTTACTGACCATGGTATTACTGTGCTCAATTGGCCTGCCAACTCTCCTGACCTGAACCCCATAGAGAATCTGTGGGATATTGTGAAGAGAAAGTTGAGAGACGCAAGACCCAACACTCTGGATGAGCTTAAGGCCGCTATCGAAGCACCCTGGGCCTCCATAACACCTCAGCAGTGCCACAGGCTGATTGCCTCCATGCCATGCCGCATTGAAGCAGTCATTTCTGCAAAAGGATTCCCGACCAAGTATTGAGTGCATAACTGAACATAATTATTTGAAGGTTGACTTTTTTTGTATTAAAAACACTTTTCTTTTATTGTTCGGATGTAATATGCAATTTTTTTGATATAGGAATTTGGGGTTTTTATGAGCTGTATGCCAAAATCATCAGTATTAAAACAATAAAAGACCTGAAATATTTCAGTTGGTGTGCAATGAATCTAAAATATATGAAAGTTAAATTTTTATCATTACATTATGAAAAATAATGAACTTTTATCACAATATGCTATTTTTTTTTAGAAGGACCTATATATATATATATATATATATATATATATATATATATATATATATAAATAGGTCCTTCTAAAAATATAATATATATTTTTTATAATAAAAATATAATATATA